>JAQFVV010006251.1:5583780-6183780 GCA_028023455.1 Epiperipatus broadwayi
AGGCACTTAGTACTCTTGCAGTATTTGAAAGAGGACTGAAGGGATTACTGTGTCAAACACTGAGGAGAAATCTAATTGGATGGCTAAGGGCCTTGACTTTCTGCTTTGTCTAACATGTTCAATTATCAGGAGGAAGCGTTGCATGACTTCGATGGTTGATGAGCCTTTGGGTGCATATTGATGTGTTGATATGTGTGTGTAAAGCTGGTCTTGTATTTGATCTTTGACTAAGGATTTGATTGTTTTTATAAGCAGAGGTATCATTGAAATGGGACGTAGGTTAGTAAGACAGGATGGGTTTGCTTGTTTTTTCAAAAATGGGACCAATGCCACTGGAAACAAATCTGGAATATTTTGGAAGTCACCAGCAAGCATGTCAATCATCATCCTCAGTATTGGTATGGTGAAGTGGCTGAGGTGGAGCACTGCGTGCCTTCTCCCTGAAATCTGCCCACCTGAATATAACACTAACTATTCCACCCACGGACACTCCACCACCTAAAAGTAGCATATGGATGACACAAATATGGAATCATATCAACAACTGCATTAGCCCAACACAAAACACACTTGATAACAAAAAGTCATATTGGGATGTGTACAAACTCAAGATCAACACTCCTACTGCAATACCAACCGCTCTTGGCTTCAACAATAGAATCATGAAGAAAGCAAAATATTGGTTCTTAGAACCGAAATATATAGACTTTATTATAAAATTAAATCTGGGCTCATTACCCACCAGCCATTTTCTAGTGTGGAAAAGGGGATTTACCAAAATTAACTCTCTATGTCAATTATGTACTATGGAGGATGAAACGATCCAACACATCTTTCATAACTGTCCGATACTCAGCTCACTAAAAACATTTATCAATGATAATGCCAAAAAACAAAATGTAGACTTGTTTTCAATTCAAAATTCAATCAAGAACGGAAATTTCTCAAACATCAGACTCTCAATCTTTCTCTCCTTTGCAATCTGGCTAACCAGATGCAAACATGTAATCAGTAATACGACAACCAATATCCTGGATACCTTCAAAACATTGATTAAGAGCATCAGCATTAGAGACAGAATGTTAGCTCCAGACAGGCTGTATAAAGAAACATGGTCCAAAGTCATCCTAATAGAAGAATAAGAATCATAGAACTTACATCACCTCAAGACTCCACGATACAGTAATACAGAGTAGTTTTCTCAAGCTATTGTTAAAAATGTAGTTCATGTATAAACAAAGTCAATAAATTTTTATTTTTAAAAATATATATATATATACTTGGGGTATATATATGAAATTTCAAAGATTGGAAGTTTGCTTTTAAAACAAGTACCATAAAGTAAAAATTAAGAAAAACGAAAACTGTGAAAGATTCATTAAGATTGATGCAATATTTGTTGAGTTATTAAGTAACAAACAAATTTTATATAAATGATAAACCTTAAAGAATAAAGAATTACTAGTATTTTATGCACAATAGAGTTGACTTTAATTTAAATATTCCTGAATTATTTGTTTTAGGGCTCTAGCATTTAACCTAGTTGTGGACTGCAAATCCTTTAATACTTATTAAAATATTTGAATTATACTATAATACTTATTGCTCATGCTTATTTTTATATTTATGCACAGACAATCAATCCCTTGGATGCATTTTTCCTAAATTACTTTTGAAAATAATTGCACTGTGTAATAAATTAACTATCTTTTATTAATTGTTTAATAAATGACTTTAAACAATATTTGAAAGTTTATTTGTTATTTAATGACTCAATAAATATTGCCCAGTCTTCTTAGTACAAACAACTTTTTTCCATGAAATAATATATTGATAATTCTTTAATATTCTACAAGATATTACTTTTAGATGCTGAAAAATTCCCTAGAGGTCACTGTTAGTAAACCATTCAAATTCTATATCCACAGCTTTCCTTGCATTAGTAGTAAATTTTCAATTTTTTTTAAACAATCATAAAGCAGAAACCCATAGTCTATGTAATTCTCCAAAAAAAAAAAAAAAACCATGCAAGATTCATTAAAATTGGTACAATATTATTGAGTTATGAAATACTAAACATACAAACAAATTTCCAAATTTAGATATATGTATATAATAGATAAAAAAAAACTTTAAAGCACTATAAGCATTATGTTTATGGTGATTAAATTAACTGCTTTTGCTTAAATTAAATAAAATATGTAATCTACCTAAATATTGATATGATTAATCTCTCAAAAGATTATATGGCATTCAAACATCTTCAAATGACAGGTTCAGTGCAATAATTCATTCAATTTACAATGATATTTTTTAATATATAGAGTATATGAGCACAGACTTTCAGATGACCCATCACTCTCCACTCTATCTAATAACACCGATACACTCAAGCACATATATGCCGAAAAGATAAATAATCACCAATATACGTATTTCATGCTAAACCAGCAATCATCATATTATCATCTCCCACACATATATATGCTGGTCTAGCATGAAATATGTATATTGGTGATTATTTATCTTTTCAGCATATATGTGCTTGAGTGTATCGGTGTTATTAGATAGAGTGGAGAGTGATGGGTCATCTGAAAGTCTGTGCTCATATACTCTATATATTACATATATATACACAGGTATAGAATAAGCCTGTGTTTCAGTTAATGATATTTTTTGTTTTTACTCTGCTCAGTATCCATTGGTTATTACTATCTTAAACTAAATATAAACCAAATTTGTAAAAAAAGAATGCAAGTTCTCATTAATAATTGACAATTTAATGATCATTAATAACACCCATGTGATAAACAAAAAAGACTCCTGCATAGCCTTGTCCTGGAATTAGTAAATTACATATTTACATATGAACTAATAAATTACGTATTTTCATCTTAACCAGCAAACATCAACATCATGTTTTCTTCTATATTAACATCAATTGGACTGACAATCTGAAGTGCTATGATTATGATCCCATCCCCAGATTGAAAGCAATGTTCAACAAAATATATATTTATCTAACAAAGTATAATCTTTTCTTCCATTAGTGCATTAACGTTATTCATAGAATCATTTACTTATTGTAAATTTGAGTAATTAGCGATTATCAAAGCTAATATAATTTAATTCACAGTTCCAAACCAATATCTAGATTTTGCCTTTATTAGTGAGAGAATTCAAAGCTAAACCAATGCAGTTATGCATATGGAAACCACCTTTAGCTTCTTTTCTATTATCAGATTTATAGCCTGAAATTCAAAAAAGCCTATTGTTTTGGATCCATGCCAGCCCATTTTTATAATTACATAGACACGATATTAAGGTTTCTATTAAATAACTATAGGTATGTTTTTCTTCTTGGTTAGAAATGATAATCCTAACATAAGTTTATAATAGATCCTATTTTGGTTTATATTACTGTAGTAGTATTAACAAACCTAAATAATGCAGAAGAAGAAAAAAATGGGAATGTGTAATCCATGTAAAGCACTCTCATGCACAAGATCAGTTGCTACTGACTTAATAATGACCATAAAATTTAAAACACTTTTAAAATATATAAAAATTTATCTGCTGAAGCAATTCAATATAAAAATGGATGATACTCAAGTATTAAATCTATTTCTAGATATAGACTTTACACTTTTTAAAAAAAATTATGAGGTTATAGTAACTTGATTATTCATTTTATATGAGAAAAAACATCACGATGTAGTGGATCTACTTTTTATTTGGTGGAGGGAAATTTATAATGTTATCGGGGGGGGGGGATCAATTTTGTGATATATTATTATTATTTAGTTTGTCTAAAATAAATTGATTTGTTTTGAAAATTACCTAGTTAATGGTCAATCATTTTATTAAATTATTTATTAAAAATAATAAGTGAATATAAATAAAATAAATAACATACTGTGTTTATTTTGAATGAAGTCTAAATACCACTTCCCCTGAGAATTATTATTTTATATAAATAATGCTACACCAGTAGACTATTCGTACTTTCTTTACATGTTTTCTCTCATTGCTTAATTCTTTACTCATTTTAAAAGAATTGCTGCTTAAGGCTGATGATTAATATTAGTTCTTATAAACATGACTTGAGAGATTCTAAAAATGAACTAAGATTCCGCGTAATTTTAGGTACATATAAATTGGCTGGGAAATATAACTAAAATAACATAAGTCCAGTCATCTTCATTAAATAAAATTGAGAAATAATAGGGTATATTATTTTAATATCAAACTGTGATATAATCCATATGTTTATACAAATAGATTAGTCTTTTTGTTTAGCGTATGAGGTTTGCATAATTTACCTGATTTCTGATAATAAATAACCCGCAAGGAAGTGGTGACCAGTACAGTAGATATTACATATTAATGAAATAAAAACAACCTATTGTTCACATATAAAACAATATAATATAAAATATAAATTTATAAGAGAGAATTATATAATAATAGTAATAAAAGTTAAAGTATATAAATAAAAATATACATAAGTAAAAAGAAAGTTATTGTGATTATAGATATAGTTAGTTTGAATAATATGTAATAGAGGGAGCTAGATTCTCATGCCCTGAAAATAGGGAAGATATGAAAGTTATGCAGAAGATCTGTGCAAGAATGGGTAAAGAAATGTGGATTAAATTTAATGAAGAAAAATCAAAAATAATGATAAATGTTGGGGAAAGAAAAGGGAAAGAATTTATATTGAGTGGGATATAAAGTTAAATGTGGTGAATAGGTATAACTATTTGGTAATTGTCTTAAGTAATCAGAAAAATTGCTTGAATGAATGGGAGGGAAAAAAAGGATAAATGAAGCAAAATAAAAAGGGGGGAATGATAAAGAAATTAACATTGTTTTCATATAATAAGTATGATGTAGCAAGAATTGTATTGAAGGGACTGGCAGTAGCTAGGTTAACTTATGGTAACAATGTGTTATGTGCTAGTAGAGGGGTGTTAGATTGCTTAGAAAAAGTATAAAGAAAAGTAGGAAGACATGCATTAGATGGAGATGTGTGAATGGCAAAGGAGGTAAATCAAGGGGAAGTTTTTATATGAGATGCAAAATGGAAATGTTTGGTAGATTGCAATTTATGGATAGTAAGAGAATAGCCAAAATAGTATTTAATTGGGTTTCAAGTAAAGGACAGGCAACAAGATGGGTGAGAAAGGTAGTATGGTATGCAGAAGATTTGTATAGTCTTTATGTCAGTATACTTGTACAAAGGGTGGCATGACTGTGTTAGGAGTATTGTTGAGTGTTATAATGGCAAAGGATGAGAAAGAAGACTAGA
This sequence comes from Epiperipatus broadwayi, assembly GCA_028023455.1. Classification (NCBI taxonomy): domain Eukaryota; kingdom Metazoa; phylum Onychophora; class Udeonychophora; order Euonychophora; family Peripatidae; genus Epiperipatus; species Epiperipatus broadwayi. The sequence goes on from JAQFVV010006251.1 coordinate 5,589,092, forward strand.
TGGATTAATAAAAAATGAGTTGAAGAAATGGAGAACTAGTATGGAAAGTAAAAAATTTAAATATATATAAAAGTAAACAGAATATTGGGTATGAGATAATTTGCAATAATAGCAAGGAAGGTAGTTTATTGTTTAGGCTCGAACAAGGGAATATATACATAAATGGAGGAATGTGGGTACTTTAGTCTGCAAGTTAGGTAAGGAAGGCATGGAAAATGTTAGGCATCTGTTAATTGAATATAAATTCTTACAAAATAACAAAGTTGTGGGATAATAAACAATGTGATTTTATAGAAAGTGGGTTCTTAGTTTTTATGTTGGTTTGGACAAAGATAAGGGAGATCTAGATATAAAGGTCATAGAGTGGACAAAGATGTTGTGAAAATGGGATAGAGCAGGATAGAGAAGAGTATGTGGAAATGAAGGATGGGGAATGGAAAGGGAAGGTAATGTGACTAACAGATTTCTCTGGGCATAGGTGCTGAGAGATTTCTGACTTTAATAAAGGAGAAGCCATAGCGCATTATATTTAAAAAAAAACCTGTTTTTGTTACTCTAAAAAAATTAAAGTAAAAGTGGGTAAGTTAAAAGATTGTAATATTTATGGTTTTTAGATATTAAAAAAAATTAATATAAAATATTATTAATAACAGAAGAATGGTACTTTAGTATTAAAGCTGCAATGTAGAGGAGATAGGAGGCCTTTTCACACCAACAATAAATATATGTCATGAGGACATCAAATTGAAAGAGAATAATCCCTGCGAGTATATGTGAAAACATTTTTTTTTTATCAACGTGATCTTTTTTTGTCGTTGTAATACTTTGACATTTTCAGTTATTGTCTAGATTTCTTTCTGACAAAAGCCAGGATAAATAAAAACATGATAAAAGTCTAATAATTAATATGTATTTTTTTTTTTTTTTGTAGTTTTGGTTTAATTTCTTTATTAAAAAAATAGCATTTATTAGCACTTCTCTGAAAATCCCAGCATACTTTGCTATCACATTTTTGGAGGGAAAATTTTTACTGTAGATTTCTATTTTCTGTACTTTGGTTTTAACATGTAAATTTCTATTATATATTATAAAGTGTCGTGGGAATATAGTTATAATGTATTTTTATCCAAATTACAACATCATTTACTGTTTGTTTAATGTATATTTAAACTAACTATTTTTTTTATTAATGGCATTATTATTGTAATATTGCAAATCACATTTTATTTTTATTTGTAAATGTCATTTTTAAAAGTTGTTAGTGTTGAAAGTCACTTTTTTTTTCAAACTTGTTAATGTTGAAAATCATACATATTTGCAAAAGTCAACTGTAGATCTCTATTTTGTGTGGTAATAGTATATGTGAAAAGTTTAGTTTTAATGCATAAATTCCTGTTATATATTACGTGGTAAGTGTCATAAGAATATAGTTAATGTATTTTTATTCAAATTACTTAAAAATCAAAATCATTTACTGTTTGTTTGATGTATATTTAAACTATTTTTTTTTGATTAATGGTATCATTATTGTAATATGACAAATTATATTTTAATTTTTATTTTAAATGTCGTTAAAAGTTGTTAGTGTTGAAAGTCACTTTTTTTTTTTTGAAACTTGTTAATGTCTCAAGTCATACATATTTATGAAAGTTGCATTTTTTTTTTTTGTAAACTTGTTAATGTTAAATACCATAGATATTTGAATACATTTGTTATTGAAAATGATCTATATATTTATTATCTTTTACTATTTTTTTACTTTTATTTATTTTTAGTCCTGTAACACGGAGCATGTATTAGACCTACTGCATCTTCACATTTGTATCAACCTCTCAATAATTTTGTAATTCATGTCAAAAAACCATGTACAAAATCCATATACACATTCTTTTCTTTTTGCTGAAAAAAGTTGTGTACAAGATCTATGTACACATTATTTTGTTCAGATCACAAGATTACAAAGTTATCAGTGAATTGATACAAATGTGAACAGGCGCAGTAGGTCTAATATATGCTCTGTGTTGCAGCTTTAATACTAAAGTACCGAATTAATAATAGATATTGTATGATTTGAAAATTAAAAAGAATTTTCTTAATAAATGAATTAAAGTTGAATAGAGAATTATATGAAAATAAAATAAGTAATTTATTAATGTGGGGATAATAAAATTAAAGTAAGTTTATAAGGAACAGATGTAATTAGAGGATTATTATAATAATAAAGACAAATAATATATTTAAATTAAGTTGTTCATGAATATGTATACATACAGTCAGCAATACACATGTCTAACATATTTATTTTATATTTATATTATATATTTTATTTTATATGATCTGGATTATTTAATATATTAGGGCTTGATATGTTTATATTTATTTCAGTTTTATTGTTTAGTTATATTTTATGTGTTTTTATTTTTTTGTTCTTTGTGTTTTTTAGTGGTATTATTTATATAATTATGTATTTTATTTATTATATCATAGCTCTGAAGAAGAGTGTATATGTACAATAAAATTTTTTTTTGCTAAACTGTTTAAACTAAAATGAATAAATTGCATTTATATATGAGATTATGTTCTCAAATGCAATCCATGTTTGAACAGTGTCTATTCCCTAGTCATGAATTTTGTATAATGATATCTATATTTCTGAGATATTCTTTAGTCCCCGTCCCCCTCGACAGCAGTATTCTAATAGTTTTACCTGTTGTGATCATAGGTCTGTATGAGAAATAGTTTTTGAGACAGACTATTATAGAATGATCTGAAAAAGATGAATTTTTGAGTGATATGCTGATCATAATGCAGTACTGGTGAATAAAAAACAAGGTCAATTAAGGCAAATATCTGCCATTGTTGAAGGAGATAGTTCTGTGGAAGAAATCCTTCTCCAGACATGAGAGGGAATGCCAGCAGATATAATCTTTTTTTTTTTACAAATTTATTGTATGACATGTTAAAGTCTCCTATTAGACTTATAGAATGTATCAAGGAAGCATATTTTGAGTTTAATTATTACTTTACCTGGAGGAATGTACATGTGTGCTATGTTCAGTGATATTCTTTTGTGATATAGAGTAACAATTAGTATGTATACATAAATATATATTTTAAATAATGTCAAAATAAAACAAATATTTGCTTGATTAATTTTTTTAAATATTTCAGAAAATTACTGTGACAAACTGTAATTCTAGTTAGTAATTTAAATGCTTCACATTATTCATGTTAATAAAAAAATTAATTAAACCAAATAAAGATGATTACAAACAATTATAAAATATTTTTACATAGTTAAAATCAAGAAATTATTTTGCATAACATCCATGTATTAGTAGTTATACATTAAACTATTTTCACTATCTAGTTACATTGTTAAATATTCATAGAAAATTTTCAAATAAATTAAACTGTTAAGTAATAACATACACATTAGAATAAAACCTGAAGTTTCGAGTGATTATTCTCATTTTTTAGGTGTTGATAGCTTGATCAGAATAAGTCAAGTTGATTAGAACTTTATCTTAAATCAAGTATTTATAAATCTAAAGAGCCAGCAACACTTGAAGAAGAGAAAAAAAATACTACTTAAAACATTATGATCTATAAGAAGGGACCCAAAAATAACTGGAATCTATCTATGATGTGTGTGCCTGTTCTAGTATATGCTTCTAATGTTATGTACATTTTGAAGAAACCCTTCTGCATCAGTCTGCAAATGACATCACCATGTGAAATCATGGGGATGTAACACATTGTTTTGTAAAGTGCATTTTGCATTTTTGTCACTTATTTTATAATGATTGAAAAGTTTGATAATGTGAAATTCTGTTTTTATTTACAGAAAATGACAAGGAAAATTTTATGTAGTGTGGTAAAACATAAACATTCTGTTTTGTGATGAAGAAAAGAGTCCAAGCTCCACTCTCACAAAGGGTTTTCTCTCTAAGCCTTAAGCACGAAACACTTCACTCGATCTCACTTTTTGTGATTTTTTTTCATTTTCTTGAATGAAAAAAATGCCCCCCACCCCCTTATGGTGGCCTTAGAAGTGGTGGAGAAAATGATAGTCATTAAAAGGGATCACTTTGCAAGTACTTCTGGACTACTTTGAAAATGAAAAACAGATTTAAACCAGTGTATTGCATCAAATGGATAATCATTTGAAATTGATTAAATTTATAACACTTAAAAATAAATAGTTTTTTACTATAATATTCCAATTATTTTTGGGTAGCCCCTGTGTATCATCATCATTATCAACCATTATCAATCCACTGCAGGATGAAGGTCTCTCCAAGTTTAATCCATCTTCTCCGATCTTTAGCTTCTCTTCTCCACATCACCCCTACACATTTTCTTATTTCATCCATCCATCTTACATGTGGTCTCCTTCTGGGTCTTTTACAATCTCTTGGAATCCAGTTTAAAATTTCAATTGTCCATCTATTATCATCTCTTCTAGCAATATGTCCAGCCCAACTCCACTTCAATCTTTTAATTTTTTCAATGAGGTCAGTAACACCTGTTTGTTCTCTTACCCATACATTGCGTTTTCGATCTCTTCTTGTTACTCCCAACATACATCTCTCCATACTTCTTTGAGTAGTCTGAAGTCTCTGTATTGATCTTCTATTAAGTGTCCAAGTCTCAGATCCATAAGTAAGAACTGGTAAAACACATTTGTTAAAAACCTTTCTTTTCAAACACATAGGCATATTTCCTTTTAATATCAAGTTATTTCTACCAAAAGCACTCCAACCAAGTTTAATTCTATGATTAATTTCCTCTATTATGTTTCCATCTGTATTAATAATCTGACCAAGGTATTTGTAATTCTTAACTTCTTCTAATTCATCATAATCAATCTTTATTTTCATATTTGGAGCAAATCGATTAAACATTACTTTAGTCTTTTTAACATTTATCTTTAGTCCTACTTTCATCTGATAACTCCTGCAACATTTCCTGCAGCTCGGAAGCATTATTTGCAAAAACAACTACATCATCTGCGAAATCTAAATGACTTAAATAATCTCCATTTACTTTCACTCCTTTAGTTTCTCATTTTAATCCACAAAATACTTCTTGCAGCACTGCTGTAAAAAGTTTTGGAGATATGGAGTCACCTTGTCTTACACCTTTCTCAATATTGACTTTCCCAGTATCATTATGTAATCTAATTGTTGCTATTGCATTTTTATAAATATTCTTTAAAATCTGACAATATCCTGGATCTATACCTTGATGATCCAATGCTTTAATCACTGAAGAAATGTTTATAGAATCAAATGCCTTTTCATAATCTACAAATCCAAAACATAATGACAACTCATATTCATTTGTCCTTTCTATAACTTCTCTCAATACTTGAATATGATCTACTGTACTAAAACCACTTTTAAATCCAGCTTGTTCTCTTGGTTGGTGAAAATCCAAGGTTCTCTGTAGACGAGTTGTAATTATCTTGGTAAAAATTTTATATAAAACTGATAAAAGGCTGATAGGTCTGTAATTTCTAATATCTTCTTTATCACCTTTTTTAAATATTAATATTATTACTGCATTCTTCCAATCATCCGGTACATCTTTATCATTTAGACATTTGGTATATAACTTTGCTAATATTTTTTCTGTTTCTTCACCTGCTTCTTTTAATATATCAATTATAATTCCATCATTACCTGGAGCCTTTCCTTTTTCATACATTTAATTGCATTTCTCACTTCTTCATTTAAAATTCTGGGCAATTCGAAGATGTAATAGATATAGGAGGTACTTGTTCTTTATTACTATATAATTCTTGATAAAAATCTTCTACCAATTTCATAATGTCATCCCTCTTTTAGTAATAATTCCATCTTTTTCCTTATTGCAGATATAAATTTCCTACCAATACCAAAATGTTGTTTTACATTCTTAGACTTTTATTTTCTTCTACAGCTTTTCTTGCTAGTTCACAGTTATACTTTCTTATATCATTTTCAACTCTTTTCCACCATTTTACAAAATTCGAGATATTCAATTCTTTTTAATGCATCATTCTTGCATATCTTCATATTCCTTCTTTTCTTCATAAGTTCTCTAGTCTCAGTAGAAATTTTATTAGTCAATTGCTGCTTTTTTCTACCAGCTATCTTTGTTGCAGTTTTTAAAAGTGTATCAGTTATTTTCATATTAATTTCTTCAAACTAATCTGTTCAAAATCTACTAAACTTAAATTGTGTCTAATTTAAATCATTGATACTAATGAATATTTTTTAATGTAATAATTTTATGTTCTATACTATTTTTCATTATTACAATTAAATATATTGAAAAAATATGAATAAGGTTGTTTCATCTAGATGTTGGAAATAGATAATTTAAATAAAAGTCTTCATCATAACTTTCAGACAAACACCATATAATGAATATTACATCAGTAATAATGCATGCTAACAAAATAAATCATTAATTCTTATTTTCTTTATTGCTTTAGTCCTTTAAAGACATGGAACATTGTTAATAATGAAAATGTCATCAACAAAAGATGAATTAGGATACCATTATTTATTGCAACATTTTAATTTTAAAACTAATGAAGCTGCCTTTACAATTAATCAAGATGATTTTATTATCTCTGACCACAACTAAAAGTCATGATTATGGTGCTCTGTATCATAAATACATTTAACATGGAATGGATAAAATAATAAATACAGATAGAATTTCTCCATTAATACATTATCACTTGTGTAATATTTATTATATACAAAAATAACTAAGAAGAATTGATTACCATTTTATTTATGATCAGTGAATATTTTCTAGTTATTATTTGCTGGGGAATTAAACAATGATCATTTTATAGTTGATTAGCCTAATGAGCCCTGTTTCTCTTTAGATAAAATATGGACAGATAAATGTCATGCAGTGTTGTATTTAAAACTATTTGATATGATAATCATTATTGATTATTTTTATAACACATCTTACACCAGTTACTTAAGTTTAATATTTTAATCTTAAACTTGAATTGCTAATGTAAGATATGTTATAAGAATGGCCAATAATGATACATTACTACTTATGATAAACAACTGTTATCAGCTAATTCTCTATTTACCCAATTATTTAACCCATCTTTGAATAGAGAACTTACTGTAGATAATGTAAATATCAAATATATATAATCACATAATCATTGTATAATGTAAATTTCAAAATATATTTCTTGTTTAATATTTCTTTAAATTATACAATAGTGCAATGGATGGGTTCACAATTGTATAATAATCATATTTAATATAGTCAGAGTTACTTTATATATATAAACTATCAAAGTTTTAGTTTTATTGCTGAAGTTTGCAACTTCAATATAACTTATACCAAGTAATTAATGACAGAGCTGTATAAAAATATTTACAGCAGGAAAAAGAAATGTCAAGTTCAAAAAAAAGTTATTCTCGTAACTTTATTATTGAATAGACATATGATCCCTTGGTTGAATCTTGTAATCTGTTACATTTTTTTATTTATTTACAATAGCCCATGCCCCTTCCTGTTTCACAATTTTGGCTTCAGTTATTTACAATTTAGAAAAATATTTAGTGGAAAATAAAATTTATAAAAAATAAGCTTTGATTCACTACATTTTATTCTTTTATTACACAATACATATACAATGTGTATGTTCACTTTTACATTTGAAAAGAGCAGCTCTTTCTGTTTTAGCACTATTAGTAATAAGTTTGAATAATTGGTAATTACTAGATGGTAATGCATTTAAGTCCCATCCTAGGCATATTTCAGTCAATGAGGTTTTGGGATTCAAAGCTAGAATCAGGGCAGTTTACACATGTGGTAATAATCTTTAACTCCTTGACTATTATCAAACTAGAATCCTGAATTTAAAAAATGTATAAGGTTTTGAATCCAAACTAATTTGTTTATATAATTATATCATTGTGAGTGCTTATTAATTATTATAGTAACTTTAAATCTTTTGCCCAATATGATATAAACAAGAGTACATCTTTGATCTAGGACCATTTGCAATAAACTTGAATAATTTATGATTACTGATGGTAATACATTTATATGTGCATACATGTGTGTTATACACATTTTCAAAATATATTTGTAATAAGTGTATACACAAGTCTGTGTCTATTGAAATCATTTACTGTATATGATTCAGTATTATCTGCACAATTAGGTATATAGATTGAGGCTTAGAACCGAACGAACATCATGGATAAAGAGGAACTTTGACTTGGAATAAGAAATTTTTGATTACCTAATATTAAAAGAAATTAGTAATCATGTAATGGTTAAGTGCATTGCACTAAAAGCATCTAATAGACTTAGCTTTTTTGTTAAAATAATCTACTTAATGCTTAGTAAAAGTTCTTTTTGATTTTATACAGAATTTCCATTACATTACCATAGATAATGCCCTTTTAATTACATTGCTGAAAAAAGTAAACTTAATATTTATTAAGAAAATTCTCAATAAATATTAACAGTTTATCTGCAAACTATTATTAGGTTAACATTCACCTTGAAAGTTTTTTTAAAATGGAAGGGTGTGGGGGTGAAATTTAGTTTTTCATAGTAGTTGGATACAGTAAACTGATATATTAATTTACCTATTGTAGCTACTAAACAGTTAATTCTGATTTATTTAGAAATATCCATACATTAATTTATTTTTGGGAAAAGTGGCTTGCCTCTTTTAACTTTTTCATTATTACCAGTGTTATCTTAATTTTCTATGGTTGACTGTTTTGCTTTTTCTTTTAAACTGAAGTTTTTTTCTATTACTCTTTCTCATCTAATATGTAAATTGTCCCTCTATTTCTAACATATTATTGATTGACCTTTGTCATCCAAATTGTAGATTCATCATAGTTGCTTTGTCCTTATCAAATCAGACTTTTAGAATGAGAATATCTTAAATAAAAAGCACTATCAAACTAATATATTAGGAATTTATTCCAAATTTAAGCAACCCTGTTTGTTAAATAAAGAGTATTGAGATTCTATACAAGGGATTGTTAAGAATCATGGGGCTCTCAGATATTATTAGCTCACTTCAGTATTTATGATTCTTGGTGGAGTGTTTATTTCAAAAAATAATTTTTACGGAGATTCCTAAATACATGCATTACATTATCTAATTTATTGCACTATTTGCATTTCTTTGCTAAACACCGAAAAGTAACATTCTAGACATTATATATCCTACATAATAAAAATTCTTATTGAACATTCTACATAGTTTTACTAAGACAATAAAGCCAATTACTTAAGGCTTTAATAAGTTTATAAATGTAGATGATAACAATCAATTCTTAAGCTATTAACAATCTGCCTTGACTACAGGTTGAGTTGTTAATAGCTTATGGATTGATTGTTGTCATCACATAGAGTTTTTTCTAGTATCGATTTAGAAAATCTTGACTCAGAATTATAAAGAAGGCTAGAAGTAAATGGCTTCTAAACTTTTTGGTTAAATAATGACTAAAGTCTAATGTTGAATAATGGATATAGTTTTTATTATATGAGTTGTGGGTCTAGTTGCAAAATCATAATCTCTGTCACTGAATAAATACAATGCACTAGTTCACTGGCAATGATACTTGATTCTGATAGTTAATTAAAATTGTTCAATAAAGATTCCTGCTTTAACTTCTGTGCAATTAAAATTGATATTTCAAGGTGTTATTGTAACATTGATTATGTTTACCTCATTAAAAGTCTAACTTGGATGTTAGAAAATTTAATTTTCTTCAACAACAATTTTAAAGAATTGTCTACTATGACAAAAAGAGAGCTTTCCTTTATTTTCATTTCCTTTTTCTTAATTAGGGAATCCTTGTGAATTTTTAAATCCCTCCTGTTCTTGCATTTTTGATATTCTCAATCCAAACAACACATTTTAAAACAAGTGGGATAGATATTGTGATAGTATGAGTAGGTTAGAATGGAAAGGAATTAAGTAGAGATTGTGTAGAAACTTTATCCAAGGTTGTTTAGTTGAGATCTTCTCAACTTCTATTCTTACTTCATCAATGCAGTCAGTATAGTTGTCCTAAAAAGCAGTCTCCACATTCTGACTGGAAATATTCTGTTTTCTGATTCATTATTCTATTGTATAACAATGGGCATATTCTTGTATAGAGATCTTGTGGTAAATGGCTACCAAGATCATTCTTTTATATCACTAAATGGATTTTACACTGAATGCATATACTAAGAAATTAGTTTTCCATTCATATCTCTGTTTCAAATGATTACCAAAGTCCCAAAGGAACAGGAATTTTGGAGATTAAAAAATAATTTAAAATCAAATTATTTCTTGGTATCATTCTTTATCAGTACAAATACTTGATTGAATGTGAAATAAATTGTGCTAATATACATCTGTGATTATTTGATAATCCCATATCATACCAATATTTATCTATAAATGAAGATCTTTATGTATATATAATCAGCTTTAAATGATATTCCACTAGAAATTTTGATTTTATATATTTGATACCACACTATATACAAACCATTACCACCACTCCTTGCAAGTATATCAAATTAAAGTATTGTCTTATTCCTAGCTTATATTTAATACCTCAATCTACTCTAGTCACCTAATTAAGCATGAGTAATTGTTGGATAGCAGATGGAAGTACCAATCTGATCACTACACTAGTTATTAGCTGTTGGCTATCATTAGTTGTAAATCACCAATTGCATATAACTAGCACTCATCTTCTATTATATTATTCAATCTAATAAGTGTTTTCATCACTCTTTAAGTTTTGAATCCAGGTTTACTTGCTTGTCATTTGACCCAAAGTTATCAACTATCTATGTCATTGATCTGCTATATGCTAATTATAAGCACTTAAAAAATCATTTGAACAAAGATAGCATATAGCAAATCAAAGTATGTATTTGACTTCTAGCTCTCACTAACTAATACATTATTCTTTTCTAAAGTCATCTATGTAAGCATGTATATAAAATGGACACAAAATTGGAGTAATAACCAAACTTTCAATTGGGCTTTTATCAGGCAGAAACATATATTATATATCATTATTTAGCAATTGCTTTTACTTATTTGTGTTATTATTCAAGTTAATGGCTTAATATTGTTAGCCTCTCTATATAATCGAATCATTACTATTTCATTTTGATAAGTATTTTTTAGAATATAACAATATCCTTAGTCTATATCTTGATAATTCAAAACTTTAATCATTGTGAAAATGCTTATAGAATAAATGCCTTTTAATTATCAACATATCCAAAATATGCCATTCATACTGATTGAACCTTTTTATAACTTCTCTTAATATTTGGATATAATTCACTATACTAAAACTACTTTTAAATCCAGCTTGTTCTTTTGATTTTCATAGAAGACAAATTATAATTATCTTGATCAAGATTTTTTATAGATCCATAATTTCTTATATCTTTTTTATCACTTTTTTTAAATATCAGAATTATTATTATATTCTTCTAGTCATCAGAAACATCTTTATCATTTATGATTTTGCCAATACTTTTTCTTTATCTGCATGAATCATCTCTTCATTTAAAATCTTTGGCAATTCAGAAAATGTAGTAATTATAGGGATACTTTATTTTCTTGATATTTATTTCAATATAAATCTTTATAGAACTCTTCCACTCATTTCATTTCAGTTTTTAATAAAACTTCCATCTTTTTTTGTTATTGCTGAAATAATTTTTTTCAATATTAAGATGATGTTTTAACTTTTATTCTCTTCTGTAGATTTTTTAATATCATTATTATTTTTTCTACTATTTTACAAACTCTAGATAGTCAATTCTTAATAAATTATTTTTAAAAATGTTTATATTCTTTCTTTTCTTCATATATTGTCTTGCTTCAGTAAAAAATGTACCGATGAGTGGTTGCTTTTTTATACTAATTATCTTTCTCGCAGTTCTTAATAGACTATTAGTTATCTTAATGATTTCATTCATACCTGAACTATTTTTAAAGTCTGTTTATATTAAAATAATTTCCAAGTTCTAATATAAATTTATTGGAGTGTTTTTGAGAATTAAAAATATCAACTGTTAATATTGTTTTTCTTAATAGTATTTATCTTTATAGAATATAATAAACATCTCCATACTTCCCCATTCTTTTTAAATACATATAAATAAAGATATAAAAAAAGACAAATGACCCCCAAGATGCATTTCGTGCTGTACCAGCACTCATCAGTTGGCCCAGGTCACAATCTCTCATATACATTTTTATTATATGCAAAGTATTTATCTAGAGTAAATTGTTACATTTTCATTTACCATTGTCAAACTTTCTCCACTCACAACTTTTGACGCCATCCATTTCAGATAAATACACTAATGATTATTACTAATCATTTTCGAAACTAGAGATTATCTCTAGCACAGATATAAACTTTAAACCTCAGTTAAAGATTAATATATCTGATTTTTTAATTTTACACACACGGAGTTATTTACCTTTCTCTGTCCCCGTATGTAATATCTTTATAGAATATAATAAACATCTCCATACTTCCCCATTCTTTTTAAATACATATAAATAAAGATATAAAAAAAGACAAATGACCCCCAAGATGCATTTCATGCTGTATCAGCACTCATCAGTTGGCCCAGGTCACAATCTCACATATACTCATTGTTTATACATTGCTATTCGATGATCACTTCCTGTGTTGAATTTATTAAAAACATTACAATCTTGAAGGACATATATTTTCTATTAGTCAAAATATAATCCAATTCTGCTGTATTTTATTTGAATGCTTTTATGTCCATTTCTGCTTAACATTTTATCATAGAAAGAATTTACAATGTACAACAATTTTTTTTCTTCCATCAACTAACTCTACAATAAAATTTACCCACAAAACTCTTATCTTTCAATCTTTTGCCAATTTTAGCATTAAAGTCTCCCTTGATAATTTTTAAATTGTATGATCTGATCAAAAGCATTTTGTACATCTATATAAAAATCCTCTTATTTTTTCATCTGAGAACTTTTTGGGCATAAATCTGAATTATTTGAATTAAATTAAAATAATAAATTTTGCCACTCTGTCTGATGTATCATCAATCATCACAATATCATTCTTCCATTTCTTATTTATCATGAATCTCACTTCAATATTTGCTTCCGATTTTGTGTCTTAGTAGTAAAGTACATTTCCACTTTTAAATCAGTTCACCTTTTTTTCTAACTTCACAAAGTCCAACAATATCCCATTTAATATCAGATAATTGTTTTCCACTTTGTGTTATTTTCTTTCACTTGAAAGGAATCTGCACTTCTTAAGTATCTAAATAAAAGGTCATCATTGAATGGTAGTCTGGATCCACAATCAGGGATTCTTAGCATCCTTTGTCATTAGTTTCCAACTATTGTCATGCATGGTTGATGCCTTTATAGCATCCTGGGAATAAGAGCCATTTAGTTTTGTCTGTCATGATTGTAAATATAAAAGAAGAAAAGATCATTCACACATTTAGTCTGCGTAGGAAGATAGATGATGATTTCTTGATATTGAAATCATAAGGAGGAAACTCCCAGTTAATTCATTGTGCTGGATGATGCTTGTTAGTAAGCAGTCCATCCATATTTTTTTTATCAGATAAATAACCACATAACAATAATAGTTACATATAGAGTGGACATTAGTAATTAGCCTTATTCCCTTTCTTTAAGACTCCAAAGAAGAATCAAAAGATCTTTCAATTTACAGCAAACTTATCTTTTATAGCTAAATAGGGATAGCTAATAATAATTAGCATAAAAAAATGCAAGCTGAAAAATTTTTTAAAATTTATTTCCGATATCAATAAGGAAAAGTGTGTCAGGGAGATAAAAAAAAAATTAAATTCATTATTAATGAAATGTCTAAATCAGTAGTCTGCAACCTTTTAAATATTGCTGACCACTAACATAATTTTTAAGGGTACAAATTAATATGAGCATGGAGTAGGATGTATATATTTATTTATAATTAAAATTATCCAAAATTCAACTAGACCAGCATAAAAATAATATTAAAACACAACCAAAGGTTTCACTGCTACAAGCAGACTTCTCAAGTACAAAGAACTACAAAAACTATCCAATATATATAATATTAACCATTACCCACAAATCCATTCACTTGCCATCCACCCTTAATATTAAAAGAACTCTTAAATAAGTTAATTGCTTCAGAATAATAAATTTTCAATAATAAAGATTCTTTAATTCTTCTTTTGATTTCATTTCTCTCAAAGAAGATAACCTTAGCTTCATCAAAATTAATAGTGTAACCTGTATTTTTTTCATGGACATACAAAGCAGAACTAAGATATCTATTTTTAACTCTACTTTTATGAACCTTTATCCTTTCATTTAAACTCAAACTACTCTGACCTATGTAGACCTTCTTACAAAATAAACTAGGGATAAAATATACTACACCAGGAATAGTCTTTCTATCAAAAATTTATTTTGTATTATTTAGTAATAGTTTTAACAAGGCTGTAAACCTTAGCAATGAGCGTCTGAAAAAATCGTCACTAGGGACCTCTGTAGGTCTTTAAAACACATGTTTACGCCCCGTTTCCAAGCAATTTTCTTATTTCCAAACAATTTACTATTTCTACATACAATTTTATAAGAAGACAATTTAAATGGCAAAGAAATAAAATCCTATTTTTCTTTATCCTTTACATCCTTACAAATATTACTATTAAATAAATACTTTTAATAAATTTATCAAAGTAACCAACCCTCAGGTAATCTTTATAAAATTGACATTTCTGAAACAAAGCTACCCTACTAGAATTATTTAATTTATTATTCCTATGACAATAATTCCTTAAAGCAGCTACTTTATGAGATACAGACTGATAGCTATCAGGTTTAATTATAGATCTTAATTCTATATTGACTAGTTTAGCTTTATGCTTGTAATGTTTATATTTATTTATATATTAATAATTTTAATTTTAACACTAAAATAATAAATAATAGTAATATATATTTAAAATTAGGGCAACATTTTCTGCTCTTGATTTAAAATTGTTTTACTAATCTTTGGCTTCAATGATGTCACCACAACATATAAAGGAGTTTCTATTTCAAGCCAAGAACGATTCTTGTTTTTAATAGCAGTTACAGTTGAGAATGTTTTTTCACACAAGTAGGTCTTGTGAATGGAATCAAAATTTTTAAGGCTTTTCCACTCAATATTGAATATTTGCTTTTTACAGAAATCTAAAAATGACTTCTTGAAGATGATTTGAATTGAAGTTTGAGACTATCATTCAACTATAATTCGATTAAACTTTTTTTTTTTTTCACATTTAAATTGCTTTCTTCAATATTTGAATAAAATGGATTTACTATCCACATATTTCCATTTCTGGGATCCTCTTCTTTTGGATAATAATGTTCAAAAGATTCTTTGAGTGATTGCAAGTGCTGTTTATCAAGACCTATTATCTGTCAGATGATGTCTTTTTCTTTCATGTATTCATCCAGATTTGGAAACACCTGCAAATCTTCATCGATTAATAGTGTTTTCCATAATATTTTCTTCTGAAATGCGTCCATTTTACTTCGCAAAGTAAAAACATCTGAAGGTTGTCCTTGAATAGATGTTCAACTCATTTAACAAAGAAAAAAATGTCTGCTAAATAAGCAAGCTTTGCTACCCAGTCATCATTGGAGAAATTTTGGAATTTAGAATTACTTTGTTGTTGAAAGAATAATTTTACTTTTTGTCACATATTAAACAATCGGGTTAAAACTTTATTCCTTGATAGCCAATGCACCTCAGCATGAAGATGTTTATGTTGTGAGCCCATTTCATCACAAAGTGCATCAAATAATAGAGAATTCAGAGCTTTATGCTGAATTTCATTTATAATTTTAATTACATCAGACAGTACTTTATGTAATTCTGGAGATAATCTTTTTGCAGTAAGTTGTTCTCAATATAAAATACAATGAGTAAAAATTATATCTATGTGTCCAACATCTTTTATTTTTTTAACAACTCCAGATTGATACCCAGTCATACTTGCAGCACTGTCTGTACATATTCCTATACATTTTTCTCAATCAATTTCATGTTTCAGAAAATAATCATTCAATACTTCAAAAATTTCAGATCCGGCTGTTCTACCCAGCAAATCGAGTGAATGTAATATACCAGGTCAGAGAAAATCGCTCTGATTATATTCTTTAAATTTCAATTTTAACTCTGGTTGCACTTCCATTTCAGCAACAGACGGGCCCTTCAAGCAGAGAAGTATAATACCCCAGATATATGAAATATCTATAACCAGGCCGAGGTTATACAAGATATAACCTACAATCACATTTCCAAGCTATAGCATTTTTCGACTACTGGATTCAAACCCCTGCTATTCAGAGCACTTTATTTGTTTTGAGGTTTAACCTCAGGCGCCAGCTAGGTTATATAGTCAGCATTTCCAGATGACAGGTTCACAATCTAACACTTGATATATCACAAGCTAGCTCCTTTTCTCAATTGTGAGGAGAAAATCTTTGGCAAACTGGCCCAATACATATAGCTATTTATAAATTAACTTTACTAGTGACATAGTTATAAGAGAGAGAATCAATCAGACAACAATTAAGCAAACAAATATTTTATTTTATGCATGCATAATTATAACATGATATAATAAAAAATTACATATACCCACACCTATTTCTAATACAATGTAATAAGAATTTATGGATGCCATATTAAAAAGTATGTTGGCAGTAACTATTAGAGTTCATTAAAGTTTTTTTCATTCACTTATATATGTAAATCTTTAGAATGGGAGAATATATTTACCTAGGATTTTGGATAGCACATCACACTTTCATGGATAGAGTTCCTTGTTTGTTTCCTTATTTGTCGATTACCAACTGGATGACCTTTTCTTTCCATCAATGTTTTTGACTTCTTATTGATTTTCCAGTTTGCAATGAGGGAGAGATATCGATAGTTCACAGATCATGACATGAGTATGAGTTCCAAGTGGAGAACCTCTGATAGTACTGAGGACTGAAATCGAAGGCTAGCCACACACTTTTGTTGTTGTTTAGCACTGCATGCTTTTAGGCAGCCTTCAGTGAAGATAAGTAGATGCACATGCATGCTGGGAACATGGGTGGCTTTTCGCCATCTTCTCTTTAAAAATTTTTATAAGATGGCAGTGTTGAATGATAAATATTTTGCTGCATTTGAAACAATCTGATTAGCAGTAATAATGATAATGATGATAAATACTCGTCTCTCACTCCTTTTATATATTTCTTTCTCATTGTTTTTATTTATCATCTTTCGATCTAGTTTAATTAATTTTATATTTCCTTAATTAATTTTTGCATTCCATTTTAATCTAATCTTTTGTTTAGATTAATCTAATAATTCGATAAGATAATGTCCATAGTCTTTTCCATTATTTCTTTAATTAGTTCAAATTTCTTTTTATCAGCAAGTAATCTTTAATGAATTGAAAATTTTAAAAGTTTTCTTTTTACAAATTATATTTTTAGTTTAATTTCATATTTACATTTGTTCATTATTATTTCTTTTTTTTTTAAAATTTATAAAAGGGAGAGCTAGTTTCAACCTTGCTTTTTAATACTAAAACTGTCTTTTATTTTTAAAAGACAAAGTTGGCATATACTTTTGCAAGTTCATGTTTAAAAAAAAAAACTCTTTAGAAACATCATTTATATTTTAGTATTATCACTTTTTTTGCATCAATTTGATCATTTGTTTTTAAATGAAAAAAATACTTAATGCGAATATATGCGTTTTTAACTTATATATTCGTTGGCAGTATATCACCCACCCACCTCCAGTTTGAGAGGTAAAATGCGTCAAATCGACCATTTTTTCTCTAATAATTTATTTATAGCTTTATTTTCATTATCTTCCAATACAAAACATTTTATTTTATGAATGTTATTTCTATTCTTCATGTAACCCAGGTATTTATTTTATTTCGTTACCTACAATTCTGACTAACTATTGTAGTTTTTCTTAGTGTTTGTCAGGCAGCTCCTTTTTTTATCAATCTCAGTAAGTTCCTTTTTCCTCCATGCTCTTTTTCATGACAAATGCAATGTTGTTGTATTTACGTATTAGAACATATGTACCATCATAGATTAGTTAAAACTCTTTGTAAACATGTTTATCTGGATGGCTCACAGGGTTAACCCTTATCATGACATTGTCTCCTACCATAAATTCATCCTCAGCTTTTTCTTGCTTCCTCCACCTTAACACACCCATCTTTAGTTTAATATGCGCTAGTCCAGTATCCCTTTCTTTATCTATAGGGACCATCTCTGCTGGCAGTTTAGTTTTGAACGGATATAGTATGTTTTTTTCTAAAAT
This sequence comes from Epiperipatus broadwayi, assembly GCA_028023455.1. Taxonomy (NCBI): domain Eukaryota; kingdom Metazoa; phylum Onychophora; class Udeonychophora; order Euonychophora; family Peripatidae; genus Epiperipatus; species Epiperipatus broadwayi. The sequence continues at coordinate 5,607,541 of JAQFVV010006251.1, forward strand.
GAAGCCATACCGGTTCAAACCCTGTAGATTCACTTTTTGACCAATTCATCATATTGATGATTCATGGTATTTCCTTAACCCATGTTCTATGATTATTGTATATATTCACTCTAAATAGGCACCCTAATTCCCACATGTATTGGACTACGGGTTGTGAATAGATGTAGGTGTTTTGTTTCTCAATCCATTTCTTCCACTCCTCAGATATGAATGGCATTCCATGATCGGATATAATCTTATCAGGAATTCCAACAGTTTCAAAGTGCTGTTGTTTTAACACCCATATTATTTGCTTAGCATTTGCCTGAGACACTGGATATGCGGCCACCAGTTTTGAACATATATCGTAAACCCCAACCAGATATCTAATTTTGTTAAATGGAGGCAATGAACCGTAAAAATCTATAGCCACTAAACTATTAAGTTGTTGAGAATAGATAGGTATTCCTAATACAGATGCATTAAGTGGCTTGGTTGTCAAGCGTACTTCACATACGTTTATAATGTCCAAAATATTGGCATACATCCCCAGCCAGTAAAACCAATGACTCAAACAACTTACTTTATTGGCTTCATAGTAACCATACTTTTGATGAATATGACCCACTTTCCACCTCCACATAGTGGCATGAATAACTATGTGCCTTTGTTTATCACTCCATTTTTATACTGTAACCCCCCCCCTTCTTTAAGCAATAGCACTTTTTATCTCTCCACAACAGATTATTATTAGTCCCTTTTATAGGTTGATGCTGCAGATATTTAATTATTTGCCCGCAGTCGGAGTCTTCTCTTTGTCTTTTTTTTTTTAACCTATGGAGGTCATTTTCTACTGCCTCGCTTCCGTTTATTTCCATTGCAGCAATGTATATATCATGCTATTGATCCTGTGATGCCAGGTAACTGCTTAATGTGTCTGCTACTACATTTTCTTTCTCTTGGCAATATTTTATTCAGTAGTTAAATTCTTGGAGGATTAAGCTCCACCTTATCAGCAGACTTTAAAGTTATGGTTTAAGAATTTGAAGCTTTTGTGATCTGTGATTACAATCACCTCGGATCCTATTAGAAACTGGCAAAATTTTTGGAATACCCAGATGATTGTTAAAGTTTCCTTTTCAGTTACTGTGTAAGTTTATTTCAGGGCCCTTCAATAAGCAGCTAATAAAGAAAAGGACACCCTACCAGCCCTTCTCTTGGATTTGAAACAGAGAAGGACCCAATCCGACTCCACTACTGTCGGTTTGTATGAAAAATGATTTGTGAAAGTCAGGATATTATAGCATAACTTCCTTCAAGAATTTAGTTTTCACATTTTGAAAACTGCTATCATACTGCGCTGTCCATACCCAAGTTCTTTCTTTTTTTAGCCATTGCAGTAGTGACTCAATGTGAAATTTTTTTTTTTTATAAAATACGATTATAAAAATTGCATAACACTAGAAATGATCTTATGTGTTTTTTATTTTTGGGAACCGGAAACTTCTGAATTGCTTGAATTTTTTCAGGGTGCAGTTGAATTCCTTTTCCATTTATTATGTAACCTAAAAATTTAACCTCGGATGCCATTAAATTGCTTTTTTAATAAATTTATTTTGACCTCTTTTTGTTCATATTCTTGCAATTGTACCAGGTCGGAGAAAATTGTTCTGATTATATTCTTTAAATCTCGATTTTAACTCAGGCTGCACTTTCACTATGGCAGCTGATTGGGCTGTCAAGCAGAGAAGTATAATACCCCAGATGTATGAAATATTTATACTACCTATAACCAGACCAAGCTTATACAAAGTATAACCTATGATCACATTTTCAGGCTATAGCACTTCTCGACTGCTGGATTCAAACCGCTGACATCCAGAGCACTTTATTTGTTTTAAGGTTTAACTTCAGACACCAGCTAACCACAGATTATACAGTCAGTATTCCTGGACCACAGCTTCACAATCTAGCACTTGATACACCCCAAGCTAGTTCTTTTTCTCAATTGTGGGGGGAAAATCTTTGGCACACTTCCCAATATGTATAGCTATTTATAAATTAACTTACTAATGATGCAGTTATAAGAGACAACAATTAAGCAAACAGATATTTTACACACACATAATTATAACATGATATAATAAAAATTACATATATATATACACACACACTTATTTCTAATACAATATAAATAAGAATTTATGGATGTAATATTAAAGATTACCTTGGTGGTAACTATTAAAGTTTTTTCATTCACCTATATATGCAAATCTTTAGATTGAGGGAATAAGAATTATGTTTACGTAGGATTTTGGATAGCATGTCACACTTTCATGGATACAGTTCTTTGCTTGTTTCCTTATTTGTCAATTACCTACCAGTTGGCCTTTGTTAATCATTCCATACTTATCAGTCCACCAATTTTGAAATTCTCTACTGCTTGATAATTTTTGTTTTTTTTTACTAGTCATATTAATACAATGGTAACAAGTTTATTTAAAAGAGCTTTAATAATTTTATAAATCAAAGATTTATTATATGTTAAAATATATTCTTATTCTTACATTTCACTTTTACAGCAAAACTTCAAGCAAAAAAAACAAAAAACATCGTTTATTCCCGATTTTGATTACATTAAAAAAATTAATGGTGTCAACACATTTAGATCAAAAAAGATTAGGGCAGAAAAACATTTTATTACTTTAACTTTAGATTTGAAAAAATTTACTTCAAAGAGTTATAAAATATTTTACTGAGTTTACTTTCTAATTTTATTGGAACCATTTGACAGGTTTATAGAATGATACCACAGTATACCGGTACCACTTTATTTGACTTAAATTATCATAATTTATTGCTTCTAATCAGAGTTCAATTGTAAATTGAATTCTAATATAATATTTTATTTATTTATTTTACCTTTAGTTTTTATTAATAAAGTACAGATTTTAGGAACAAAAAAAAAATATTGAAGAAAATTATGATATGTAAATAGTTTGCATGCTAGTAAAAAATTCGAACCTCCATGCCATAGGTTCACCATCGCTGTAATATATGATACCAATCACTGTTAATAAGTTTATTTTTGAAACAAATATTATGAAAACTATTTTTGCAATCTAAAACTCCACTACTGTTAGCAAAATATATGATATTCGTTTTTATATTAAAAACTATGATATTGAAAGTGGGGGTGGGTGGGAGATAATTATAATTTAGTTAATATTTCTGTTGTTTGCCATTCATAATCTATTCATGTTTAAAACCATCAAAACATCACATGATCATTATCTCATATGCTTACACTTGCTATTAATAAGAGTACCAAACTCTCCATACAGTAATGTCATCAAATGCAAGCTTTTTTAATCAATGGATGCAGGAAATCCACAACTAGTCTGAGGATGCTGGATGACTAGGCACTAAATAAGGATTTTATGCACAAACCTTCCTGCATCATGTGATGTTTAGTGGTTTAAAATATCAATCCTGCCCAATAGGATTATGGTAACTGTGGTTATTAAAGAATCAAAGGCAGCAAAAAGTATGGATGCTGATCTGAGTCCAGATCTAAATGACTATACAAGCTATGAGCTTGAATTGAAAACATTATTGTGTTTTCATTTTGGACTCAAAGCTTTATAGTTAGCTAATAATAAAAGGTGGCTGTTGTAGAGTTGCATTAGATTCTAAAATCTAGGTGCAGTGTTCTCAAATCAAAGTCTTTTTACTGATGAAAGTCACAAGCTAGAAACTAGTCTGAGGATATTGGATGAGTAGGTACTAGATAGGGATTTTATGTCAACATCCATTGATTACAAAAAGCTGGTGACACTACTGTATGAAGAGTTTGATACTTTATTTATGTTTATTCAAAATTCCCACTGAAGACTTATTCATAAGTCAATTATAAAAGTATTTGTAGATTTTCTGCACATTTTTTAGTGGATTTTTTAAAAAATGAAATATTAAATAAAATTAAGTGTGAATATGGATTTCTTGTGATTATGTGAATGGCATTTATCTAGAAATGTCATATATATAATCGTTTGTCTAGATCTGCATATTTTTGAATTTGCATATTCATGTAGTTTATCATCTCTTTTTCTCACAGCATTATCTCATTTAGTTAATACATTTCAACTTCATTTGCAAAAAAAGAAACACCTATCATTATAAAATCATTCAGACTGTCATAAGTTTGCACAGATTAGCATATTCATCACTAAGCAATGGCGAATCCATTAATCTACTTGCTGTAAAGCTTCAATGGTCAATTAATAGAATTAGATTTGAGTTTCTGATAGAATTGACTATAACTTCCATTAGCCTCAAGTCTTCATCAGTCATAGATGATGTAATGAAAGCAGAAGAACAGACCTTGGTGTTCTTTCTGTTCTGCAGTAACAGTTTATTTAGGCCCTGTCAATCATTAAATCCCAATCTGATAGTTCCATAGTCATCTGACTGATCTAGTTGTTATATTTAGCTAATATACTGTCTTGCAATAGCATACTTCTGGCATATTTATTACCAGTTTTGGAGAATAATATATGACTGTCAGTATATTTCAACTGTATAAAGATGAAGACTAGATGCTTCCTCAACTAACATAGTTTCTAAACTTGCTCATCTATCTGGCATGTATAGAACTTTATTTAAAGTTTGCAAATCTTCTTAAACTAAGAAAAAAAAAATGGAATTATAAAAAAACCGTATTCAGGGCATTATTAGAGGTCTTTTTATCATTGAAACCTGCCAAGCTGTATGTATGTATGTATTGGATGCCGCAATGTCTTCTTATTATTCTAATTATGAAACTTATTAAAATGAAATATTTATATGTAGTTCTTTCTACATATATATAATCTCAGCTTTATTTGCACTATTTGTTTTGGGGTAAATACAGGTTGTATACATTGTTAAAACTGATTTAAGCAATTAAGAAATCATTACTTACTTACTTGAATTATATAAAATATTATGAATTTTTATTGTGAAAAAGGTTATTCTATAATGCACTTTAATAAGCCCTTTTATCTTCTTAAAAACATTCGAATGTTTGGTGTTTTTAAATCTTTAGATTGGATGATATGAATGATGGGAATGTATTATTTCCATAATTTTTTTTCTACCAAAAATTATTCATTGATGGCAGCAGCAGTATTACACTGACATTTGATTTCTTTCTTGCTCTTTAAGGCCACCATTGCTTTTGTAATATGTAAGACTTTATGACAGAAAAAAAATTACAGTTGAAAAATAATTCAAGATGGTATATCAAGAAATAGATTATACTATAATTAAAATATTTTAAAATTAATATGAGAAATAGGGTATTTGATTATTATATTCATGATATAGTAGAGTTCAAATCAAGGAGAGAAGCTCAAATTTTTTTTCAGGAAGATGAGAACTTCCAAGTAAGCTATTAGATAATTAGCCATAGTCAATTCACTTAGTCATCATTCCATGGTTTGGGTATTCTTTAAATAATTGAGATAGAACAGACGTGTTACCGCATTGATCCAAAAATGTGATTATAATGTGAAGCCTTATCCAACATTGATGAGAGATTCAATTACTTATAGGATTTTTTTTATCATTTTTAAACAGTATTCATTCACCATAAATTCGTTGTTATGAAAAAGATTGAGAGGGCACTAACTTTTTTTAATGAAAAAAAAAAACAGAAAATAAACGTAACAAATCCACGGTTTAACAGAATTTTTAAAAAAATCTATAAAACGGTTTGTAAAGTATATTTACTGACTAAAGAAGAAAATCAGACAGGACAAAACTATTGATTACCATTTCCTGTTTATTACTGATGAAATGTTTTTTTTTTTTTACTAAAAAAAAAAGCAGTAAAGGATTCCATTTAGAAGATAGTTGCTGAAAGATAAGTATATTATTATGAGATTTAATTTACCATGCAGAAATAAAGTGATGTATTTGAGGGCTAAAGATTTTCAGATAGAAACTCAACCCTTCACTTCTAATCTTTCTATATGACTTCCTGTGCAAATACTCATTCAGTTTTATGTAAATATATATATAATATGTTGAATGTTTGTAAATTCTTGCAAATGTAATGTAAATCATAGACTAGAAAAAAAAATATTGAAACAGATTCAAATATTTAAAAAAATATTGGGATTCTACTCAACAAATTCAAGCCTGATCACAGACCTTCTATTATATATATATTTCAGCCTTTCTTTTGCTTTACATTGATAAATCTTTTTTTCATTTTCATTACAAATGTGTGTTTCAGCTTCACTTTCTTTGTCACACATATATCTCACCACACTTTTTTGCCCTTTCATATATATGCATGTTTCCCTTTCTTTATTATTTCAGAAATATTACTTAACAATTTTCCTCAAACTGATCCACATAGTCAATGACTGTCAATAAATACATATAATGGCAGAAATTATGACTTTAAAAGATCATCATCACATCCGGTCAACACTGTCTACTTTACTTTATAAATGAAAAATTCTATAATGAAGATGAATATTAAAGTTGTACAACATCAAAAATGCTGAAAGAGATTATATCTTTCATTTCCATGAGATGCCCTGAGTAATTAGCCTGGTAATGAGAGTGGCAGGTTCATGAGCTAATGATTATGGATTGATTTATTCTCACTTGACATGTTTGAATGTAAATGGGGTTACATATAGAGCTCGCAAATAACTCTTAACAAGCTTTGCAAATTATGTTGATCTATTTTCATTTATCTACTGAGTAGTAAATGAGATAACGAATTAATAAATGAGTAAGAAAACCACTGTTCATTAATAAAATTTACTGAACGCTTATAAAATTATTTTAGATGTTACATTTATACTTGATGGTATAAAAAGTCATGCCAAATGATTTTTTTTTTAAAAAAAGGAAAAACTAAAGACTTTGTAACTTTCATAAAAATATATTAATTCCAACTAATAAAAAATTCACTTTGAATTATATATTCATTTAATCTTAAACAAATGAATACGTAGAAATCATTGAATTTATTTATAACATTATTAAGTATATATAAAATGGTTTGCTGCTGTTTTCATCATTAAAAAATTATCTAAGTATTTATTAAAAATATTATTTTTAATTTTTGTAAATATAGTCCCTCCATGTAATTTTTTTGTATCAGCTATCTTTATATTTATAGTTTCAGTTATCCACCCACCCCCACCCCACCCCAAAAAAAACCCCACATGATAAATAAATAAAAAAGTAGAATTTAATAATAATAAAAATAATTTTATATACAGTACACTGTATTTGGATTTTTTTTTTAGCACAATGCATATACATCCTTATATATATTTTTTATATTCATATTTTCTAATATAATTTACATACATCTGAGTTAAAAACAGTATGGTGAATTACTACTATTCACAAATTTCTGAAATCATAATGTGGCTTGTAACACATGTTTGAGATATGAAAGGATTAGTGCATATATATTGAGTATATCTATAAAGCTATTTAAGTGCGGAAAGGAGTTTTTTTTTAGATATCTCAGTGCAGCTCATTTGCTTAACATATTAACACATTCATGCTTGTATGTAATGTATAAACAAACTGACACACATAACAAGAAAATAATATTGATTGTACTTTTCATATCAAGTTTAAAAAAATAATTATGTTTGTCTTCATGATGTTTCTACTATTTAAAGAAATATAAATGATTTACTGCAAGATTGATTGGGGTCTTTATCATTCTTGCTTATTAGAGATGTGCAACCTTCACCATACACTTTAGTCAGTAATTGGAAAAATAATATGGATTTCTTCAGAGAATCTTCTGCAGTCAGTATTTTTTGATTCAAGATAAATAAAAAAAACATGTATACACTAGATAATGTGGCTACTTGCGTGGAGCAAATATTTACTCTAGGCCAAGTAATTTAAATGTAATTAATTTTTGTACATCAGATACTATAGTGCTATATCTAAAAATCAGTTTCTGATTGTTGTCTGTGAATGAGGATCTAAGATTCAAAGCTGAAATTAATACATTTATCATCTTGTATCCATTTTTTATTTTTTTATACTCAAATATATGACTTGAAATTTAAAAAAAGAAACCTAAATTTTGAATTTAAACGAACATATCTGCAAATTTTGTACATCTGATTACACATCAGTTTTTATATATTTTAGAGATCTCAGCTTTATGCCAATTGTAGACCCCTCTTTCTTTGACTAAAAAAGTTAATATCAACAGAACATTTGATGTGGATATTATAGCACAATACTATCTAGTATCCATTGATTACTCAGATTTATCATAGGTGATTCTAGTATAAGGTGAAGAGATTTCTTGGAAGCATATTGTACTGGGTGAACCTGCACCCTGCTCTAACTTTTAAGCATACATATCACACATGAAATGATTGTGACACCTCAGGGTAAGGTTTCAATAATAGTTTCAGTAGAAATATGAATTCTATAATTTAATTTACATAACACATTGTTAATTAAACAATATATTGGACCATGGTTGATTATTTCATTACCATGCCAACAGACGTCAAGAGATTAGCTGCTGTATATCTTTGAAAGTTCATGATTAATGCACATCTTTACGCACCACTCCCAGAAAGAGAAAATCCCCACCTGAAAGGATATACAACCACAAACCCATTATATAACATACATCAACTATACTAACTCATTTGCATGATATCAACTCTCTAATGCCCGATAAAGTCGTATCCCATTATGCTATGCTCAGTCCTCTGTTATCTCAGGTTATAAAAAAAATTAAAGCTGCTCTTGGAAATATTTACTTTGTTATATTATTAGAAAAAGAAAGAAAATAAATATAACACACAATGAAATAAGTTGTAAAATAAATAGATCAATATTTATTAACATATATAAATCAGTATTTCTTAAATCCCATTAACCCATCACTGATTGCACAAATAAAAGAAAAATAATATATTATTTAATCCATTCTCTCACATTATAATATAATTAGAGTTGTTTACTTTGGGAGTTCTCTCCCTTAATTCATTAAAATACGCTTGGATGAAGTGGTCTGAGTTCTATATCCACACGTATATATTAGGCATTATAAGGTCATATTATATCATTAAATATTCAATCATACATGTATGATCATTCCTACATCCATTCCAAAATTTAATAATGTTTTAGACTCTGGTGTTGATATACACTTCAAGCACACGAAGAAACAAAGTAAAACCATCATTTTATGCACTTTATCTTTACTTAATTTAAACACATTTGAATGATTTTAAACATTAACAAAATACGATTTAAGACGATATACTCATCTTATAGTTTACATACATTTTAAGCTAAATGTGGAAGGATGATTAACATGAAAGAATCCTGCACGTGGCAGATAAATGATTTAAAATACATGCATTAAATCGATAAATAAATTCCCTAGCATAATTAGATTTTAAACAAGTTATAATTGTATAACATAAACATATAAATAATATTTAAGAAAACCAATATTAAATGATTAAGATAGATATTACCCTCCGGTGTCTTGAGGCTTTATCCGGACTTGGGGTCTCTGAACATGCTACAAATCTGGTCAACAGAGTGGTAAGGACTTCCTTCTTAACACTATATTGGCCTGGCGATCTTCATTATCATCACTGGCTGAACCTGAGTGGCTACATTTCAATGGCTTGGATGGAGTTGGACAGGTTCACTGAAGCGGGTTTTTACCCCATCATGATCTCGCTGGTTGATATATAAATGGTCTTCATCTAGACTTTAGGTTCAATGCTGTGACAATCACACGAAAACTGTTATTTTAGCTTTACTAAAAACGATTTTCTGTAGAGACTTGGCTCTAGGCCCTTCTTGTTTTAATATATTAACAGTCTACATCTTCTGAATTGTGACCTGAATATGAGGTCATTACAGCATATAATTGGATTTACTTAGGCAAGATTTCAGCAACCTCGATCGCTCCTGTAATGACTATAGCAATAATCATCAAATTACTGTCTAGTTCTTCTTAGCAATGGTAGTCTTTGTAAGTAACCTCTGCATTAAATTTGGAGTGATGAATAATTGTGGGAACCAAATATATAAGATTAGTTGGTCAGCAATGATCATGCAATACTAATATGATCTAATACACTTAGATCTCACTGACCATGACTCTGAAATATTTTTCAAGAAGAATAAGATAAATCCAGCACCTAGTGAACAGTATAATTACATAGTCAATTTGGGTACCCCTCTTGAATAATTGCCTCAAGTTTTATCTTGATGGCTAATTGATTTAAGCAATGCACATAATTTTCTTTTAAAGAATTTTATCTTTAATTAATTTTTTTTTCTAATTTAATTTTATGGGTTGACTCAGACCATTCTACTGATAAATATCAGTTTAAAAAATTTTTATACAAAGAAAAATTCTTTTGCAATGGATTACAACTAAAATATCTACATAACAAATAAGCAAGATTTTTCTATAGACCATTGGTGTCCGAATTTTTCGAACTCTTTTGTTCCTAAAAATAAGAATACAAAGCAGGCTGACCATTAATACATTAGTGTATTTTTATGTTTGGTAAAACAATGGCCACCTGACTTTTCTTAATGCATTAGCATTGAAAATCTGATAATTTAAAAATAAAATATAGATGCAATTTACATTTACTTTTTAATTATTTTATATTTCTTTTTCTTTTTATACAATATGTTCCAACATGTAAACAACTTTTTACAAAAAAAAATTAAATTGAAATAAAATTATAAATGTGGGACATTTGCGTTTATTAAAAATAAAAAAAATAAAACAAAAATATTGTACGCATTATAACGGTTGGGATGTAATGTGATCTTACCGTATCTGCTGTACAGGGCACCACCAGGCCATTCGAACCTGGAATATTTATATTGTAGGCAGATACGTACTGCTAAGATCCAAATTTTATTTTATATTGACCATTAGACCATGCCACTAAACTCGTGGAGACACAGAGATTTAGTATATAAATCCTTATTTATAACATTTTAATAAAGAAGGATTCTAAAAAAATAAATAAGCTACTGCCAGCAATAACGTACAAAAAATATTTATTGATGCACGTATATAAATATATTTAAAATTGAGGAATAAATTAATCTTAAATTTATTATTATTTTAAAATTTAAATTATTATTTTAGAAAGTCCGTGCAGATGGACATTTTAATAATATTTTTACTTTAGAATGTTGAGTATAGATAGGGTACACAGATTACTCAGTTAAAAACTTTTCAAAAACAGTCATTCAATCTCAGACTAAAAGTTTGTAGCCAAACCAATGCTTGCTTCTTGATATACGGATGCAACAAATGCAATATGAAGATGCTAGCATAAAACCATACTGACAGGAAATAGCATTTGCAGCATAGTATTACTTGAAGAGAAATGATCCTCGCTCAGAATAGGAATGAGCATCTGTCTGGCAAAGGAAATCATTTGGAAAATATATATTAAAAATTCTCTGAAATGGTGAATTGCGATCTTGGCCGTCTTACTATTAACACCCAGAGTAAAAAGGAAAACAATGGTGTGGGAAATACATCCATTGTAATGCATCGACTATACTTTCGGGTCATGCATTCATATTGGGCTATGCCCTGTATGCTAACACACTTCACATTACATTGATAGAAACACCCATATATCCCTCAACCAGGATTGACCTAACTATGAAATAAATAACCTGAAATTAAACCCCTTTAAAATAAATATAAACGAATTTAAATATAAAGTTATTGACGGAATTGCAGAGGGAAATTTACAATAAAGTAAACCCAATGGCACTCATCATAAGGTGCTGCATTCAAATAATTAAAGGTATACTAAATATGAATAAATACGTTTGGACACTCAGCATGAAGTGTCATATTTATCGATATATATATATATACGCATATGAAAATCTTAAGAAATAACTAACATAAATGGTAACGAATCTATGCAGCCATCTACACCCAACTTAAATTTAATACATTTTTATTAACACAATAACAAAAAAAAGAAATGGAAATGATTAATTAAACATATGCATAAAAAAATTATTATTAATAATTGATTTGGAATTTTCCTATTTAGGTCAGATAAGAGTTTTTATTTTCAGTTACTAATTGCAAATTTGAAAAAGTTCATATTAGATAAACACAAGAGTTCATACTTTATGGATTCTGGAAGATTTAGAGGTCCATCTTCGTGATCATTTTTGTAGATTGTTTGTCCTCCTTTGAAATGAAGCCGCTACTTGCCATTCATTTGATAAACAACTGTCATCGAGAAGCCTCAGCTGGTTGTCAGGAATGTAGATTAATAATTAACTCTAAGACAACAACAATTAATGAATTCAATTATTTTGACTTTTATACATTTATTAGCCTCTTATCAGCATTTTCACAGATCGGTCGAACATGATGTCACTGATCCTAAGGTCTAGATGTTTTTTCCATTATGGTCCGTGCGCTTGTTACTGCTTCAGAGCAGGAAACAATCTCTAATTTTTATTTATATCTCCTATCTGACCTTTTAATTATTTAAGTGCCCCTAGGACTAGTATGCTTTACATTTGATTAATAAAACAATCATTTCCATTTTCTAAGATTAAACATGATAGAAATCAATATTTATTTTCAAAAATATCTATCTTTATCTTTAGATCTTTATTTTTACAAAAAAGTACTTTCAAATACTTTTTTTTTTAAAAAAAAAAAAACTTTGTTTTCTATCTGTGCGATATATATATGTTAACATAACTCTTTTAATTTTGACTTTTAGTTTTTAATAAAATCATTTTTACTTAAGATTTATTTTCTCCTTTATTTTAATTTTAAAATAATGTAATGGCATATGTATATCGTTACAGCATATATAATATAATCATATGCCTCAATTTACAATTTGTAGCTAATATTGCTTTATTCTTGAGTGTGTGTGAGTAAGAAATATATACACAGACCAACCTCATACTGTTTATATTCCACAGTCCGTTAATTATTTTGATTATATAATAACTACATAGTTTCTTCAATACTAATCTATTTCTTATGTCTTATAAAATTAGTTTATTTTTTGTGCTGATTTTATGTGCATGTACATCAAAATTGTATATGTGTGTGTGTGTTTATATATATACATAAAATGTATAAATCATGTTAAAGAGATTTTGATATTTACATAATTATGTTTTGATAATAAAGATATTGATTGAAATAAATTGATTTTGTTTCTGTTTTAAAAATAATTAGAAAAATATAAACATATTAGTTATTTTTTTGTAAAAAAAAAAAAAAATCGGTCAATTAGAGTTTAATAAAATTTATTTTGTCAGTCAACATCTGTAAAAACTTTTATTAGATATTTTGCTTTTTTTAAGTTGTTTATTTTATCGTACTTATTTTAAAATATTTATTTTAAAATATTTGATAATCGGTGTTAAAATAAATATTGATTTTTTAAAAATACTGTTTACTTTTAACATTCTAAAAATTTATTAGTTTGAGGGGGGGGGGCAATAACTCTTTCACTTTTTGTAGCAGATTTCATTATAACTCTGGTTACTATTTTATTTATTTAAAATAGAATGTTTATATATTTTAAGAATCTTAAAATATTAAATTTATACTGCAAAATTAACCTGTTTTTTTCAGATTTTTTAAAAACTTTATCTTTATATATGTTACAATTTGAACATCAACAATCTAACAGTTAATAATCCATCCTTTTTTTTTTTTAAATCCAAACACAATTATGATAAAAGGGACGTTTAAAATTTCAACTACACCAATCTGGCATGAATTGAGATTTGCTTTAGAAACATTTGTGTTATCCATTGATGCAGTCACCATCCACATATCAAAGTAGACAAGAATAAGTTTAAGTGGTGTTTTTTTTATTATTATTATTAAAAAATATATATTATAATAATTTGCACTACAAAATAAAAAAAATATTTTTCTTAATTGGGGATTTTATATTTAACGTGAAATAAAAGTGTGAGGTATCATCTATAAATTAATTTCTAGATATAATTGCTAGATACTGTATGCTTTTGTTTTAGTTGAGGTTGAACAAAACAATTGTTTTTAACTTTTTAAGGCATAAGTAAAAGTGTTTATTATAAATTATTTTATATATATATTATTTTTAACTTTTTAGTATTAGGATATTTTTTGTAATTATTCCTATTTAAATGGAGAATAAAAACAATGTAGTCTATGATATTTGAAAAAACATTTACACGCATTAAAAATAGATTCCAGTATTATTTTCTTTATGAAAGAAGCATGTAAAAAAAAAAAACTTTAACAATCAAGAGAAATTAAGATTTGTTTTTATTTCTATTTAGTGTATTTAAAGAATATATGTATATACTACTTCTCATTTGCATCATTTAAAACTTAATGAACTGTTATCATGTGTGAAATTTGATCAACCAGTACTATTGTGTTAAACAAATAATTGCACATCTCTGAAATATTTCATTGTCATCAAATTTTAACAGGTATAAAATTAAAAATTTGAAGGAATCCATTTGATAGAAGTATGTTAAAAATTGATTACAAAATTTATTCCTAAACAAATAAATAATTTCTAAGTTAAATAAAAGCATTAAAAAAATGTCATAAATGAAAATAATATAATTTATATAGAAAGCAAATCGGTAAATATCTTTAAGGAACAGACAGTGATTGAAAAACAAATATTTTCAATGTGTAATCACTGAAAACATTCAGCAGTAAGAAATCTTATTAGTGATGATGCAAAATGGCTGATATGAAGGCAAATCAAAAAATATGATAATAATATATGTTTGAAAAGCTGAAAATAGTCTATTTAGTAAATGGTGATTGAAAAACAGATATTTTCAATTATCAATGCAAACATTCTGGAAGAAATTAAATTAGTGCTTGACCTATGGCTAATTTATTTTTTTACTTAATGTTTTGATTTGTCATACTTATTGACAATATTTGTTTTGCAATCATTTTTCATTTACTAAAGGTTTTTTTGAGTTTGTTCTCTAAATATATTATACTATTTCCATGGTTTTTTCTTTATTACTTTGCTTTATTGAAATCATTTCCCATGATTACTAATAAACATTTCTCAGTGAATGTTTGCATCATTTATTTATTTAGAATATGGATTTTTTTTTTTGTTTTAAGACATTTTAACTATTAACAAAATATTATAAAGTAACCCGCAGAGATTCCAATCAGAGAATAAAGTCTCTAATTTTATATTTACTATGATTATCATTTAGGGTCACTGAATTTTTCTATTAGAGAACTTTTTTTTTTAAAAAAAAAAAATTAATGGTCTTCCTGCAAAAAGTAGCATCAGTTTTTAATTTATTTTGAAAGTCTTTTTCAATATAAGTTAAAGATAACAACTTTTTCCTGACCCAGACCCAGCCGCACTATAGATAGATGACTCTCAACTATTGGCAAAATTCTTTTGAAATAATTTATAGGGAACACATAACAATGATATTGAGTGATAATTTTTTGATCAAAGCTGATTTGGTTTTAAAATAGCTATTTTATTGTTTTTATATAAAAAATTTGAAATAATTTCTGTATCAATAATGTTATTGAATAGTTTGTTTTACTGGATGTAGGTCTTAAATTTTTTAGAAACTCTGGAAGGATGCTATTTGTTTTGGGGGACTCTCACAGTTTAAGACAAGTTAAAGCAAATTCAGATTCATCTACATATTTTTTCAGATTGATATTAGTAGAATATTGTCAAAAAGAAGCTTGCAATTCTTCTCTAATAATGTTTTTTTTCTTATTCTATCAGTCTTGAATTAAGAAATTTGTTGTGTAGGATTATCAATTTCATTAACAATGACAGTTGTTCTTTTAGATGTACATTTATAACTACGTATCTTTCATAAAAGGGTTTTATGACTAAATATTGTAAATTTTTATAGACCATGGTCTTCCCTTTCTAGTATCATCCAGTGATTTTATAAGTTTGTCAAATTTTTAAATCTTTGGTAGATGCAAATTGTATATAATGCGTTATTGATTTCATTCCAGTTTCATATGAAAATTGCTTTTGATACCTGCAAAGTATAGAGTTTCTGGAAGGCGTTATTATGGGCTTGTCAAATCTATCATAGCAAGAAAAAATTGGAAAGATTCTATTAATATTCTGTTCAGGATATTCAAAATATTAATTACAGTTAACTTTTTTTAAATTCTATCCCAAAACAGGATAACTTTCAACCATAGGAATGTGAATTCCAATAGTGATTAGACTTGGTATGTATGACTATGGGAAAATGATCCATCTCCACTAATTCATAAGATAACAGTGAATCATGTTTTGTTGAAAGAAAATACAAAACAAGAATTGTTTCTGTTTCCCATCTGCCTGAATGGAATGTTTTTCCTTGTTTGACATCGTAAAGTAAGTGCATGTTGTTTAAATATATCTATTATAAAAGTTAATATCCAACATGCCAAAAATTATTATGAAAAATTAATTTCCTATGAATACACAAGTTCTAAGTTCTGAAAGAGGATTGTAAAGCCATTTGGTATTGGGAGATTTAAAATATATTGTATACATGAAAATTAACCGAATGATGATATTAATAATTATTTGAACTATCTTACACTGGTCATCTTTATAGAAAATATGTTTTAAATCTGGCTTGTTTTCTAAGTAAATTATATTATTTTCATATTTTTAATTTTCCATGGAAAAAAATGAAGCATAGATTTGCTTATTTTTGTTTATTTTAATATGTGGATTATGATTCCATTATATGGTAAAATGTATGTGCAACAAGTACCAGAATATTTTTATTTAATTTTTGAGCAAGTTAATATATACAGTACCCATGAGAGTATGTTTTTCTTTTGATAAAGTTTTGTTACTTTTAATATGAGTTTATTGTCTTTGTCATGTCTGACTAATTTTATAATGTATTTGCAAAGTTGTTACTAAAATCTTTTTTGCTTGAATCTTGGATGTTGGTTGGACAGGAAATAAAAAAACTATACTCTAGAACATTAAGCTATACCAATATGCTGATTAATAAAAGCAGACTAATTTGTTTAAAATGTGCAAATTTGGACTGATAATGCAAATTACGTGAAGTTAACTTATATGCTAAAATTAGCCATGTGTATATTTATATGGCAGTAGCAGCATATTATCATGAATTATAATACTGAGCAGTAATGTGAATAACAGTGCATGCAAAGAATAGTGCAGTAAAGAATATAATTTAGTACAGCAATCAGAGAATACAAGATTCTCTAACTTCATTTACATGTGTGTTTATTGTAAAATATCCAGTAAACAAGCTAGTTGAATTAATAAAGTTATATTTTTTGTTAATATTTTATTTAGAAAGAATAAATAAATTCTATAATTGTTAAGTTTAATATTATATTTCTGTAATTTATTCCACAATAATCTATTGATGCATATACAGCTGGTTAATGTCAACATTGTCCTATATATAGCAGAATGGCACATATTGATGAAAGAGCTTGACAAAAGTGACAGGTTGCAGCACTTTACAATTTGTGAGACCTGGTGGATTATAGTAGCTTAGTGTGCAGTTGGCAATGAAAAGTAATATGGTGCCACAAAATAAGCACAATAATTCAGTTTGACATTAACATTACAGAGGAATGGCAGATATATATTGCCCATGTTGAGAGAGGTATGATGATTAACAATATTGTGGATATTGATGTGGATGACAGGCTGAAACTTACTGCAAATAGCCAACTGTCTTTATAGTCCAAAGGCACCAGAGAATACAAAAAATTGGTAGAAAAGTTAAACTCAACTTCAAACTAATTACATCAAGACATATAGTGTGTCTATGCTTCAGGAATAGACCCCAATCACTGTGAAAACATTGAAGAGTACAACATGGGATTGTGTGACTTCAAAACTGAGTACTAGATCAATTACTATGGGGTATGTGTGACAGGGTCTTATGAAGTTATCCTAGAAAATGTGACAGAATTTTAAAATACGGCTGATCTTAAGAAACCTAATGCAAAAGTAAAAGTGCAAGCACAAACTATGAATTTAAGTAAGAATGATGACTACACATACTATTGTTGCATTAGTAAGGGACACATTAAAAAGATATGTAAATTTAAAAATGAAAAATGCCATTCTTGCAGAATCAAGGAACATTTATTTCGAGTTTGTCAGAAAAAAACAGTGATGAAAATTGTAATTTATTGGATAAGAAAATTTGCAAACAAAAAATCAAAATGGAAATTGACAGTGAGACAGTTGTTTCTTATTTCACAAAATATATTGGATAAGTATCACAAAAAAGTGTGAAAGAATATACCAATGAATATAACTGACTTAGTGGCAACAGACGTGAAAGGAAACCAGATTGATATAAACAATATTGAAACAGTGCCAATAGAAGTCAACAGGAAAGTATAAAAAATACTTCTTTTAATAATATAGTGTCAAGAGATTTAAGCCCAATCCTAGGCAATAAATTGTTCAAACTTTTTGGATTAGAATTACAATTATAGAATGCAGTTGGAATCTGAACTCTGGATAAAATTTCCACAGCTATTCAATTCAGTTACAGCAGAGTTGAAGAGCCTTTTGTATGCAGACCAAGAAAAGTATCATTTGCTCTAAAATCTAAAGTGGAAGAGGCACTAAATAATTTAATTAAGGGAGAAATAATTTCACCTATTGAAGAGTTGTCTTGAATGATACTCATCATTGTAATTCTAAAACATGATAAGACAGTTGGATTTTGTGGCATCTATCACTTAATTGTAAAAAAAATATATAAATGAAAGATCTTACCCAAGACCTAGTATTCGGGAGGTTTTCAAAAGTCTTTCTACTTTGCTAAAATAGATTTGCAGTCTGTATTTCAGCAGATTCCAATTACTGCTAGGACAACAAGCTCTTAATTATCAATACATACTTGGAATTATTTATGTATAACAAACTGACTTATGGAATAATAGTAGTCCTTAATGTGTTTCAAGAAAAGGTAGACAAACTTTTGAAGGGAATAGAAGAGGTTATACCCTACCTGGTCAACATTCTGATAACTGAGGACAAAAAAAATCAAGTCGGATGTCACATGATGATCTAATTTAATAAACTTGTATTTACAAATGTTATATATAGAGCTTGCAAAATAAGCTATTAACAAGCGTTGTAGAATATCCTCAACCACCATCTGGGTTTGAAGATATTCTACAACGCTTGTTAAGAGCTTATTTTGCGAGCTCTATATATAACATTTGTAAATGTAAGCTTATTAAATTAGGTCATGTGACATTTGACTTGATTTTTTTTGTAATTTTATTTTTTGCTATTAAGGCTTTGGTGATTTTATATTGCTAAAGCTATTAATATATGGTGTATCTGAACTTAGTTCAGTTCTATATGGTTATTTGAATTAGATAGCTGGATTGGAAGACATGGATGTCTGAAAATTTCAGATTTCTATTTAATAGTTATACATTAGATAAAATGTTGGGCTTGTTCTGGTATTTTTAATCTAATGCTTGAATATCCTGTCACCTCACTGATGACGCCAACAACAGAAACCGGTCTGGGGTTGAGGATATTCAACAAAGCTTGTTAAGAGCTTATTTTGTGGGCTCTATATTGCAACATTTTCTATGTCTTGCTAGCCTCTATACGCAATAAATGTGTGAGTTGATCAAGTTATGCAAAAAGAAGGAAGTTTCGTTCCTATTTCTAAAAAAACATAACTATATTTCCTGATCAACTCGGCCTAGAATTGTTACGAGTACAATTGTGAGCTGAATCAGTTTTTAATTTATAAATGAGGGTGCCAGAGTCATTAGACTCACTGATTCTGCGTCAAACATATCGTAACTCGTAAAGTAGTAATTATACGATCGGGATTAAAATTCCCGTTAAGTAAGAGAAGATATTCCCCTTTGACTTAATTAAGAAAATAAATCTACTTAGCAAAGGTAATTTGTACACTAATTTGAATCTAAATAATCAAATCTAAAACTTAAATATAATAACATTATTAATTTTATACACGTACAATGAAAGTTATGTTAATAATAAAGATTTATTCTAGCCCGTCTAGCATTTAATATTTATGATAAAAAAAAAATTATAATATTGGAAAGTATTATGCATAACAGATTTAATAATTTGATTCAAATATTTTTTCTTGAAGTAATAGCTAGTTTGTGTTTTATTTTTCCGTGGTAACAGTTTCATTCACTACTCAGTTTGCAAATCTTTAGATCAAAAAATTATGGGATAAACATTTCATTCAAATCTCAGTTCATAAAGCTTTATATAAAAGTTATGGCCATTAACTTACCGGTAAGTTGATATTTAAGTAGGTGATTGATCATCCGACATCCAATTCCTTCAATGGGTAGTCCGCAGTAGTTTTTTTTTTTTATTGTTTTATTCCTTCCAAATCTCCAATCGGTATTTAGGTAGAACCAGACGATGATTTATATGACTTTTCTCGAGAGAAAGTGTCAGCATACGATAGAGTTCTACTCACTCATGGAGAGTGGTTTCAGTTCGTATCTAAGTGGACACATTTTATTAATTTTTTTATTAAAAAAAATACGAGGCACTTCAAATTGCTCAACACTCTCTGGAACAACAAGACAAAGATACTTTTCCAACCTGTCGGCTCTTTTTATATCCCCAGATTCTTTTTAGAAGTTCTGCGCATATTCCTTTTACCTTTTGTTCTATTTTATAAACTTCTACATTATTTCTCATTTTTTTATTACAAAGTCTCTTTTCCCTTTATGAATTCCTGCCATTTTTAATTACTATCAGAAAGTCGTTTCTGATAGCAATCTTTTATCTTTGAAATTTCCTTTCACTATTTGAATCAATTATTCGGTATGCACTTTCCAATATCGAATTTAATTTAATTAAATTATATATATAAAAAAAAGAAAAATTAAACTTTCACTGTACGTTTTTCTTAAAACAACATTATATTACAAAAAAAAAATTAAAGATCGGGTTCTCTCTTTTTTATTTAAATGATATACAATATTAAATAGCAATTTGTACCATATATATAAATAAACGGTACAATATATAACTGATGAGATGGAAAGTAAGCTCAGTAAATGTGTTAACATAGTGGAAAACTAGGAAGATTTGGAGCTTGACTTAATGTGATTAACTGCATATATTAGAGAAACCAAATTCTTAGGACATATCTTTACAGATTAAAGTATCCGAATCTGGAGAACATTAGAGCTGCAAAAAATGCTCTGAGACCAAAAAATATTAGGGATTTGCAAGTTTTCTTGGGAATACTAAATTTCTGAGTTTCTTAACCCTTTCACTGATTTTTTTAGCTATTGGCCCTCTACTTAAACTGATTCTTTTAGCTATTGGACCTCTACTTAAATCTGAGAACAATGTGATTGGTCTGTGTCATTTGCAATCAGTTCTTTTGTTAAAATATTAATCTAAAATACACAGAATTTTTTTAATTCAGCTTCTAAAAATTGAATAATTTTAGATTCAAATTGGTTAAATGTAACGAAAAAATAAAAATAATGTTAATAACTGTCGAAAAATATAAGAAAAATGTGTAAAAAATAGGTAGCAGTAAAACAAAAGAATTATAACTCAACCAATGATTGTGCCGTTATTCAGATCAACAGCTGTCAAGTAATTCTCTTTTTATTTCCAGTTTGCTTATTTCTCTTGTAAAATTTAAAATTTTCCAAATCAAACTTTATATTTCCATAAAGTAACATCAAATTTTATTTATGAATGTAAAAAATTACGATAGATGTTATTATTTACTTCAATTACGAACGTACACAGCTTCGCTGTCGTGATTGAATCTTCATTTAGAAACACGCCTTAGAAATTTTCTGATTACGTTATGTAGCAATAATTTTCCAAATCAAACTTTATATTTCCATAAAGTAACATCAAATCTTATTTATGAATGTAAAAAATTATGATAGATGTTATTATTTACTTCAATTACGAACATACAAAGCTTCGTTGTCGTTTCTGAATCTTCATTTAGAAACACGCCTTAGAAATTTCCTGATTACGTTATGTAGCAATAATTATTTTTTGTTACGGATTATTTCTCCAAATGTATTTTTCTTCTAATATTTAAAATTTTCCGAGTCAAACTTTATATTTTGATAGAGAACTATATTTTATTATTTGTGAACATAAAAAATTACAATAAATATAATTATTTACATCAAAATCATTACGAATGTGTACATCTT
Source organism: Epiperipatus broadwayi (assembly GCA_028023455.1). NCBI lineage: Eukaryota > Metazoa > Onychophora > Udeonychophora > Euonychophora > Peripatidae > Epiperipatus > Epiperipatus broadwayi. The sequence goes on from JAQFVV010006251.1 coordinate 5,629,823, forward strand.
CTTTCTTTAGTGAGAATGGTTTTTAGTTACCGATCCTCGTTTTCAAATCTGTCATTTATGAATCTGTCATTTAGAAACACGCCTAGAAGATTTGGTAGGTATCCAATCAGAGAAGAAGACACAGCAATGTAACAAATAGGCTGTGAAGATTAATGATTTTTTTAAAAAAATATAACGCTATATGCGGATATTTTTAGAACTAAAATTGAAAGCATTGAATTTCCTATCAAATAAGTCTAAAATGAAGAAATTGTGACCAAAATTGACCAAGAGATGGCGCATGATACCACATGCTTCTTCCAAAAAAATTTTTAACTACGGGGCATTTTCGTAATAAACAGGTAAAAGGATAAGGGACAAATCTCATGTTGCAACTCTGTTCTATGAATTGTTAATGGAAAAAATAATAGTGAAAGTGGGGAGTAGATTTCAAGAAACTAAAAGACTTGCTTATGTCAAATCAATTGCTGGTACACTGCCTTAATGACCAAGAAGTATGTCGGAATATGGTGTTGTTGCTATGAAATTCGTAGAGGCAAAAGCCCTGTTGTTTACACATCCAGAATGTTAATAGCTGCTGAGAAAAAGTCTATACAACTTGATAAAAGCTCTAGTCATCATGTCATCATGAAGAAAGTTCACCAATACATATATGAATGTATTTTTTAAAATCTATATTGATCATATACCTTTAATGGGAATATTGGGGAATTTTAAAAAAGATTCTGAATCTTGCAAGTCAGTGAATGTTAAGAGGAATAAATCTTTCTAGCTTCTTATGATATTGAATTAAGATATAAATCAGGAAAGGATATTACTCATGCTGATGCTTTATCAAGAATGCTAGATACATGTGAACATGAATCACAAATCATTGAAATAAACTAGATACATTCAATAAAATCTAAAGTATTGAACAATTACAGTTATGGTTAAATGGATTAAGGATGATTCCAGATACCAGTTAGTCAAGTGATGGATTCAAGGTGGATGGCTTAAAACCTGACCAAGCTATGTGATTCAATCTATTTGGAACATTCTGACTGTGGGAAGGAAATATTTGTTAGATCTACTATTTGGGGACATTCTGGAATAGGTAGAATCAAAAATTTGACCAGATTTTCTGTATTGTTGTCTAATGTGTGAACCAAAATATAGAGCAAGCCATAAACAGATACCAATCAACAATGAGACTTCTAATGAAAGTATTGGAACCATGAGCAAAAGCTACCAAGTCTTGGCAGAGAATTCATATAGATTATGCTAGGCCATATATATATATATATATACTTAATCATCAACTCATATTCCAAATAGTTAGAACATTGAGTAGGGAAAAATGCAAAAGCAGGGAACACAATAAAAGTGTTAAATGAACTATTTGTTACGTAGGGATATTCTGAAATAATTGTTTTTAATATGCACAGGATTCATACCTTTGCAATTGAAAGACTTTTTGGATTAATGTATTGTAACATCCTTATATCACCCTGAGTTTAATGGATTCACTAAAAAAGACAACAATTAAAGCTTACATTGAATAAGATTAAATATACAGGTATTTATGAAGTGCTGACAATGCTATGTTTATCAGCATTTCATGCTGAGCATAATCACAGAAAAACATCAGCAGAAATGTTGATGAACTGAAAATTTGGAACTCACATCTTTATATTGATTCTAAAAAAAAAAATGAGAAAAGGGGAACAAAAGTAGAAAATGCCAAGTTCAGTTTAGGAAAAACAGTTTGGATATATGATACACTAAAGACAAAATGGCAAGCAGGAACTATCAAATTTATTATTAAAACAATTTAAGTGCAATATAATTGGTCAATGGTAAAGAAGTTAAAAGACATGTTAACCATATTAGAAGCTTGTATTTTTATATTGGACTATTTCCATCATCTAATATGTGTGTTGAATGTCTTCAGAAAATTCAATTTTATTTAAATATTCCAAATACATTCAACTGTTAGTAATACCACAGCAAACAGGTTAGTATATGCTCCAACTGTTAGTAATATCACAGCAAACTAGTTAGTATGTGCACCAACTGTAAGTGATATCATAGCAAACAGGTTAGTATATGCACTAACTGTTAGTAATATAAACAGGTTAATATATGCTCTAACTGTTAGTAATATGAACAGGTTAGTATATGCGTACCGTTTTGAGAGGTATTATTTCCCCCTCTTCTTCAGGTGTTGCTAGTATAACCAGTGATGGTACTAGCATGGAATTCGCCTGGATCCTTAGATTCTTGTTTTTTGAATTTTAAGGTAACGCTCTAACCAACAGCCATCCTGCCAAAGGCAACAGTTCAGTAGAAATTTCATATACTTATCTATGAGGTTCCTCCTGATTTCTCCACTTTTTCCTCAGAGCAAAGTTGATTAGTGATTTCCATACATTATGTATAGTCACACCAGGTTGGCTTATGGAATTTTTTGCCATTGTCATGTGAGCAGCTTCTTTAAATTTTTTTCTTTGTACATTTTCTTCTTTATCCAATATTTTTATATTTTTCCAATTGAACATATGTTCATTGGTACATACATGGTCTGCTACCTTAGACACATGTTTTCTCTCTTCTAATCATCAGTTTATGTTCTTGCAAGCGCTTTTCAATGGGATGGATGATCTCACCAATATATGTTCTTCCACATTCACATGGTATTTTATAGATGCAGTTTTTTCTTTTCAGCATTTCAAGTTTAGGCTTTGTAGATGTTAGAATTCCTTGTAGTGTGGTATGGCTCCAGAAAACTGTTGATTTTCCTTAATTTGTCTATTTTTGGAATGTATGGGTACATTATAATACCAATAATTGTCTTTTCTCTTGATGGTTCTTTTTGTTGTCTATTTAACATTTTCTTAATAGCAGCTGATGGATAACCATTTTTCATAAGAGGTTGTTCTATATAGATCTTTTCTTTTTCCAAATTGCTGGTTTTTGAACAAACTTCTTTTGCTCTGTTCCACGGTGATAGTATAACTCCATGTTTTGTGTTTCTGGTGTGATTGGATGTATAAACTAGGTATTTTCCTGTATATGTAAGTTTTTGGTAAACTGTAGTTTTGATTTTGCCATGAGGGAGTCTTGTCACTAGAATATCTAAGAATGCCAATTTTTGTTCTTGTTCTGATTCTATTGTGAATTTAATTGAAGGGGATATGTTGTTGATGTGTGTCCAGAAAGTTTATAGCAATGCTTCACCATATGGCCATACAACAAATGTATCTTCCAGATAGCAAAGCCAAACTTTAGGTGGATATGGAGTAGTTTTTATGGCTGTGGTTTCAAGTTCTTCCATGTAAATATTGCTAATCAGGGGAGACAATGGTGAACCCATAGCCATTCCTTGTGTTTGTTGGAAGAATTCTGTGGTATATTGAAAGTAGGTTGTTTTATACAGAATGTTAATAGTTCCATTATACTATCAATAGGAAGAGCTGTTCTGGTTTGCAAACTATTATCACCATTTAATCTTTTCCTTACAATAGATAATGCTTTTTCACATGATACATTTGTGAATAAACTTTCCATATTAAAGCTTACCAGTAAGTCAGTTCTTTCAATTTTCATGTTCTTGATTAATTGTACAAAGTGTCTAGAATCCCTGACAAAGGATTGAGTCTTGTACGCCAAAGGACTTAGAACTTTGAGAAGAAATCTTGCCAAGTTCTGACAAGGTGAATCTCTAGAGCTAACAATAGGTCTTAATGGAACATGATCCTTATGGATTTTAGGTAGACCATAAAGATGAGGAATTTTTTCTGAAATATGATGTTATTTTACTTTTTCTGAATCAGTGAAGTACTTGTGATGCTTTCTGAGTAATGCTTGTAACTTTGTTTCCGTACTTGATATCGGATTTTTTTGCCACTTTTTTATATTGGCCTGCTGTGAGGAGTTCTTGCATTTTGTTGTCATAATCACTTGTATCCATTACACATGCTGCATTGCCTTTGTCAGCAGGGAGAATAATTATAGATTTATTTACTTTGAGAGATTTAATTGCTTTCCTCTCCCCATAGGATATGTTTGACTTTAATTTTTGTTGCTTGTCAAGGGTTCTTTTTATTTTCCAGCGTAATTTTGCTGCTTATTCTAAAGTCAATTTTTGAGTGACTTCCTCAGTGGTTGCCATTATATCTAATAAGGGAATATTAGACGGTGTTATGGCAAAGTTTAATCCTCGTTCAAGAACAGAAATTTCAGTATCTGTTAGATGTTTACAACTTAGATTTTTAACAGATGAAGCTGTTACAATGCTTGGTACATTATGATTTTTGATATACCCATGTAGGTTAGCAAGTTTCTTCTTTTGACATTTTTTTATTTTTCCATGTAATGTAGAATATGATTTTCTTACTGCTTGAGAAACTCTCATGTAGTCATCCTCAATAAGTTTATTTTTTAGAAGACATTCTACATTATTAATTGAATGCATTGTTTGATACTTAAAAAACCTTTGAGCATTTATTCTTTCTATTAAAAGAGTTTCATTTGCTCTCTGAGTAATTTTCTCAGCTCTCTGAGAGTGAATTGGAGGTTTTAGTTGCAAATCTTTAGGAATTATCCCTTCAGATTTGCATTTACATAATGTCTAAAGTTTGATATAGTATTGGGTCCATACCAAGTACTTAGTGTTTTCCTGAAGATTTGTGATGATGGTGTTCTAGTTGTATTTTTATATTGAACTATTTCCATAATCTAATATGTGTGTTGAATGTCTTTAGAAAATTCAATTTTATTTAAATATTCCAAGTACATTCAACTGTTAGTAATATCACAGCAAACAAGTTAGTATATGCACCAACTGTTAGTAATATCACAGCAAATAGGTTAGTATACACTAACTGTAATATAAACAGGTTAGTATATGCACATTTCGAGAGGTATTATTCTCCCCTCTTCAGGTGTTTCTGGCCTGACCAGTGACAGTACTAGCATGGGATTCGAACAGGAAAATACCTAGCCTATACATCCAATCACACCAGAAACATAAATCATGGAATAGTACAATATAAAAATACAACTAGAACACCATCATCACAAACCTTCAGGAAAATTTTATAAGCTGTTTTAGTGATTCACTTGATAAAATAAATGGAAAAAAGTGAGTTCTCCTACATCTATTGTGACTGATTTTATAAAGAAAAAAAGGAGATAATGTTGATTCATCTGAAACTCAAGTAGAAGAGATGCCCAGAACTGAATTAAATGATGAAGATTCTTTAAGACTAAATCCTCTTTATGTACCTGCAGAATCAAGCAATTCCTGATGGATTAAGGAAGAGCAACCACTATCACTTCCTAGCTGAGCTAGAGAGTGGAGAAGGCCGCAAAAATTAAAAGACTTTGTATGCAATTAAATTGTGCATAATTTTCTAGAGTGAGGGGAGATTGTATCATGTACAATTGTTAATAAAATCTTTATGCGTTTATGTGTGTATGTTGGATCGTACAGAAAATCAAACTACATTCTTGAAAATTAAGCTATGCCAATATGCAGATTAATAAAAGTATACTAATTTGCAAAATATGAAAATTTGGACTGGTCATGCAAATTAAATGAAGCTAACATATATACTAAAATTAGTTGTGTGTACACGTGGCAGTAGCAGCATTTACATGATGTCAGTATTTTGCAGTAGTGTGTGCAGTAATGTAATGAATAGTGCATATAGAGAATAGTCCAGTGAAGTGTGCTGTTTAATATAGCGATGAGAGAATGCAAGAAGATTCTCTGACTTTATCTATAGGTACATTTATTTTTAAACAATTATCTATATGTACGTTTATTATAAAACAACTTGCAAGAAAGCTAGTTGAATTCTTTAAGATATTTTACTTATTAATATTTTATACAGAGAAAGAGTAAATAAACTCTTAATTGTCAAGTTTGACTCGTGTAATGTATTCCACAATAATAAATTATTGATGGTATAATACAGCTGGTTAATGACAATATTGCCTTGTATATGGCAAGCAATAGCATTAAAAATTTAATGTTTTTTTAATGCTTATTTGTTTTTGAAAGCATTACTTTTATTAAAACTTCTAATACTGATAAGTCGATGTTATTGGATAAATGGAGGGGGGGGGGATTAATACTTTAATATTTTAAAAACAAATTTTTATTGCAATTTTTTTTTATATTTGTGTATAAATATTTCCCATGATCCAAAGTAAACTTTTAGTATTTTGAAAATAGTATTAACTGATATGTAATTGCCATACATAATTTTTCCTAATTTATACCCATTCAATTAATAGTTTTCTTTTGTGTTCTGATAATGTAACATTAATATCACTTAAATTTTCCTTGTATCTTGAGAAATTATAATATTTTCTACAAAATATTAAATAAAATAACCAAAACATAACACATTTTGTTTTTTGTTTTTTAAAGAATATAGACTTTATTTTATATAAAGTGTTACAAATGAATTTCTCTAGACAACAAAAAAAATCTAGTATAAATTTACATTTTTACTAAAAACTTCCTGAATTTCTTGTACTAAGAACCAGTCCATGTGGATAGGTAGATTTCTTTGGGTGCAAGAAGCTTATCTTTTTTTCGAATAGAATTAAATGTATCTCTAATAAAAAGTTGTGAGTCCAATGGAGAATTGGTTATAACTATATGACATCTAAGTAACCATATTACGTGGTTAATAAATATGCATCTTCTGATATTGCAGAAATTACCCATTTTAATATTATGAATGATATCAAAGAGTTCTGGATTGTGATTATTGAAATAATTTTGAATTATATATTTTGCTTCTCTTAGTCCCGAGCAAGAAACAAGAATATGATCAAATGTTTCACTATCTTTTTTACACAAAATACATAAGGAATCAATCCTTTTAAATCCTCTATTTGAAACAAGGAAATCGTTGGTAGGAAGTGAAGATAGATTTATTTTAATGATAAAATCAATATATTTAGGCATTAAATACCATTTTCTCATTTTATTAAAAAGATTGATATTAGTCACTTCAAGATAACTAGGAGGGCATATCAGCTGAGGATTTATCATTTTAAACGTGTCCCAATATGTGTGCTTATTATTAAAAAGAATTTCATTTAAATCCATTTGTTTATCAATAAGTGAGATGAGAAGTTGTAGCCAATTTTTTTTAATATTCGGGGGAGGCGTATCTGTGGGAATGATTGTGTCAATAATGTTTTGGTAATTAAATTCAATCTTGATGTAGTAGAATAAATTAACTATATTTTTAATTAATAATGTATTAATTGAATGTAAACCTAGGCCATTAAGTATTTTTGGATTTTGCATTTTACGTATACTGATACAGACCACTTTTTTTTTTTTTCCAAAGGAGGCCAGAGCACAATGAGTTAATTTGCGAAGTAAATTTTTTAGTAGGGTTTAAAATCGGTAAATAATAATTAATTCTGCTGAAAACAAGAGAATTTAGTAAGAGAACTTTATCATATAAAGATAAGTAAATGCTTTTTAGAGAATCTATTATTTTTTTTGTTGATATAATCAGTTTGTCTTGTAACATTTTTCTCATTTTGTTTGGTGAAAGGTACAGTGGTATACCTAAAAAAGGTTGAGGTTTTGATGAGAAACATGCAGGGACATTTTCTCCTGAATGAAGTTTCCAAACTGCAGATTTCTCTAGATTAAAATTTAATTTGTATTCCGATGAAAACTTTTTAAGGATTTTTTCAAGTTCTGGTAGGTGTTTAGCTGATGGCAGCATTACAACAATATCATCCATATATGCAAGATGTTTAATTTCTTTGTTTAGAAAAGGAACAAAAACTCCAGGAAGTTTTGTTTCCATTTCTATGAGAAGGGGGTTAATATAAGCAATGAATAAAAGTGCACTCAAGGGTGAGCCCTGAGGAATAGAAATTGATGGTTTAAAGCCAGGTGCAATTCTACCATTGAGTGTAATGAAAATTTCTCTATTAAATAGAAGATTCTCTATCATAGTAAGATAGACGGAGGGAATTCCATATTGTTGTAGTGTTTTCATTAATATTTCAATTCTTACTGAATCAAATGCTGCTATAATATCTAGTTGTACAGCTATTGGCTTTGATTTTCTCTTAATTCTAATGTATTCTGTTAAAATTTTGAAAAGGCAAATTGCATGCATTGTGGATGAACCTTTCTTTGCATATTGAGTAGAAGAAATATTATCTAAAATGTTTTGTTGAATCTTGTCTTTAATCAGCCCTTCTATGATCTTAATAAGAAGAGGAGTCATAGAGATAGGTCTTATATTTGATGTAATAGAGGGAAGACCTTTCTTTTTTAAAAAAGGCACCAATGAAATAGGGTAGAGGCCAGGTATGTCTTGACAACTTGAGGCTATGACGTCAATGACACCTTTTATAATTGGAACAGTAAAGTGAGCCAAATGTGATAGTACAAATTTTGGGAGGCCATGAGAGCCAGGATGTGTTTTTTCAGGAAGTGAATTTAATTTGTTTAAAATTAATTGCTCAGTTATTTCATGATCATTTTTTTGACTATTGTTGAATATGGTTCTAATTTGATTGCCGGATGTTGTACGAAGTTTATTGAAGAAGAAATTCCTAATAATCATTAGCATTGAAGAACCAGCATAGTTGGCTCCATTGTCTAAAATGGATAAAGGTGTAATAAGTTTTGGTTTTGATCCTAATGCCCAACGAATATAACTTTTAGTCCAGGCATGTCTACTGGCTAGAAAAACTTTAGATCTCTTAATAGAAATATTTTCAGCTAGTGCCCTTTGTAATTCTTTATATTTAATTTTAATTTGAAGTATTTTATTAATATTAAGTGTTGTAGAGGGCATTGAATTCATTATGGCAGACAGAGAATCCATTTCTTTTAGCATTTTACATGGTCCATTTTGTTTTCTACAAAAATAATTGGTTATGGCTCTTAGAATTTCAGTAAAAGTAAACCAGGCATCAATCGGTGGCCGAGATAGGATATTTGCCTTGTGAAAATAAATGTAGGCCTCAGAAAAGACAGCCTCGGGAGTTGTAAATTTATTAATTAGTCTTGATGTTCTTGGAAGACCATCAATAATATTAATTGGCCCATTTATGCAAAGCAAAATTTTTAAAGCTAGGTGATCAGAGAAAAAAACATGTTTTAGAGATGTTTCAATCTTGAAATGTATGTCAGGAGAGTAATAAATCAAATCTATAAGTGAAGAATACTGTTTTGTGTAGAAAGAATAAGCATTATTATTAAAGAAACCTTGAGCTGACATGAGACCATAATTAATTAAATGTAAATATTTTCTGTCAAATGTGTGATAAGGAAGATTAAAATCGCCCAATAGAATAGTTGATGCTGAACTATGATAAAGAGCCAAGTTAATTATATTTATTACTTTATAAATCGTATTACTATTATTTTGTAGATAGAGATATATTACATTTAGATTTGTCTGACCAAATACAAAATTAACTATTATAACATTTGAATCTAAATGGATAATATTAAAGGTTGTAAATTTAGAGATGCGATTTACTATGAATGCAACTCCTCCTGATGGAGAATTTGCTATGGAGAATTTAAATAGACCTAGTGAAGATAAAATTTCTGATATTTTGCAGTTGCTGTTTATATGTAATTTAGTTTCTGCAAAGAAAATAATATCTGGTGTTTCTTTTAAGAAAAAATCTTTTATAGCATAGACACGTTGTAAAGAGTTTAATCCTCTTACATTTATACCTATTATTTTAATTTTCATTGAGTATTGATAAAAACTAGAATTTTAAAATATAAATTAAATTTGATTAGGCATCAATGGAAAAAATGAAAGAATCATTCCAATACATCAAATCCAACTAAGGGTGAGAATTCACTTTCATATTCTTGATTTTTTTTAATTTTTTTTTTTAGTTGATAATTTGTAGAAAATATAATTTTTGATGATTTGGGATTCTAATTTCTAATCGTATATAATTTAGCTTAAATTTAATTCCAGAGAAATTATTAATAAAAAACCATTTCAATTGCTTACCTCTTATCCATTTTTTATTCTTTTGGAAAATATCAGGTTCACTTCAGATCTGAACATTTATACTAAAACATGTGTAATCAAAATTACCCCAGATTATATATGTGGGTTGCTTTAAATGTATTTTAAATTATGTAAGGATCTTTGTTCTTTTAAATTTGAAATGCTAGAAAAATTGAGGGAATGGCAAGCAATAATAAACTATGATTGATAATTAGGATGATTAATTTTGATCATTATTGGATATTGAGCCAAACTTAGCTCATTGATTAACTAAGGAAAACTTTAATTTTTTTTTACAAATTAGCATCTACCTAATCTGGTAATAGTATTTACTCTTCCAGTATTTTTCTATACTTAGTGTTGCACTATTTAAATTATTGTTTGTCTTCATTTGATATCAAATTTTTAGCAATTTTTCATTTAGCAATTTTATTTTTTTTTTTTCTTGCAGTTTTCTAAAAATATTAATAGACAAAGAATTAATTTGCACATATTTCAAATATAACACATTTTGTTTATTTTTTTATTGGTAACCCTTATATTATCTTGTTCCTTCTTATCTTTTTAATCATTTGGGTTAATACAGCATTTGATCATTATGAATCTCTCTTGTTATCATACATCTATACATTGAGTAAAAGAATAGGATTTATGTTGTTATCAGTCATTTCTTCACATTGAATGTGACAATGGAATTGTATGATTGGGCAATCTCATTTTTATCTTATTTCTGTAACAATTCTGACTTTAGTCTTCTTTTTTTTCTAAATTTTTATTTATCATTTTTTATCTTTTGGGTTACAATGGACATGTTTGTTATAACTGACTACTAATGATGAGAATGATTTTAAGCTATATTTCAAGCCATCTGCTGTTTTTTTTTTTTTCAGTTTTTATCAACCCTTATATTTCAGATTTGATTAGCTCTATTTTTATGCATATTTCTATTATAATTGCACTGAACAGGCAATTGGATTAATTTTTCACTATGAGGAAAATACCAAAAAAACTACTAAATATGTTATCATGGCCAAACTTTAAATTATCTTTTATTAGACAGTCCCTTATATCAAGATCTCATTAATAGTTTACATATTGAACCTACTTTGGAACAATTAACATATTTACATATGACTGTTTACATTTTCCATTGACTTAATTCTCTCACTTTCATATTACAAAATATTTATTATAAAATTTAGTTTATTTCCTTCTAAGCATATTACCCACCATTAGACTGTTGTGTTTTATATAAATTGGCATTTTTATTAATTGTAACTACACTTTTTTTAAATAGTTGCCTATTTATATATGTTGCCTTTTTTTAATTTTATTTAATACATTGTAAAGTGTTTACACCCACATAGACATTCTGTAAATGTCATTAAATTTCTTTAATACTTATTACATCTCTGCCCGATTTTTTTTTTTTTTTTAATAAACTTCTTTCTACCAGTCACGTAAATATTTTCTTTTATTAAAATTTCATCCTATTTTTATTTATGTTACGTATTTCTATATCTGATTAAAATAATTGCAAACAGATGTTTGAGGAAGACAAAAAATAATTAATTTTTTTGGAAAGATTTCCTTAAGTTATGAATAAAATTCCAAGGTGTGGCTTATTTTAATCGCCATTCATCTTTCTCTTGGGATATTATTTTGGATCACGTGTACGGTTTTAATATTCTGTTGGAATAACTGTTTAGTAAAAATCATTGGAATTTAATAGTTTAACTCAATGTGTTTTTATTATAACTTTAAATGGGGGTTTTTTTTAAGTAGTAGTTGTAAATTAATCTTTTTAATTCCAATCTTTACTTCCACTTGTTAGATTTTTTTTTTTTTCTGAATAAAGATTTGAACATTAAACAGATTCTTTACCAACGCCAGGATATAATTAGTTGCTTTTATTATTTGCTTTCTCATATTTGAAATAATATGGAAAATTATTTTTAAATGTAATAAATCATTATAGAGGGAGTGAGTAAAACGAGTCTCTTTTTTTTCTTTCTAAAATTGTGTATGCTTTGATACATGGGGGAAAAAAAAGTATATATTTATGCACATTCACGCGCATTTACAACAACAGTGTATGTGATTAAACATACATTCTGTAATTTTTTTAAAGAATGGTATATAGAATTTATTTTTTGTTTCTAGTATTTAAATACATTACATATATATATATAGCTTGTTATCTGGATAATTTCGTAGCATTATAAAAGTCTTATACTTCACTCATAATAGATTAGGAGTTTGATAATTCTTGATATGCTATTAACATCATATTTTTGTAATTTTTATTATTTTATTAATATAAAAGAGTAATTTCAATATAAGAATCATTTGTTACACTCATTAAACACCAGGTAATGTAATATCTGCATCTCCAGACTGGTTTCTAGCTATTTATCATTGAAGACTAAGATTCAAAGCTGGAACTAATGTATTTAATACATCTTTATTATTTAAATTAATAGTCAAATTAAAAAAAAAACTAAGAGATCATACCACATTAATAGTCAAAGTAAAAGTCATAGATCAATTCATAGATCACATGACCCTATCTCTTAAGCTTGTAAGTTATAAACAGTGAGGATTGCCAATTCCTCTACAAGCTTTATGATAAATGCTTAGCCAGAGCCAGCACTTAAAATATCTCTGTCAGGAACCCCTCCCCAAACCCCTGACCATGGTTTTGCTTTGCACTCCTCAGAGAGGTGTCAGGGTAGGTTCAGACCTAGATCTAAAAATACCAACCCAAACTAACACCTACTAAAAGTTATCTATTAGTGGAAAATCTGAAATTTTCAACATTACATTCTTCAAACCCACTATCCAACTCAAATAGCTATATGGGCTGATAGATCTTCAGCCATGCCATATAGTAGTAGTCATAGCAATATAAAATTGCATAAGACTTTTTGGCAGAGACTATAAATAGTCAAAATAAAAGTCATAGATCAATTCATAGATCACATGACCCTATCTCTTAAGCTTGTAAGTTATAAACAGTGAGGATTGCCAATTCCTCTACAAGCTTTATGATAAATGCTTAGCCAGAGCCAGCACTTAAAATATCTCTGTCAGGAACCCCTCCCCAAACCCCTGACCATGGTTTCGTGCTTTGGCACTCCTCAGAGAGGTGTCAGGGTAGGTTCAGACACTAGATCTAAAAATACCAACCCAAAGCTAAGCACTTAGCTAAAAGTTATCTATTGAGTGGAAAATCTGAAATTTTCAGACATGTACATGTCTATGACTTTTATTTTGACTATTTATACTCTCTGCCAAAAAGTCTTATGCAATTTTATATTGCTATGACTACTACTATATGGCATGGCTGAAGATCTATCAGCCCCATATAGCTATTTGAGTTGGATAGCTGGGTTTGAAGACATGTACATGTCTGAAAATTTCAGATTTTCCACTCAATAGATAACTTTTAGCTAGGTGCTAGCTTTGGGTTGGTATTTTTGATCTAGTGCTGAACCACCCTGACACCTCTCTGAGGGTGCCAAGCACGACCTGGCGGGGTTGGGGGGGCTGACGGTTTAGTGCTGGCCGGAGCTTTATCATAAACTTGTAGGATGGCAATCTCGTTAATCACCACATTAGTTTTTATATATTTTAGAGACCTCAGTTTTAATCTTTTCTGCCCTTTGGCTAAAATGTTAACAGCCATGTCAATATCATATTACTCTTATAATTAGTATTGTTATTATTTTGCTCTTTATAGTGTAGGCCATGGATCATGACTGTACTTTGTCACTTCCAGTGCTGAAATTTCTTGTGAAGATCTAACTATAAACCACTTGATCTTCTTTTTTATTAGTTTTTGTAACTAATTTAATCATCACTTGAGTTAATACAGAGCTGGAGCAACTCTATCATTTGTGCTGACACTTCTTGTGAATTCCTGAACAATAACATTATTAAAAAATTATTTTAAATTCAGTACTAATCATGTGAACAGAAATAAACATTATTTAAACAATAGTAACTCTCCACTTTAGTCTAGCTATTGTAAATTTAAATAATGTGATTACCAAATAGTAGTGCATTTATTCCCACTTCTTGATAAATTTTTGGTTTTTACTTTGATCAATGAGGAATCGTTGTAATTTTACAATTGGCTATCACTTTATTATTATTTTTTATTATTATATTAAGCCAACCCTAAAATTTAAAAAAACCCACAGTTTTGAACTCAACCTGTTTGTATAATTATGTAGGTATGATCCCTAATCAGTAATTGCATATTTTAGTCACCTCCGTTATTTTCCTTTTCTCATTTTCCCCCCAGTGATCAATAATATCAATAACAAATGACACTACCACTTGATTCTTTTATTTACTAATATTATATAAACAAGAATGATTCTCAACTATAATGCCATCTATTGTAAGATTGAAGAATAATTCGTGATTACTGCATATATATATATTCATGATTTGGAGGTGACTTCAACAAAATTTGTTAATTGCAGTCTGGGGGGAGGGGGTATGAATTATATTTGTAAAACAATCTGAATTATTTTTAGTTAAATCATGAGAGATCACATGATTTTCAAACATGGATGTGATCTAAGAGTTGATTTAGAAACTTAATTTTTGATTCTGCATTAAATTGGAAAAGTGCTATGAAATAAATGAAGTTATTTGAGGGATAAAATTGAGAATCATCAATTTTAATGGGATCATAGTTAATTTAAAAAGTTTGTTTATTGAGATTAAATTAAATAAGTAGTGATACTTACTACAAAGTGACAAATGTTTTATTTTTTGACAAATAATTTGTAGTTTTTATCATCTTTCTGCAACTAGCTATCATTTTCTTGAACTTGATAAATCTCAACATCTGTACTTCTGTTCCTTTAACTGTATATTGTAGCAATAACTCATGATGGGCAAGAGCACACTTTATCAGACTTCTAGATTGAATATGCCTAGCTTAGGAAATAGATAGCTAAACTTTTGCTAGTACAGCTCTATTTCTTTAGTAAGACATTGTTTTCTGGGGGGTACTAAAAAACTTATGTTGAGACCTTCATAGCAATTATGTTTGTATATGCACATAACATTACGATCATCTGAATTACATTTGTTACTACCAAGATTCTGTATATCCTTCACAAGCATTGATGTGAAAAAGTCAAATTAAATCAAAATTGACTATGTTGCCAAACAATATAATGTTAGAGTGCTTATGTATTTAATAATAAGGTAATCATACACACACACATATATATAAATCTTAAGCTATCAACCTCTTTTAACATATAAATAAATATCTTTCACCTGTAATAATCAGAAATATATTCTGTTGTTCTATTTTACTGTTTGCAGGTTGTTGTTTTTTAATTGCATTAATGTATTTTTGTTTTTTTATCATCATCATTTGCATATTTATGCATGTTACATATGTCTGATAGTGAACTATATAATAATAATGCCCAAATTGACATACAATAGCTTGATCAGAATATAATCCCATTATAAATCAGCATTCACACATATATATAAAACATGCATTCATGTAAGTTAATTACTATCAAAAGAATCTAAACTTATTGGTGCCTATAATGATTAACAATGACACTATAATTATCTAGCAACATAGAAATTTGAAAATTATACCAGAATTTTAATTTGTCATTATTGCAGAATGTTAATTGTTTGACCTAATCCTATGAATTAATAAGAGTCATCATGAGTTGAACACATGCAAGGATATCAAATTCTTCATCACATAGTTTAAAGCCTTATCGTCTTGCAATTGTAATTTTTATTGACATTCATACATGGAAAATTTACTATTTATCTAAGAATAGCTAATTACAGATTTGCAGACTACTATTAAATGATTATTTAGATTAGCTTTGGGCCTTTATCTTAAATAATGCTTTGTGAGTTTATGACTTGTAAATTATATATATATGGAAACTGCCAATAATTTTACTCCCCTTTATATATATATATAATTTTTTATAAGAAAAGATTTAAATCCTGGGGTTAATGAGAGTTAGGAATAACAACAGACTATTTTTAAACTTAATATCTAACTAATGATGGTCAGTCTGAATGTCCAGCAATATTTTCTGATCATTATTCCCATCAAACATTTACTAATACAGAGTGGATTTATTTCTTGTCACTATAGATGCTATTTATTTATTTAAAACATATCTACCATACTACAGTTAGGACATCATCTCTAAAATGAGAAACATCTATATGTCGGGTTCAAATACCTTCCTAATTTCTTAGATGTTAGTCCTTTCATTTATTCACCACTAGTTCAAAAGAAAAACATGGGAATGCATTACAGTGTGTGTTTATATTTAACTAAGTTTGGAATGAGAGAGAGAAATGGACAACTAGATTTAAAATAATATAAATATTATAAAACAATTTATTTGCAGTATTTACACACCTTATATGCTACTTAGGGATGAATCCAATGCTTAAAAAAACAAAATATACATATATATTTTAGGCAAGTATGTATTCATATCGGAGAAAATTTATTTAATTAGATTGAATTTATGAGCTCTGATATGCTTGCATCCAATATTCAACAATCCTATATTATTATTATTTAACTACAATAATGTAATATATTGAATGTTATTATAGCTCTAAACAAGCTTTTCCGATAAATACTGCAAGTGAAAGCATTTAAAATCTCCATCTAGAATTATCTCTATCCCAAACCAGTTTTGAGCTAATGGCTTTTGTTAGTGAGGCGCTAAGACATTTAGGCACTAGATCTAAAATATAAACTCAAGCCCAGCATTTATCGAAGACCTAATTATTAAGTAGAAAATCTGAAATTTCAGACATCTATATGTCTTCAAATCCAATATCTAACTTAAATAGCCATATGGGACTGATTCAATATACCATATATTATTAGCTTTAGCAATATAACATCACTAAAGCCTTAAAAACCAAACTATAATAGTAAAGAAACATCGTGTGACTTAAATAGCTTGCATTTACAAATGTAATGTGCATGCTAATAGCTCTAAACAAGCTTTTCGTTAAATGCCACAAGAAAAAGCATTTAAAATCTCTGGCTAGAATTATCCCTATCACCAAACCAGTTTTGAGCTAATGGCTCTCTTCAGTGAGGCGCTAGGACATTCAGACACTAGATCTAAAATACAAATTTAAGTCTTTAGCTCAAAATCGGTTTGGGGATAGTGATAATTCTAGATAGAGATTTTAAATGCTTTCTTTTGCAGCATTTATTGGAAAAGCTTGTTTAGGGCTATTAGTATACTTATTATATTACATTTGTAAATACAAGCTAATTAAGTCACATGTGATTTCCTTACTATTATAGTTTGGCTTTTAAGGCTTTGGCGATGTTACATTGCTAAGGCTATTAATATATGGTTATCTGAATTTAGTTCAATCTCATATGGCTATTTAAGTTAGATAGCTGGATTTGAAGACAGATATCTGAAAATTTCAGTTTTTCTACTTAATAGTTAAGTATTCGATAAATGCTGGGCTTGAGTTTGTATTTTAGATCTAATGTCTGAATGTTCTAGCGCCTCTCTGATGAGAGCCATTAGCTCAAAATCGGTTTGGAGATAGGGATAATTCTAGATAGAGATTTTAAATGCTTTCTCTTGTGGCATTTATCAGAAAAAACTTGTTTAGAGCTATTAACACACACTCGTTATATTATAGTTGTAAATATAAGCTAATTAAGTCATGTGGTGTATGACTTAATTTTTTAAGTATTATAATATAAATAAAGATTGACAAAATATCGATAATAAATATGGTAGATATCAAAGTTATAATAAATATTAACTATTAATAATTGAATGAGAAATTAAT
The DNA here is from genome assembly GCA_028023455.1 of Epiperipatus broadwayi. Classification (NCBI taxonomy): domain Eukaryota; kingdom Metazoa; phylum Onychophora; class Udeonychophora; order Euonychophora; family Peripatidae; genus Epiperipatus; species Epiperipatus broadwayi. The sequence goes on from JAQFVV010006251.1 coordinate 5,647,705, forward strand.
ACTAAATTTCATTTGCTTTAACGTTCCAAAAAAAAAAAAAATACATTAAGAAAAAAATAAATAAATCTATATTTAAAGGGAAAACAAAATGTTAAAATTATTTAGAGAATATTACGATAAATATTATTAGTATTATTACTTCTTTTTTATATAAAGGCATTTTATTTTTAAAAAATGATCTGCAAGACAGTTTTTAAAGTTTAAGGCTTCATTTGATGTATTTCTCTTGAGTTATTCTCCAGATAGGATGATGTATGATTGGATTATGCATACATCATGAATAGCCTGATAAAAATCATGTGTTGGATCAATCCTCAACACTTGTTGCATGTTGGAATGAGACACTTTTAAAACTGGTATCTGCAGGAAACTACATAATTCCAGTTTTAGTTGGTTAGTGCTCTAATTAGATTTTTTTTCACCTGTCATAAAAGTGATTTTCAGTTATTGCATGGTTTTCCATAATAGCTGTGTTAATAATTCACAAGTTATCTCTGTCATTTTAATCAGCTTAATTTTCTGGGATGCTGTCAAACAAATTTATGCTGGTTGAATTGATTGAAGTCCTTAAGTATGATGATATAAGTTTTTAAAAGCAAGAAACCTTTTTTTCTTAATTCCAAAATTAAAGGATAAAAAAACTAATGTCTCTCACAATTTTTTTTTTTTTTAACAAATGCTGTTCCAGATTACATGTAATAAATCCAGGAACTTTTATTTATTATTACAAAATAAAAAATTACATTCTTTTTCTTATAACAACAACAAAAAATATCTCCTACTGTTTATAAATAAGAATGAAAGAAATAAATAGCTTGCAGAAAATAATTCTGTTCTGGATAGTTTTGTGTATATATATATTTTAATATACTTATGTTAGTAAATAATATTTCTGTAGTGCAATTTCACTATATCACTCGCGTACAAGATATGGACTGGTTTCTATCCATTTTTGACATCTTGTCGAGAGGTGTAATAATAAACATATGACTAAAGACACGTGAAAAAGAAGTATGATCCCCAAGATGCACATTTCATGCTCAACCAACACTCTAGACCAGATCACAATCTTTTACACACATCTTTATCATTGTTTAGTATATATATACGGAATTACAACAATTTAATTGATCAAACTTACTGCTCTCACAACTTTGATTCAAACTCTTGATAAAAGTATATTAATAATTGTTATTAGTTCATTCATTGGACTGAAGATTATCCACTTAAAGAATAATATTTTGGGAGTGTAATTTGCACCACTCACATGCAAGGTAAGGATTAGTTTCTATCTACTTTTAACATCTGGTCTGGATATCGTTTAACTAATAAAAATTATTACTATAATTATGTTAGTATATGGGTCAAAAGCTTTACGATCAGACTAGTTTTATTTCAAAAAGGTATCTGAACCGATACAAGTGTTCTTATTTCTCAGATTCCTTTTCATTTGCTATACTTTGTTAATATACAATTGTTGCATCATTCGTGTCATAAAGAGGACTGTAATTAGAAGATAATCTAATAAAAATTCACGCTGTATATATAACATTATCTCTATCTCATTATTACATTTACTATATTACTATCCTGTATTTTTGTTTTTATTATAATTATTCACAAAATATTTGGCATTTTAGTATGAATAAAAGATTACATGATGATTGAATTATGTCCAAGTCAATTTATGAAGGCTTGACATACTGTAATCTTGTTGTAAATTACATTCTGCCAGACTTTCATAAATTGATTTGGATATAATTCAATTATTATGCAATATTTTATTCAGGTATAACATGCCAAATATATTATAAATAATTATAATAAAAACAAAAATACAGGATAGTAATATAATGAATGTAATAATGAAATAGAGATAATGTTATACAGTATGGGGTTTTATTAGATTACCTTCTAATTACAGTACTCTTTATGATATGAATGACATAACTGTATTCTATTATGGATTATTAGGATTAAATTGTTTTTTAACAGTTTTATATTAACAAAGTATAGCAAATGAAAATGAAATTGAGAAACTAAATACTTTTTTTTTTTTGCCTATTATCATCAACTAAAGAAAGTTCATCAACTAGGCTGTAATATATTTATTTAGGGGAACTATGTATTTTACTTGCTATGATGTCAAATATGATTGAATTTTAATGTTTCCAATTGAAAGTAACATTCCTTTATAAATATATAAATCTCAGTGTATTAGTGATTCAGAATTCTCGAATAATAATTTGATAGTATTATTTGATATAAAATGATAAAAGATTTTCACTCTGCTAATCCTATTTCCATTGCTGTTTTATCAATACCAGGGATTTTGCATAATTTACATACTTATCGATATTTATGTGTATTTTTTTTTTTAAAAAAAAGATTGAACAAGAAAAACCTTGAGTCCTATAATAATTTAAATGACTGAAGGCAATGAGATAAAAGAAAACATGAAAAATAGAACAAATATGAATGGAAAATAAATAATATCTAACTTTTAATTTTATTATACAATGAAGCAGAGCATACTCCTGATGCAGTGTTTTTCATTATTTTTGCAGTGAACTTTCTGATTATGGATTCTAAAAACAATCCGCGTTCAGGCTTTGACACAAAAATAATATATAAACGAGAGTACTCTGTAAAATACAGCATCACAATATAAGGATCAAAAACTGATTTCAGAGAAACCTTATTTATCAGCTATGGCAAGCACCTAAACAAGCCAATCATATATCAAAATTAGCTGAAATCTTATTTAATACAAAAAATTAATGATCATGAAAGTACACAATAAATGTGATGTTTTTTATTATCAGCAAATCCATGTCTAATTATATTCTAGATAAGACTGGATTATAATACTTTTTAAATTTTTTTTTATACAAGTGCCTATATATATATATATATATAGAGAGAGAGAGAGAGAGGTTTTATTTATTTGTTTGAAAATGGAGGATGAAAAAGTCATTAATGTCTTACTTTATATATTTATTTTTTATACTCTCAAATAAAGCACATAAGATTTGTGTATAAAGTAAACTTAGTTAATTGTGATTTGTGATTAATACTGACAAAAGATTTGACACAACTTTAAAACAGGTTTTTAAAATTGGTCTTGTGAGCCTGTATTGTATAGTTTACTATTCAAAAATTGGCTATTATACACTAACATTTTTCTTATTAAGTCACTTTGCTAAGGATATTTCAATTCCTTTAATTCACGTTTTAGATTTTTACTATATACATAATAATATTTAAATACAAGTATATTGTCTACACTGAACTTAATGTAATTAGAAGGGATTTGAACTCAGATTTTCAAGCTTCCTATATATGTATGTGGACATGTTTATTGGTTGTGTAAGAAGAAGTGGATAGTTGTAGAGAGCTTGAAAATCCCATTTAATTATATATATATATATTATAATAGAAAATAATAAATACAATGGTGATTAACTATTATATACAGTTTTAAGATTGCAGAAGTATTTTCAGTTATTTACTTAATCCTCTTCAACTGCCCTGCCCGTTTATTTATTAAATAATTAGTTAATAATCCTGGTGCCATATTGAATTTTTTTAAAAACTGACTTGAGACACAATTTTCACAATAACTTCAGTTTTAATGTTAGAGAAAAAAGCTTTACATTGATAGAAATTAAAAAAACTAAGGAAAACAATAAGGCTAAGACAAATAGTGATTACCATTAAAAACGTAAGGGAAAAAAAGAAATTTCAACATCTGAAATAATTATTACTTTGTCATTTGATCATAATTTCCCATTTATCATTAATTAAGTTTAAATTACACCTTCATTGATAATTTCTTTGTATTCCTCACAAAATTCTTATTCAAACTATCTATAATACTTTTTACCTGAGATAATCCAAAGCTTCAGAATCTCCAAAACTAGTCGCATAAGAATTTTTCATTTTTATTTTGTACCCCAAAAGTTAACAAATCTCAAAGCCATGTATAAGAAAAAGATTCATCCTGATAAAAGATACAAAACAAATAATTTCCAGAAAATGGATATACATTTGTCATCATAGTAATTGGCTTCTTGTCTATCTAAAACTAGAAATTGTAGGCTATTATCTGTATCAATGATAAAAAGAGTTTCATCTCTTCATTTTATATTTTTTGTGTATACCAGTAATGTTTATATTTTTTATGCACACTAGTGATGCTATCTTATTATATTTATTGTCCCATAGAGACATAATTTATTTGCATATAGCTCATTTGCTAGCTATAGACTTGAAAATAATATGATGCAAAATGTGGAAAAACTATTGACTCCACAGCATGAGTATCAAGGCATAGTCAAGAGTCAGAGTTGGATTCTTTGCCTGCATACAATTTCATGTGGTATATATATATATATATATATATATATATATATATATATATATATATATATATATATATAACCATTGTGGTTATCACCACACACACACTATTTGAAATCTTTCTTTATTGGTTTTAAGTGTTTATATTTTCACATGGTACTATGCCTAGTAAATTTTGTGATTGCTTTATCAACTGCAACCTGTACATCTGATAATCAGTCTTAAAATTTACATTGCACTACTCTATATATGGAAATCATTACTTGTTATACAAACACAAACATGAAAACACAAATACACTAATACAAATATAAACACCTTAATAAATTATTAAACCTTTTGAGAATCATCATGTCTATAAAATAAGGTTGCCTCAAAGTTGGATCAGAGACCCAAAATTACATAGTACATAAATCACTTTTGTTATATTTGAATACAAATTTGTATGCTGTATAATAAAGAGCATAAATGATTTAATATTATATAATATATATACAGAATTTTAAATGAAGAAGTGAGACCTGCAATTGAATGTATGAAGAAAGGAAAGGCTCCAGGAAATGATGGAATTATAATTGATATATTAAAAGAAGCAGGTGAAGAAATAGAAACAATTTTAGCAAAGTTATATACCAAATATCTAAATGATAAAGATATACCAGAAGATTGGAAGAACGCAGTAATAATATTAATATTTAAAAAAGGTGATAAAGAAGATATTAGAAATTACAGACCTATCAGCCTTTTATCAGTTTTATATAAAATTTTTACCAAGATAAATACAACTCGTCTACAGAGAACTTTGGATTTCCACCAACCAAGAGAACAAGCTGGATTTAAAAGTGGTTTTAGTACAATAGATCATATCCAGGTATTGAGAGAAGTCATAGAAAGGACAAATGAATATGAGTTGTCATTATGTTTTGGATTTGTAGATTATGAAAAGGTATTCGATTCTATACACATTTCTTCAGTGATTAAAGCATTGGATCATCAAGGTATAGATCCAGGTTATTGTCATATTTTAAAGAATATTTATAAAAATGCAACAGCAGAAATTAGATTACATAATGATACTGGAAAAATCAACATTGAGAAAGGTGTAAGACAAGGTGATTCCATATCACCAAAACTTTTTACAGCAGGGCTGCAAGAAATATTTTGTGGATTAAAATGGGAAACTAAAGGAATGAAAGTAAATGGAGAGTATTTAAGTCATTTAGATTTTGCAGATGATGTAGTTGTTTTTGCAAATAATGCTTCAGAACTGCAGGAAATGTTGCAGGAGTTAGCAGATGAAAGTAGAAAAGTAGGACTAAAGATAAATGTTAAAAAGACTAAAGTAATATTTAATCGATTTGCTCAAAATATGAAAATAAAGATTGATTATGATGAATTAGAAGAAGTTAACAGTTACAAATACCTTGGTCAGATTATTAATACAGATGGAAACATAATGGAGGAAATTAATCATAGAATTAAACTTGGTTGGAGTGCTTTTGGTAGAAATAACTTGATACTAAAAGGAAATATGCCTATGTGTTTGAAAAGGATGGTTTTTAACAAATGTGTTTTACCAGTTCTTACTTATGGATCTGAGACTTGGACACTTAATAGAAGAGCAATACAGAGACTTCAGACCACTCAACGGAGTATGGAGAGATGTATGTTGGGAGTAACAAGAAGAGATTGAAAACGCAATGTATGGGTAAGACAACAAACAGGTGTTACTGACCTTATTGAAAAAATTAAAAGATTGAAATGGAGTTGGGCTGGACATATTGTTAGAAGAAATGATAATAGATGGACAATTGAAATTTTAAACTGTATTCCAAAAGATTGTAAAAGACCCAGAAAGAGACCACATGTGAGATGGATGGATGAAATAAGAAAATGTGCAGGGGTGTTGTGGAAAAGAGAAGCTAAAGATCAGAGAAGATGGATTAAACTTGGAAAGACCTTCATCCTGCAGTGGATTGATAATGGTTGATGATGATGATGATGATGATGATGATGATATATACTACACAGACATGCCAATACAAATGCAAACACATTAATAAATTATACCATTTATCAAATAATTTTAAAAAAAATTTTAAATATTATTCAAATAATTAAAATTGAATACTTACAACCGATATTCTGCAATTATGTTTTTATCACATTGAAGGCCTTGAAATGCAAATCATCAGCATATTTTTAATCCATTTTAGTAATGAGTCTGGCCGATAAAGCAATTCTGCCTTTGTCATCTTCGTGTAATCTAGTAAAGTGACCAGAAAAGAAAAAAGTTAAATGCACCTAAAATTTTATCTGATTTCAACTTGTGATATGGCATTTTAAAGAGGGATTTAAGCAGCAACGAGTGCTGTGATTTCTGTTGATGTCATGCTTATAATTTTTGTGCAATTTAAAAAAAGAAAACAAAATTTCAACAAATCAGCTGCTGCAAGCATCTGATACACTATAACTTCTCAATCATTGTAACAGATAATTTAATATTTAAATACAAGTACATTATCTATACTGAACTTAATATAATTAGAAAGAATTTGAACTCAGACTTTCAAGCTCCCTACATCTATTTATTCCATCTTAAACAACTGATACACCTGACCACTTACATTTGAAAAAGATAAATGATCTCCAATATTCATAATTTTTGCTGAACCAGCTCTCATCAAATTGGTCCAGATCAGAATCTCTGATACACATATATAATCAGTGCTTATTAATAATTTTTATTAGTCACTCATTAGACTAGAAATTATCCAATAATGAATAATATTTCAGTAGTGTAATTTTCATTGCATTGTTCTCATGCAAGATAGGGAATGCTTCCTATCCACTTATAACAACTTGTGGAGGGATGTAGTCATAAACATATGAACAAAGATTGTATTTTTATATTGGACCATTTCCATCATCTAATATGCGTATTGAATGTCATTAGAAAAATTTAATTTTATTTAAATATTCCAAATACATTCAACTGTTAGTAATAGCACATCAAACAGATTAGATGATGGAAATAATCCAATATAAAAATATAACTAGAACACCATCATCACGAACCTTCAGGAAAACAATATGTACAAAGATATATCAAAAAGATCTATATATGTTTAAGAGATTGTGGTCTGGGCCAACTGATGAGTGCTAGATCAGCATGATATGTGCATCTTGGGATTATAGATCTTTTTCATGTCTTTGATTGTATGTTTATGATTATATCCCTCCATAAGGTATTAAAAGTGGATAGAAAACCTTTCCTACTTTGTGTGAGAATAGTGTAATGAAAATTACACTACAGAAATATTATTCATTATTAGATAATCTCTAGTCTAATGTGTGACTAATAAAAATTATTAATATACTTTCAATAAGTAATTTGTGTTAAAAGTGTGAAGGCTGCATGTTTGACACATCAATTAAACTGCAGTACTTTGCTATCTATATATACTGAACAATGATAAATATATGTGTAAGAGATTATGGTCTGGGCCAACTGATGACTGCTGGATCAGCACGAAATGTACATCTTGGAGATCATAGATCTGTTTTATATGGTTTTGATCATATATTTATGATTACATCCCTCTACAACGTGTTAAAAGTGGATAAAAATCATTCCCTACCTTGTGTGAAAGCAGGGTAATGAAAATTACACTACAGAAATATTCATAATCAGTGCTTAATTTATATTAAGATAGCAAATCTTTAAATTTTAATGGATAGGCTTCAATCTTCTCCACCCTCCAACTCTTCAGCCATCCATATCATTGAAAATTTGAGGTAATATCAAGTATTATACATGTCACTTATATTAAAGGTCTCATGGTGCAATGGCAGCATATCATCTTGTCATATTCTATGACCCACATTTTAATCCATCCTAAGTAAATTAGAAAAATTAATTTTTTATTAAGCTTAGAATTTCTCTTTACAATATCTAGCCTACCTAACTATCTAATATTGGTCAGTAAATGGGTCATATAATTACCCATAACTAAAGGTTAAAGCAAGAATGAAAAATTGTTCAAATTTTCACTACTATGAATATGGCAAATCTAATCCTAAATTCTGAGTGGTGAGAGTTTAAGTTCCTCATCATTTCTCACTGAATAGCTGTTATAGAAGCCTTTTCTCTACAATAAGCAAAAACTTAATGTCAAAGAGTTATTAAAATATTAAAAAATTTTAAATTTGATATTTAATGAAAAAGCTGCATTGGAAACCAATATAGAAATGCTATAACTGAAAATAAAAAGAATAGATATAAATCAATTTTAAAGGATGCATTATAATTTTACTTAACAGATAATTTGTTTGTCAAACTTTTTCAGAGATGTAAGTAACAAAAGTATACTTGTAGCATATTATTATATTTACAGTTCTAAAATAAATTGTTGAACAGTCTAAATTGTTAGTTTGAATAAAGAGATAAATACACAAGTTGCATAATATTAGGACATATATAAAGTGATTTATTAATTATATTTAATACAACATAGAGTAGACAATGTAAATGTAATAATGGATGAAAAGATGAAATAATATCATTATTATGATGAAACATAATAGTGATTGTGTTAAACATTTATTGTCAGTATTCTGCTAAGCTTTTTTAGTTTATATTATTTTAAAATATAGATTACAATATATTTTTCAAGAATAGTACTGTTAGATATACATATACAATGATGTTTAGATTTAAACCTGAAAAATTTAATTGACAATATTTTATAATAATTGGTTTAGTGATACTACTTTTATATGGCTAGTATCTTTTCATTATGGAAAACAAAGTAATCAGAAATTAATTGGGAGTTCATAAATATGGATTGTGTAACCATTGATAATACTTAATTTACATTCATTTATAATTAAAGTTTTATTGAAAGATCTCACTTAACACTTTATTAATACTATAATATGCTCTTGCACACAAGTTGATTCAATATGTGGTCACATCAGATTGATGTTTCAGTTACAGAATATCTTTTAAAAACATAATACAATATGAGCAATTGAAATTGACTTTGATCCATTTGATTTTGTCTCTCTTCTAGATTTTATTTTATTTTTCAGATACTAGTACTAGCTTTTAATTGCTGTCAGTTTTGACATTCAGGTATTGATATTGCAGGTTGAGCACAATTCCATTGCATTTGATCAAATGAAAATTGATTCAATAATTTTTAACTCTTGCCACTCTACCATTGGGTTAAATAATAATGTTCAGTTGGAAGTCATTGATCTTATCAGTATGAATTTATTTGCTTAATCTTGAGAATGAAAATGTTCAATCAGATTTGATCTAAATTTGTATTTATGGCACAAATGACAAATTGAAATTGACCAATATTTATTATAGCATGAAACAGTATAATTCATTAGAAAAGTTAAAAATTCAACAAGATGGTAAATCAATCTGAAATAATGCTATTCATATGATCATTGATAATCAATGCTGACTTAACACTACCTGATGGTAACACTAATCATTTTTATGCTGTTTGTTTTTGAATCTCTCTTATCTACATTTTGTAGCTCATTTAATATTTTTATTTTATTATAGGTTTTACTCAGGAAATAAATCTGACCATTGAACAAAAAGAAAAAGGCAGATGTTTTCAGACAAAACTCTCATGCATTTTTAGTGACCAAGATCGGAATATCAGCATCAAATGGTATAAAAATGAAATCATTAATTCCTCCATTAGCAGTACTAATTATACATTTTGTACGGATCAACATAGCTTTGGTAATTATTCATGTGAAATAGTATCAGAGGATCAAACTTATAAAAGCAATATAGTTTCAGGTAAGATATTCACCTGCTATATTTTAGTTACAACAGTTCATTTTATTGCTGAAAATTTTATATTACTGTTATAGAACTTTTTTAATTGGGGAAACAATAATTTTAAATCTTCTCAATATATTTTTTACTAATAATCATTATTAGGTCATTTGCCAAAAGGTTTCCTGCACCATTTTCTTCATGACTTCCTTTTCTTACTCTATTTCTCCATAAGATTATGTAGTCACAATCTATTGTATTGTTATTCAGAATTCCTGTATTTTTAAATGCAAGCTTATTTCAGTTCCTTATCTGCTTTTTAATTTTATCAATGTCACCTTTTTGACCTTTACTCTGTTCAATACTTTAATATTTTTAATCATATTTTTTCATTATTCTTCTCTAAATTTATATCTTTACAATAATTATCTTATATTTTTTTCCATACTTCAAAAGAAAATTAAATTCATTCATTGTCTCTGATAAGCAGTACATGATAGAAGCATATTTTCAGCTGAGAATTGATCTGGAACCTTCGGCTTTGAACATGTCATTCTATCACTTTGCTGAAATGCATAGTGACGATGCTTATAATAGTCAGTAAATATTGAATTTATTGATGAAATATTATAGTAAACTATTGTTATTGTAAATGTCTACTTATCAAACTAAATAACTCTGTATATTACAGAACTTTATTATACTGAAATAGTGAATATTGCAAAGAATTTTGATGAAAGAGACAACATCAAGCACACAAACGAAAAATGTGAAATGCTTATCTTTAAACATTCTAATGTCAGTGTACTCAGTGCGAAATGGAAAAAAAAAAAAAGTGTTAAAAAAACAAGAAATTGATCTTGCAAATAGAAAGTCACAAAGTCTGTAGAATTAAATATTTTCATTCATTCTATTACCAAATATTTTAGCAATAAAAGTGAAAGGTAAATAATAAATAGGGCAAATCTTTTCAGGAACAGATATTATTAAACGACTGTCTTGGTGAGAGTTTTATAATTTCCTTTCCTATTTTACTATCTACAGCTAGGAATATGGTATCCATTTATTGATTATGATTGTGTATTTATTAATTTCACATTGTAAAAATAAATGGATAATAAAACTTAATGTAAGAACCTATATTACTATTCTAACATATTGATAAGCATAATTTTGTTATACAAAATGTAATTATATGCTTCTTTTTTTTTTCACATGTCATAGCATCAGCCGGGATAAAGCTTTTTAAGTTAAATATGTAGCATTTATCAATTTTGTAAAGAGCACTAAAATTCAATCAAATAATTATATTACATTTTACTCATTAAAAACCAGCCAATATTTAGACAATCCCAATATCAATCAACAATTTCAAACTGTTGTCAAGGCAACTTCCTTTTAACAATAAAGGAAGTTGCCTTGACAACAGTTTAAAATTATTGATTGATATTGGATTGTCTAAGTATTGACTAGTTTTTAATGATTGCTTACAAATCCATTTAGCCTTGAGTATTATTATACATTTTACTGTATATTAGTTAAAGATAAGGGCCATAACAATAAAAAATCCAAGTTATGTAAAACTACTGAAAAATTTATTAATAATTTTACTCTTCTCTGAAAGTCAAAAGCACCATTCAGATTGTGGATAGTAAGGGCAAATTAAGAAATTTGCCTTAATAAGATATACCATTCAACCCAAATATTGAATGTATATTTAACTTATTATAATGAACTATGTCTACAGTTTAATAATTGTATACTTTTTCAAATTCACAACTATCATTTTTCACTTTAAGCTTGCTGTTGTAGACATTGGGAAAAAATTAAATGATTTCTAATATGCATTTCAAGTGAATGATTTTTGTCAATTAATAAAAGCCACACTATAAGTTTCCCAGTGTCAAGATGTTGTTCTTATATTTATTTAATATGTATTATATCACAAATACATAAATGGTTACTAATAATTGAATGATCTTTGTTTTAAAGAGTATCTACTTGAAATACAGTACTCGCAAATATATTTATTTAATAATAATATCAAAGCAAGTAAAACTTTTTATGACTTCTTGCTTAAATCAAACTTATGTCAGGTTTTCTTTTCAGGCGCACATTTATCATTATTCTAATGTATATTATGAAAATATTTTTAATAAATGAAAAACATTGCAGTATCTGGCAAAATATATTCACATACATGAAACAAGCAAAAACTGAGGACTGTATTTTTTGTATTTTATATATGCCACAAACTATTTTTGTAAAATGATATATAGTATGAGTCAGTAGAAGATTAATAGAATAATCAATCTAAATAAGATTGAAACAAACAACAAATTATAATTATAATTAGTTGGTTGTTTCAATCTTATTTAGATTGATTATTATATTAATTGTATGTGTATAACAACATTGTGGACAACTAATTTTTAAATTGGACATTTGGCAATAACAGATTGTCTAAATTATATATATTAATTCAGATCAGATAAGAAAGAATTCATTTTTATTGAATACAGTGTACTCAAACCATTATGTGTGGAGTTATTTTTAATAGTCATATGTAAAATGCAAATTTTAATTCAATTATGTATAAGTATGCGTCAAATAATTGATGACAGCTCTGAATAATTGTGTAATACAATTGGATTTCATCAATGCACTACTCATTTTTTAAGTCAGTTATATCTTAAATATCGTTCAGTATAAAAAATTTCAGACCACACTTTCACTATACATCTTTTTCAAGAAAAAATTATATTTATCAGGCTATGGTGAGAAAGAGTGCTGTGAACATTTTTGCACTATAATGTAGTTGCAGTGCAAGAAATTTTTAAATGAGGTTGCAATGATAAAATCTGATTGGCTACAAATTGTTTCATCAGTGCTGCTGTCAATTTTATATATATATTTCGTACAGCATAGTATTTATTGTTCTGTGGATTTTGCAATATGGATAAAAATAGTCCCTATGTTGATGAAATGTATATGGTGATTGCAAATAAATTGATGCATTAATCAAATAAGTTTCAACCATGTTGGATTATCATTTCTGATATAAAGATACAATATTCAAATCTTTATCTTAACAGTAATATGTTTTATTTGAAATAGATATATAGTGAAAGAGGGTGTCGGAAAATTTCTATATAGTGATAGTTACTTATGGTACAATAAATTTTAAAAACTTATAATGCTGATGAAGTGTGAAATCTGATTGGTTTTATATACATATATTAATAATTGTGAATATTCAGTGTAAAGCATATTATTTTTTAAAAAAAAAATTAAATTGTTATTAACATGATAATTATTAATGTTGTACTTTAACTTCATTATAGGTACATTAATATAAGCATTCAATTTTCTCATGCAGATTTGTAAGTAATCATATGATATCAATCTTATTAAAAGATATTTTCAATTGAAATAGTTAGTATATATATATATATATATACATTGGAATTCTTATATATATATATATATATATATATATATATATATAAGAATTCCAATGTGCATAACACATACTAATGTATCCAATTGTATCATTATTAAGTTTTTATTTCAAGCAGACTAAAAAAATTGAACCACTTTACATTATGCAGAAATATTTATTTGTATATACAATTCATTAGAAATTAAACTATAGCAATCCTAAAACTTAATAAATCAAAAATTATTCAAAAAATAATTAGCCAATATTATTATTATATGTCCTGAATAAAACACATAATAGTAGTGAGTTTTTTGTAGAAATAATAACCCAGAATTATGCCAATAGTTGAGGATTATAGTATAGTCATAAAAGCTGAGTTCAGGCTAGAACAAAGTGTGACTCAGTTCTACTTTAATAATCATGTTAAAAAATATTTCCAAATTAAACTAAAAGTCAATGCTATCTTTATTCATCTAACCAGCTTATGAGTAATGGGAAAAATGATCTCTTTCTAAAATTCTTAATTACAGAAAAACTATTAATTTTTACTTAACAAAATGCTTTCAAATAGAACTAATCCAAGGGATTAAAGTATAATCATATAAAACAGAAAATTTGACAATAATGATTTTGTATAGGATTCAGTTCTTTATTTAATGTATTTATCACTGAACTTCTAGGAACAAAATGCAAGAAATTCATCTTTGCTGATGACTTTGTCTTGTTTTATCAAAAATACAAATCTTATAAAAAGAATATTAAAAATTTGGCAATTTTTTTTTCAATAGTTAGTATTTATTTCTAATTCCACAAGGATAGTACATTAAATCTTTTATCTAAACAACAAGGAATATAAACAATATATTTTTAAATAACAAAAAACTGAAATATGCTCCATGTTGCTTAGGTGTGGCCTTGGACAGGAACCTAACTTATTTTTCTAACATGTCAAAGTTTAAATTATAAATAATGTTAAAGAATTTCTTTTGAAAATTAAGTGATGCAATTTGGAAATGTATCTACAGTAATCTTTATTATTATTTGTATATGTTGGGAGAAAAAATGCTCACATTAAACTATCACAATTAAATATTAATAGAAGTATTACTGTTATAGTTGAGTCTTCTCTTTTGCAGTGATTATCTATATTTCATATATTCCTCCAATATTTAAAGAACAAAACCTCACAGAAAATATACAAAAAGCTTAAGCAAATCAGATTTGCCACTTACTCAGAACACATAGTTTTACCATTCAACATATGTCTTAAATGATTTTTGTGGATGTTCTAGAAAATCCTTTAAACAGAACTATCGAGGATGAAATGAGCTTTATGCAAAATCCAAACTTTTTTTTTCAGTCTTCCTTATAATGCCAGTTGGATTTATCCTTCATAGGCTTTACCACCACCAATAGTTTTAGAGTCCAGATAGCTTTGTTTATCTGCTATATCACTAGATAGTTTTAACAATACACAAATATACACTTAATGTTTGTTTAATGTTTACAATGGTTGAATTGAAGGGCTCAATAAAGCCTTATGAATCTATTACTATATTAAAATCTCTACATATTTTTTTTTATAATGGTTACGAATAACTGGTAATAATGAAAAAAATATCAATATATACCCTAAATAATTATTAAAGTTAACAATGGGATCAATGCATGGGAGAGTGATATCTCAAACATTAATAAAGAAAAACATCTTATATATTCGTTTTTTTTATTTATACAGTCATATTCAGATTAATCCAGAAGCTTTACTTTCTGACAAAGAATAGATAGATACCTATTTACTGACCATTATTGGAAGATGAGTTTTTTTGTCACAGAGTACTTCTAAAATTTAATTTTAAAAATATTTTTTATTTTATTTTGCAAATCATCATCTCATCAAAATTATAGAAAATTAGATCAAACAAGAAGTATCAATAATATGACTAGAAGTTTGGTATAGCTTGGTCATTACTGAAAATTTGGTTAGCAATGTCTTCATCTGTATGACTAGACACTTATAAAACAAGTATGACCATTATAATTTCTGAAGAAAAAAAAATGAAATAAAAGGTAAAAATGAATGTTGCAATGACCATATAAACCAACCCATAAAATATAAGTGTATCCATATAATACATGATCTTCTGATTCCAAAATCTGTTTATTTAATTCTGCTGTTTTTTAGTTTCTGTAACCAATTTTTTCTTTGAAAAAAAAAAATACCATGTCTCATTACATTTTATTCTATCCACAGCCATGTCCTTTCTATGAAAGCAATTAGTATTGCACTTTTTTAGAATATTTTTAAGATTATTTTTGTAATGTAAGTAAAATCTGTCTCTGCCATAAAAACCATATTCATGTTTTCTATTAAATATTTTTTTTAGCAAATTTGTTACTTATTCATTCATATCACTTGTCCAATCCATCAAAGATATGGTCTTGCAATACTAGATTCAATATCATTAATCCAGAAAAGTGAAGAACATTTCAATTGATTTTTAGATTTTGCCATCATATTTTCAGAATCATACAGAGCACCTTTAAATGAATTTTTTTTAAGCACCTCGATGTTATGATAATATGGGACTAAGTATCATTTCCATAGAATAAATTTGTCAGAATAACAACCCTATATTATTCAACTAATTTATTTTACTTATATCAGTATGATGAATTGTCCAATGTTTTAACTTGTTAATTGTGACCTTTTCGATATATATATACTTACTAGATGTAAAACCCTTTTCATTAGTTACTATGTACACAGTATATGTAATAAAAGAAATTCCAATTATCTCAATAATAATGATTCCACAACACTATTAAATAATTATACATTTTTTAAAAAATTGCATCAAACTAATGACACATTTAGGAAAAAATTTACAGATGTCAAAGAAAAAAGAATCACTTAAAATCTGTAATGTTGATTTAGCCATAGTAACTTGATTTTAATGGCAAAAGAAATGGTCAGTGGCTTGAAACATTATCTAACATTTGAGTGTTCAAGTGTAGATTACTTATACGTTTCATTTAATTGATCACATTTTTTAAAATTTTTATCAGATGAGAATCAAACCAGAAACTTTTAAAAAAGTCTTGAATCTAACACTTACCATTATACTAATTTGCATGAGGTCATCTTAGTGTTAATGTTATTTTTGTTTGATCTTAATGTTATTCTACAAAGTACAAAAAAAAAAAAGCTTGTTGAGCAATTAGCAAAGCTCTTTGTTTATTTTCTACAAGCTTTAAAAAAAAGTGGAGTCATGTGATATATGACTCTACTTTATTTTTTATTTTTACAGAATATAATATTTTCTAAAATTGAACAATATAGCAATGAAATGTCAGAATTTTTTCAAGTTATAATATCTTCAGATAATCTGAAATGAACCAAGGTGGAATCTAGATTTTTCAAGAAGTTAACCATGAAAGCCAAATACCAATTTCTATATTCAAATACTATAGAATAGTAAGTTGTTCTATTTTAACAGTATCTTTGAAAACTGTATGAATTCATGTAAGACATTACTTGTGATCATTTGATTTCCAGATAGAAGAGAGTGGTATTGATTATTTTCAAATCAGTAAACTAATTATTAATGACCATAACTTAAATCATCATATTGCTAAATATATATATATATATATATATATTATAAAACTGGTCAAAATATTTTAAATATGTTTGTATGGGGATATAACAATTTTAAGGACTTAGCTTGAGATTTTTTTTATAGTAGATTTTGATACTTGTTAAAGCTATATTATATAGTCTAAATTGATATTGATTTTGTTTGATGAATTAATAAATATAAATGAAATAATAAAGCTAGAATAATCAGTTAGAGGACATGATCTTAATAATATACTGAGAGAAAGAGAGGAAAAAATATGATATTGTAATCTCCCTCTCTCTTTTTATATATACCATATCATTTTATTATAATAATTGCAAATTGAAAGCCTAAAAATAAACTCCATTTTTTGAAATTAAATTTATGCTTTAAGCTTTTTATTATATCATGAAGTTTTGTCTATATCTACCATTCCATCATCAGTCTCAGTATTATTGTAGATTTAGAAATGAAATTATAATAGAATATTGTTGCATTATTTTCTTAACTACACATTTTCCTGCATATCTAGTTTGCACTTTTTGATTTTGGAATTATTCTTGTATAAATATTATTTCCCCCCAATTCCATTGATTCTTGAACTGTTATTGTATCACTTCAATTATTAATAAATTACAATGTCAGCACTTTATATATATATATATTTGTATTTAAAATGATATATATTTTTGGACTAAATGAAAACTTGGCAACACTGTTGTCAAAAGCATACTTATATTACTTTTAAGCTTTAATTAAACACAAACAATTCTATGTATTGTCATATGCTTCATAATTTTTTCTGTTACCCAGATTTATTATAATTTATCCCTTTCTGTTACACTATGATATTTTATTATTCTTAGAGCATGTAAGAACCTAAAAACCAAATGCAAATTTTGCACAAATAGCTGAAAATAATAGCCATATAAAGTACTAATTGAAGTAAAAACCTTGAGCTTGAATGATTGTGAAAGAGTTCCAAGCTTTGAAAGAATATACTTTGATAATGTTTCTTAAATGAAATGTCATGACAGCAAGTAGTATTTTAAATTTATTGTAATATGTATGTGCATTTCTGTGAAAATAATTGTTAACTTTTATTTATGTTTTAATTTTTAATTACCGTATTTACTGATATATAGGATGCAGTGGCATATAAGATGCACCCCTCTTCCCTTTTTATACACATTTTTAAGGAAAAAAATACTTTTCTATATTTTTTCATGAATTTCCATAATGATTTACTGTACTAATTTTATAGTTACTTATGTCCACAAAAAATATAACTAGGGAAGACTGTAGTTAGGTACCTCTTAATCTTCATCCTCAAAACCCAGAAATTCATCTCCAGAATTATTTTTGTTTTGGTTTACATGCATAGGTCATTTCTCTTCATGAATCTAGAATGCCATGATGCTGAACCTGTAAAATCAGTGATGCCTCTGTTAATAGCTATCAGTCTTGCTTGTTGAATAATCATTTTTGTGGAAACTGTGGTTTACTATTGAAGTTTTTGATTTTTTTTCTAGTTCACACCATTTTGCAATTCTATATCATAGATTGTGTTTACTATGCATAGCCTTTAATAGGCCCTCTTTCTATATTCTCCAGGTTCTTATCTTTTTAGTTGGTGGTGACCTAAAATTTCCCTCTGCTGCCCTATTTCCATGTTCTTTAGCATAAGTAATCATCTGTAGTTTGAATGCAATATTGTAACAGAATCTGTTGTTTTTGAGCCAGGTTTTGCCAAGAAATCTCAATAATAAATATCACAGAATACCAATAATGTTCTGGACAAATCTACCAAGTTTTGTTGAAGTGTAATCACATAATTTATGTGCACATTAGATGAATTATAACTTTGAATGGATCTGAACTCTATTTTATTGGAATGCTCCCTCTTTCAGTAATGAAGCATAAAATATATCACCAACTTATTATCTTTACAGAACAGGGAAAAAAGTATGGAAACAATTTATTCGAAACCAGTGTTTCACAAAAGGACAAAATGCAATATATGAGGGAGGACCCAAAAATAACTGGAATTTTGTAATCATAATATATATATATATTTAGGTATTGCAAATTGAATCATTTTCAAAATATAATCTATTTAATACAATGTACCAATATAAACGTGTTTTTCACTTTTTAAAGTAGTCTGGAAACACTTGCAAAGTGTTACATTTTAATGCCTCTATTGTTTTTTTCTTCACTTCTAAGTCCACACACACAAAAAAAAAATTGAGTCATTTTTTTCATTCAAGAGATTAAAAAGAAGTCTTATAGAGCAAGATCAAGCAAATATGGTTAATGGATAAGCTGAGTCATTCTGAATTTAATTAAAACTGTTTAAATTCAAATTTTATGCACTAACCATGCTGTTGTGATGTAACATGCGCTCCCAACTTTCCACAAAATGGAACATTTACATTTTACCACATCATGCAGAAGTTTCAAAACTTTCAGGTTTTAAATGCCCAATCATTATGAATGAAATTTGAATGAACAATTACTGTTGGCATCCAAAAAAAGAAAAATCAGCATTGTCTTGACATTTGACTTTACTTGCCATGCTTTTTTGGAACATAGTAAATTTAATTCTTCTATTAAACCTGACATAAACTTGTGTTTTGTTAGAGCAATTTGCTTGTAAGTTCTTTCAAGTATTACAATTGTTTTCCCTGTTGTTTACCCTAAAAGAAAGCAAAATTTCATGTTATTCCAAGTTTTCAACCAATTCAAAAATCGATATATGAAACACACTTTACAAAAAAATGTGCTATGTGTTACCACAATTTCACATGATGACATCATTTGGCAGATTAATGCAGAAGGATTCCCACAAAAGCTATCTAGAAACAGAAGCCTATACTACAATATATGTGATTACCAGAAAATGATTTGTTATTTTAATATAAACCAGAAGTTTTAAACTAACTGAAATTTCAACTCCTAATTTTGATTACCGACATATAAGACACATCTCATATTTTAGATATATTTCAAAAGAAAAAAAGTGTATTTCTCTACTATGATTATCTCCCACATATATTACTTTTTATTTTGTCTTCCCTGACCAGAAAAATATGTATCAAGGTTTAATTATATATATTTTAAAAAAATTAATCCACTGTAATATAAATGAGAATCACTTTTTTTTTTCTTTTTTTTAGCATTGCTTATATTAAATGAATCTAAAAAAATTGTTATCTTTTTATTTAAATATTAAAATTAAAGTATTGTATGAATAGAATGTAAATATATGTATAAAATTATCAAATATTCTATATTTATATAAATGAACAAGAAACAATGTAATGATTGTTATTTTTCAATTCTGAGGAAGTTTCCTATTCTGCTGAATTGTTAGATAATTTAATTAAAAGCTTTGCCTGTGCATGGTTTGATGCAGTGGTAGATTAGCAGATTATGGAGATTCTGTGATTTGATGACCATGGTCCATAGCCAGCTCTAACACTTCCAATGCTCAAACTTATGTGTTGACCAATGAACCATTCAATTATTTGCTGTCCACTTGATTTAGTTTATTGTAGAATGATGAACTCTGCAGCTCAAGATTTATGAATCATGGCTCAAATCAGTTTACCCCTGCTGCTCAAACTTTATTTGGATTCCCAAACAATGCCATTTGATGATGATGGTAAACATTATTATTATAAAAGACATTGTGAAAAGTGCGAAAGTGATTTTTTTTTTAGAAATTTATATATATGTAAAAGAAATTAGTGTTGATTGGTAGACCCAGTCAAAAAATAGCCTTTTCTTTTTAAGATTAGCAATTAGTCTCTTTATCACTTATTAACAGTCATTAGGATTATATTGTTGAACTAAGAGCTTATGCTATTAAAGGTAATCTACTTTAAATATCATTTTTGTATGGATTTTTTTTATAATTACTGTGGAATGTGATAAGTTTTCCTGAAAATTACATTACAGTTTATGTTGAAGAAAATCATTTTAATGTATGGTTTGGTGTTTTTTTTTTTTTAAGCATATATACACATATCAAAAATGCTGTTTTGAATTTTATATCATAAACCAACATTTAGTCAAAAATATCAGATATTTTCTCCCTTTTATGCTTCTTCTCAGCAGATCAGATGTTTAAACTCCTAAACAATGTATAGAACTACTTTTCTGATTATTATATAAATATCTAGAAAGTCCTATCATTAAATTTAAAATGTTAATTAATTCACACAAAATTATTATATTTATTTGTTTTGAGCCACAATTATAACTTCAAAAACATATATAGTGTAAAAATAATTTTTCCCACATGAATAGAAAAGCATTCAATCACTAGAATGTATAGATAATAAAGGAATAAAATCAAAAAAAGGAACATCAAATATTGTCATACAAGAATACTTTTTCCAGCAATATATTATTGTCTATCTCAATATAACATATTGAGTCGTAGGGATAAGAGGATTCCTTTTATTCCTGCATAAATACTATATCTTGTATTGGTGAGAAAGTATTCATTTATTATTAACATTGGCAAAGCATATGCACAATTAGCTTAAAAGGCTGATATTTGAATGTAATAATATATATGCTATTGGGGAGAGCAATAAAACATTCTTGAAAGAAGCTTTGTTTGTATTAAAATCACATATTTGTTGTTGCATAACTTTTTGATTTTGGTTATTAATTTTATGTAATAAAAACCCAATAACAATATAATGGATTATATTTATTTCTATTTACATTAATAAATAATATCTATGCTATATTATGCATCATGTCTATTTTGTAATCAATCACAATTACTAATTTGTAGTACACTCAGAGTAAATGTGAATTTTATATGGTAAGTATATGTTTAATATTATAACTAGACCAATAACAGATAAAATTGTAGTGTAAGTTTCAATTAGTTGATAAATTAAATTATGATGATCGATTTTTTAGATAATTATATAATATATAACTGGTTTTTAAACCTCGGTTCCATACATATATAATTAGAGAAAAAGATCTGATATATTTGATTAGCATTGATTTACAAAATTTTAAATTCACCTTTCCCATGATTGCAACACAAATCAGTATTTTTGCTTGGTTACAATAATATATATAATGCTGGTATTTTTTATTATTTATTTGTATTTATTGATAATTATTGTTAATCTATTTATAGTTTTACCAATTCCGTTATTGTTAGAAGTTAGTGATAAAATCCAAGAAGCCAAAATTGGAGAGAAAATTAAATTTATTTGTATAGCTCGGAGTTTTCCTCTACCTATTATAAAGTGGCTCAAGGATTTTCATGGCATACATAATTCCAGTAGGATTTCCATTATAAATGTATCAAATACTACAGCATATCAAAGTGATCTCATTATCGAGGAAGTTCAGCGTCATGATAACGGTTCATATATTTGTAATGCCGAGGTTGAAAATTTTAATTTTACCCAAGACGAAATGTTTCTTCTAATTCAAGGTATTTCATTTATATATATATTAATGTTATTATAAAAAATAATATTTTTGCAAATGTTTGTATGTAATGTATTTTTATTTATTTTAACTGAAATTCTTAATACTTTTAAATAATCAATAATGTTTCAGTTTATTATATTTAGAAATCATCTTCAGAATGTTTCTTATAATATATATATATATGTTATATATAGAGTAAGTAAAAAAACAAACTCTTAACAAGCTTCAAAAATACCCTCAACCTCAGACCGCGGTTTCTGCATCTAGCGTCATCAGTGAGGTGTTAGGGAATAAAAATACTAGAACTAGTCTAGCATTTTATCAATGCCTAACTATTGAGAAGAAAATCTGAAACTTTCAGACATGTAAATGTCCAAAAATCCAGCTATCTAACTCAAATAGCCGTATGGGACTGAACCAAGTTCAGATACATCATATATTAATAGCTCTAGCAATATAAAATCGCCAAAGCCTGAATAGCAAAAACTAAAATTAAATTGATAAAAAATCAAGTCGGATGACCTAATTTTAATAAAGCTCGTATTTACAAATGTTATATATAGAGGAAGTAAAAAACAAACTCGTAACAAGCTTCAAAAATACCCTCAACCTCAGACCACGGTTTCTGCATCTAGCGTCATCAGTGAGGTGTTAGGGAATAAAAATACTAGAACTAGTCTAGCATTTTATCAATGCCTAATTATTGAGAAGAAAATCTGAAACTTTCAGACATTTAAATGTCCAAAAATCCATATACACAAAGATAATAATATTCAATATATTGTTATAATTCTTTCTGCTTCTGTGTACATACATAATAAAATCTTGTTTATTGTTAAGGAAGCCATGGCAAATGATAGTTAAGCTTTTCAAGAATCTTACCTGAAAATAATCATTACTATTCAGTCTAAACAGGCACTAACCTGTATCCAATGCGCTTTAAAATTCGCAATAATCAAGCATATTTTGCCGATAGAGGGATTTTCCAAACCAGACACAAGATAGCGACTTTTATAAAGATAGAACGGCCGCTCTTATCTTTATAAAAGTTGCTATCTTGTATCATGGTTTGGAAGATCCCTCTATCGGCAAAATATGCTTGATTATTGTGAATTTTAAAGCGCATTGAATACAGGTTAGTGCCTGTTCAGAGTATTTACATAAGATCTCTGAGCGTTCTATAAATTAATTACTATTCTTGATTACTATTCAGCTAAATGAAATAGGCCAGTGAAAGAATACTAGCCATTTTGATTTTCTTACTAGAGATTATCATATTTTATATGAATTAAATTATGTAAAAATATAATAATATTTAATAAGAGGATGACTGTATAGTTAATGATCTTTCATTGTTTCTAGTTAATATTGCATATAGGCCTTTGCTATTTTGTATGATAGTAAGTTAATAGATAGATTTGATATTTTTGGATCAAAATTCAAATTGTCACCTATGGTGCTTGAGCATCATATAACTTTCCATTTAATTTGTTTATGTATATAAAGATTCATAAAGAATAGATGTAAGAATGTTTCAAGATATTGATATATCATTTACATATACTGTCATAAATCTTTGTGTGTGTATATTTATAATTATGTGAAATGGTTGAAGTGTTAGGGACCACACATAATTAAGAATTTCAGTGAAAATGAATTAAAAAAATATATAGAAAGAAAAAAAAAAAAGGATAAAATAAAAATATTACATGGATTATAAAATAACATGTATTAATATGATTAGAATTAAATAAAAAATATTTAAGATATATAATAAGTAAAGAAGATAAAAACTGATATAGAAATTATTGATTAAATATTATTTGGTGTATATATACTTTAAATTTTGAAATGGAATTTGCATAATAATCATTGATATTATCATACCTAAGATATAATATTATATAGTATTTAGCATCTTACTTTAATCCTTTTTTAAATTTAATTACTGTTATTGTTTTGTTGTTTATAAATGTTTAACTAATTGAAGCTGTATCATTAAAATAATATTACTGGGGAAAGTAAGTTTTGGCCCACCCTATAATAATAATATGTTTCCTGATTATTTTGCATATTCATTTGTGAATTTTAAAAAAACACACAATCGGTCATAATACATACTTTAAAAGAGAATATATAGCTTTATTTAAAAATATTAAAACTAGAAAAAAATTGAAGATGAGATGAAGTTAGTTTTTTTTTTTTTTTTTGTAAGAATTGAAAAAACATATATTTACATTTTACTAATTTAAACGTAATTAAATCAGTTTTGGTTATACATGTTTTATTTTTTTATTTTTTTTATTTGCTATTTTTAATCTAGAAGAAAAACAAGATGTTTGTATATGTTTTTGTTTTTTGTTTATTTGTTTGAGCAAATCAAAACGTTTGTTAAAAATAGAAATAAAAAAAACTTATTAGTGATTAGCATTGCTTATGATTAGCTAGAAACTTTGGAAAATAAGTCAGTTTCAATAAAGTCATGTCATGGTGAATAGTAGGCAGAATTAAAATTTATTTAGGAGATTAAAAAAAAGAGCAAGTACATTCAGAAAGAAATAGTGTCCAGATTAAGATAAGTTTTTTCTTGAAACTTATGATGAAAAAGACAGCTTGTGATCGTTTTCAAATCTGTTTATTGCTAAAGAAGGGTAATATTATTGTGATATATTCATCCTTGTTGTATTGATAGCATCACAATTAATTGCAAAAACTCTTAATGGAGACCTGTAAATGCAACATGCTTTTCATAATAAAGTTGCATTGATTCTAAAAAAAATATGAAACATAAATATGATCATGCATAATCTGATGCTGATTACATTCATGGCTAAATGAGAATGAGGAAAGTGCTCAGTTATTCCTCAGTAATAAAGATTATCTCTACAGGAAAAATAATATGCAAAGAACAATAGTAGACTATATAAAATTTCAACTGTTTATGGTAATGTATTTAGTTGTATGATAATTATCTACTGATTAATATTGTGATTTTTGATAGAAAATGATTTTTTTTATAGAATTATTTATTTGTATTAATAAAATTTATTATAATGTCTTTTAGGTTGATTTTTGTGTTTGCATGGCCTTTTTTTTTTTTTTTTTAGTAGTGAATATTTTAATATGAGATTCATAAATTTAGAATAAATGTTTGTTTTATGAGCAAATTGTCTTCAGCAATTTGTAATAATTTGAATCTAATATATTTCAGGTAAAATATATGCAAGTGTATTTAGGTTTTGACCAAAAATGTATAAAGATAGAATGAATGATGCACGTTACATATATATGTATAACTGAAATGGAAATAACTACTTCCCATTTATGTGATGTCATAAATAATGAGAAAATGAAATCACTCTTTCTTTAAGCTCTGTTGTTATATAAGCTTAGTTTTTAATATAGTTTTGAAATTATAGGGTGAATTTTGTCTATTATTCTAATTTTTGTAAGACTAAATAATCTGAAATCACCATTTATATATAGAGAGGATGAAGAATGTGTCTTACTTTTAATAAATGTAATAATAAATAATCATAACTTTTTCGAGATTTGGTGATTTTGTCTTGTTTAGTATATACATAGGAGGAATTAAACAATAGACAAAATTCATTCTATAATTTTAAAACTATGTTAAAAACTAACCATATATAACAACAGAGCTTAAAGAGAGTATGATATTCTCTTTTTCTTTTTTGATGTCATATAATGCTGTGGAATGTAGTTACATTCATTTCAATTATAGATATTTAAAATAGTTATGATTATTTATTATTACATATATATGTATAAGTAATTATGCATTCTGCCTTATCAG
The DNA here is from genome assembly GCA_028023455.1 of Epiperipatus broadwayi. Lineage (NCBI taxonomy): Eukaryota > Metazoa > Onychophora > Udeonychophora > Euonychophora > Peripatidae > Epiperipatus > Epiperipatus broadwayi. The sequence goes on from JAQFVV010006251.1 coordinate 5,674,233, forward strand.
GCAACTAAGAAGAAAGATCATGATGATTCTTGATCTTAAACTCAGAGGTAAAAAGTCAATAAACTCATCGTGCTGGAAAATGCGTGTTGGTGAGCAGCTCATCCATGTTCGTATACTATATGAATAATCACATAGTAATAGCAGCTGCAATGACAAAAAAATATGGAGTGGACATTAGGGATTTTCCCTGCTCGGTTCCTTGAAGGCCTCCAAGAGGAATCAAAGGGTCTCCTTTTAGTTAATAGCAAACTTCTTTCTGGACAGTTGAAATCTTAAACTGGATTCCAAGAGATTAAGACCCAGAAAGAGATCACATGTGAGATGGATGGATGAAATAAAGTGTGCAGGAGTGATGTGGAGAAGAGAAGCTAAAGATCGCAGAAGATAGATTGAACTTGGAGAGACCTTTATCCTGCAGTGGATTGATAATGTTTGATGATGATGATGATGCATTATGCATACCTATAAACTGTTGGTTAATAAATGGCATCCATGTTGGATATTAAGCAAAGCAGATGGACGGATATTCAGGAAATGTAAAATAGCTAGAATTGATTTCTATTATGGTAAAAGTTTTGACTTTTTTTTTTAACAAGGCATTCAAATAGAAACAGGGTGTCTTTGTCATTGTTTTTTATTTTAATCTGTGAATAAATTTAAGAAAAAAATCTCTAATTAGAGATGAAGATGGTATTTTGAAAAGATAGTTCTATCTATTCTGATATGGATAGTACTCGGACCATCTTGCATGGATATCAGTATCGAACTATATGAAAATTCAGATGTACTTATGATTGCTGTTGCCAGAAGCATATTGGATTTTAGGGATGATATTATGTCAAGGGCATGTACACTGATATTCTTAATAAACATTTTAACAATTTAAGCTTCATCTTTAATAAAAGATTAAATAAATATCAAGACTAAAAGTAAGTGGAGATAAAAAAGAAGAAACAACTTTAAAAAAATTACATACATATTATTATTTAAGGGAAAAGTATTTGTTAAATGCTAATTTCATTACTTAACAAAATTTTGAATAAAAAATGGCTATTTGAATTTAAGATCAATATATATGTCGAATATAATATGTGTAATTTTATTTCAAAAATATTAAAACTAGAAAAGACTATAATATGATAATTTTTACTTAGAAAAATGATTAAATCAATTTTGATCATATTTGCTTTTTTTTGTTTGTTTTTGATATGTAAAAAAATATTTCATTGGTAATTAATACTGATTAGGAAAATAGCAGCCAGTTAGCATAAGTAGAATTTAAAGAATTAAAACATATATATATAGGGTTTTTCAGAATAATATTTCAAAATAATATATTTGTTTTTTAAAATTTATGATGAAAGAAACAAACTGTCTATTGCCAAAATAGAAGAAATAAAAAATCTGAAAATGAAGTTATCCATGCTGTAATGGCATGAGATCTCTGTGAAAATAATATGTTAAACATAGCAAGTGTCTGTATTGATCTAAATTAAAACAAAGAATTTGAATTATAATGGTTCATTATAAATATAAATTGTTAAATGGAAGTTGGATCATGAATGCTGGTTTAATATTCTGATTGAATAAGAATAATGGGAAAATAATGTTATCTGAAGACTAAAGTATATAAAATTTGAACTGTCTATAATGATCATTCAAGGATAATTTTTAATTATTTTGATGTGTATCCATATTATATTTCTATTGATTAATATTATGACAATCTCTTGACGTTTCTGATTGTCTTCTAACAATAAATTGTAAGTAGATTGTAGTATTAGCAAGTTTTGTCCTTTGCTGATTTTTTATTTAACTCATTAGAAAATAATATATACCTGTGCTGTGGTTAAAGAGCTAATATTATATATATATTAAACCATAAGTGACAAACAACTGCTAACTGGTTATATGTAAATTTGATCATTACATCTCTCAGTAATTAGTTATCAAGATAACATAGGCAATAAATTAAAACAGATTATTGACATTCTGTTGGTTTGTTTAAGTATGAAGTCTGTAATACATTTAATAAAAGTTAAAAGTAGAATAAATGTTCTTTTTAACAATGAGTAATGCTATTATTTCAAATCTAATGTAGATAAAATGTATATGTGTATATTTGATTTTTGAATAATTAAATTCAAGTTTCGATTCAGTATTGTTATTATTATTTTTATTATCTATATATTTAGTAATTCTTTTGTTAATTTAATAATTTTTTTGCAATTGTTTTTGATTCATTTGAAAATCAAAATTGTATGTATAATATGATATTCACTGTATTACAATGCAATAGCTATAATCTAGAAATCAAAATTCGAAGTGTGTATAATTATTTTGGGTAATTTTTGTTGTGTTTAATAATTCATGTAAAGCCAATTTATTTATCTGAGATTGAAAAGAATTTAGTTGTTGGCATAAGTTAAGAACTTGTTCAATTATACAGATGTAAATTTGATATATTGGTATGTATTAACTTACTCAAAAGTCATGTCTAATAAAAGTTAATAAACATTTCAGCATCATCTTAATGTTGAAGTTGTATCATTATTTTAGCTTTAATCTTGAAATTACAGGAATAAATCTTTATAAATTTAAATTTAAGCTAATTCAAGTGCAGTTCCAGTAATATCTCAACTGATTTAAATGTTGCCCATGTTATTTTTATTATTTACTCTACATGTCTATTTAAGAGCTTAGACGTCAAGTGAGAAGTGGATCCTTTTTTATTTATTTATTTATATATTATTTAATGTGATAGCAGATGTTATGAAAAATTGTATTGGATTTGTAAATAATAATAAAAAATATTAATGCTAATTGAGAGTATTTATATACAATTCTGTTTATTAGTATATTTAGTGTTTTTCTGAAGATTTGTAAAGATGGTGTTTTTAGTTGTATTTATATATTGGACTATTTCCATCATCTAGTATGAGTATTGAATGTCTTTAGAAAAATTTAACTTTATTTAAATATTCCAAATTCATTCATCTGTTAGTAATATTACACAGATTAGTGTGTGCACATTTTGAGAGGTATTATTCTTATTGCTGACCAGTGACAGTACTAGCAAGCATGGGATTTGAACCTGGACCCTTAGATTCTTGAGTATTGAACTTTAAGGTGATCTTTTAACCAACTGAATCATCTTGCCAAAGGCAACAATCAGTAAAAATTATATATACTTATCTATGAGGTTCCTCCTGATTTCTCTACGTTTTCCTAAAAGCAAAGTTGATTAGTAGTTTCCATACATTATGTATAGTCACACTAGGTTGACTTATGGGATTGTTTGCCATTGTCATGTGAGCAACTTCTTTAAATTTTCTTCTTTGTACTTTTTTTTTCTCTATCCAATATTTTTGTATTTTCCCAATTGAACACATGACATATATGGTCTGCTACCTTAGACACATCTCTTTGCTCTCTTCTAATCATCAGTTTGAGTTTTTGCAAGTGCTTTTCAATGGGATGACTGGTCTCACCAATATACGTTCTTTCACATTCACATAGTATTTTATAGCTGCAGTTTTTCTTTTTAGCATTTCAAGTTTAGATTTTATAGATGTTAGAATTCCTCATAGGGTAGTATGGTTCTGGAAAACTTCTGATGTTATACTGATTGAATATTTTCCTTAATTTGTCTACTGTTTTTGGTATGTATGAGTACACTACAGTCCCAATAATTGTTTTTTTCTTTTCAATGATTCTTTTTGTTATCTATTTGGATAGCCATTTTTCATAAGAGTTTGTTCTATGTAGATCTTTTCTTTTTTCAAATTGCTGATTTTTGAACAAATTTCTTTTGCTCTGTTCTATAGTAAAAGTATAACTCCATGTTTTGTATTTCTGGATAATTGGATGTATAGGCTAAGTATTTTCCTGTATGTGTGGATTTTCGGTAATTTGTAGCTTTGATTTTGCCACGAGGGAGTCTTGTCGCAAGAACATCTAAGAATGCCAATTTTTGTTCTTGTTCTGATTCTATTGTGAATTTATGTTATTAATGTGTTTTCAGAATGTTTGCAGTAGTGCTTTACCATGTTCCATACAACAAATGTATCATCTGCATGACAAAGCCAAACTTTTGGTAGATATGAAATAGTTTTTATGGCTGTGGTTTCAAATTCTTCCATATAAATATTGCTAATCAGGGATGACAGTGGTGAGTCCATAGCCATTCTTAGATTTTGTTGGAAGAATTCTGTGTTATATTAAAAGTAGGTTGTTTTTTATGCAGAATGTTCCATTGTATATATGAAGAGAAATGACAAAAAAATAAAGATGATATAAGAATACTATCAATATGTAGAGTTGTTCTGATTTGTAAACTATTATCACCATTTAATATACAAAGCCTAAACTTGAAATGCTGAAAAGAAAAAACTGCATTTATGAAATACCATATGAATGTGGAAGAACATATATTGATGAGGCCAGTCATCCCATTGAAAAGCCATTACAAGAACACAAATTGATAATTACATGAGAGAAACAGATGTATCTAAGGGATCAGACCATGTATGTTCCTATGAACATATGTTCAATTGGAAAAATTCAAAAATATTGAATAGAGAAGAAAAGGTACAAAGAAAAAAATTTAAAGAATTACTCACATGACAATGGCAAACAATCCCATAAGTCAATCTAGTATGACTATACATGATGTATGGAAACCACTGATCATCAACTTTGCTCTTAGGAAAAAGTGGAGAAATCATGAGGAACCTCATAAATAAGTATTTGACAGGATGGCTCAGTTGGTTAGAGCATTACCATAAAATTCATTACTCAAGAATCTAAGGGTCCATGTTCATATCCCATGCTAGTACTTTCATTGGTCAAGCCAGCAGCCCCTGAAGAAGAGGGGACAATAATACCTCTCAAAACATTGTGCACATACTAACCTGTATGCTATTACTGACAGATGAATGTATTTGGAATATTTAAATAAAGGTAAATTTTTCTAGACATTCAATACTCATATTAGATGATGGAAATACTCCAATATATAAATACATCTATTAGTAATTTTTTTTCTTATATATAATATATTATATGAATAGACTGGCAAGCAATAGCAATTTACTGTTAGTAGTATTCAAGTGATAACAGTTTACATCCTGTTACCTAGTTAAACTCCAATCTGATGTCTGTTGCTGTTAGTTATTATATATATATATTACAAATAAAATAAAATTTCTGTTGATTAAAAACTATTGTAATAATAATAAAAATAAATGTAATGATAATCAACTATTATATACATCTTTCAGTCCACAAAAGTGTTAATTCCTTAACCCTCCTCAATTGCCGTTAAATTCAAAAAACATAATGGAAGCAAACATCAGCAATTGAAATTTCATAAATCCAGAATTTTAATGTAATGAAAAATTATATCATTACCAGTGTGATAAATTAAAAAATATTTGCCAAGGAATTGCTTAAAGTTGGTTATAAGATTGAACAAATTAAGAATACTTTATGTCAATTTAAAAAGAGTTATAATGATTTTAAGTAGTTGAAGATTGATACTAAAAAATGGATATCTGTTCCATATATTTCAAATGCTCAACTGAAAATTTTTAAGGATATATATATATAAGGATGTGTTTAATGGTTCATTTTGTTTTACAAATAATGTTAATAAGTCAATGAATAATTCTAAAAATATCATATCTGACAAACAGAAAAGTAATGTTGTGTATCAAATTTTTTGTGGCTGTATGTTATCATATATAAGTGAGTCGAGCTGCAGTATTGATAAAAGATTAAAAGAGCATGAATTATTTTGTTATACAAGTGTATGAAAAATAAAAAATAATAATGATTTATTGACTGCTTCAGTTTTCTTGGATTATAAATTTACGTTTGATATTGAAAGTGTTAAGATTCTTCATGAAGAGAGAAATCATAATAAAAGAAAAATTAAGGAAGCAGTTTTAATAAATTGAAATAAAATGAATATAATTAATAGACAAACTGCTAATGTACAATTCGGGAATCATGTGATTTGAGTTGATGACTTTTGCTTCCATTGTGTTTTTTGAATTTAATGCCAGTTGATAGTTTATTACTGTATATTTATTATTTTTATTGTTATATATATATATGTATAATCATTATAACATTTGTAATCTCAAAATGTAATAGTTTATTTTAATTATATCAAACACTGTGATGAGATAATGGAAATGATATCAGCACTCATAAAGTTAAATTCAGCTTAATAGTTTCACAAGCATTTTTTTGAGATTCAATCTAAATTAATTTTAGACACCATTTTATTTACAGAAAAAAAAAATCTCAATGTATGTTTGTTATCCCAACATGTTTCCAGGATAGGCTTTTCAGGTTTAGTAACATATTAATTATATATGTTTGAAATCAGTTCAAACTGCAAAATGACTATTTGTTAACAAAAGAACATAATTTAGTTATTTAATCATAAACAAATTTTTGCTTATATATTTGCAAATATCATAAATTTTCATTCACATTTGGTTATAGTAATGGAATCAAATTGATATATACAAAAAAGAAATATATAAAACTGACAAATAGTCATGAATAAAAATTTTAAATGTAATTATGAATAAATTTACTCAAACCATACTAATAATAGTTCTAAAGTTTTATATTCGAATAGTAAAAAAAAAAATCTTAAATCATAATACCATGGTTTTGTGGATATCATAAATATACAATTCTACCTGTTATACACATCTTAGATAGTAATCTGTACAAATTCAGTCTTTCTCTATGTCAATTAACCTTCTTCGGCATCAATGACTGTAAGTAAAAGAAATTATTCTCACTATAAGCAAGACATGATATGTCGTCTTATAGCAGGATTCTCTTCTTTTCTTATGGCATCATTTTCTTTTTGTAAACAGGTAAAATTATATCTTATTCACAATCATTGATAATATCGGGATAAAATTACATAGCATCATATTTTCGATTGGTGTGTTACTGGTTCCTCAGCCACAGATGGCAAAACTTTACTAGTGGCAAATATTGTCCATTTCACTATGTTAGATTTAGTATTAAAAAATACTTTTAAACAACCAAACTTTAGTCATCAATGTAAAGCTATTCTACCATATGAATCTGTAGAAAAAATATTTTAACTAGCAGTCTTCCTTTCCTGCTAGAGATAAAACTATAACTGCCATGTCAGTCTTATTCTTTGTCTTTTCTAGTTTCTTGCTGATACCAACCATTCTACTTCTCTTCCAGAATTTTTTCTCCTTTCTTTTTGAATTCTGTCTGCATTGCTGTTTTCTCTGATTCAAGATAAATTACTATTGTTCAACAGACTGATTTATATTTTTGCTGTATAATAAGATTATATTCCATCGTCCTATGCCTTTAATAGTATCAATTTTTTTTAATAACATGTCTATTGCATTGAATTAGTATTATTATTTTTTATGTAGCAATAACAGTAATATATATTTATGAAATTGCAAAAAAAAAAGAAAAAGGAAGAACTGAATTACCTTTGAATTAATTTATATTGGAATATTTTCTCAAACACATTTATCTCAAATTCAGGTATAATCCGTTAATTATACAAATTATGATCCTTTCATATTCATATTTTACTAATAGTTATTTTCCAAATAATTATAAAATAATTTTAATTTATGAAGACTGGAAAGAGAGCTGAGGAAAAAAATCATGACCAAATCTTTGAAATCCATTACTTAACTTATCTAATTTTAATTATAAATTTTTAATTATAAATAATTTTGAATAAAATGTCTGGATTTATTATTAAATTTCATTAAGCCTCTTTCTGAATACAGATCTGAAAAGTCCATAAAATATAGTACATCTGTTGAATTACACTTTCATGCATATCAAATAGTAAACTTAAATAAATAACTATTTTCTCTTTCTACCCCTTCATTATAAGGGTTGCAATTTTACCTTTTAAATTTTACACAATACATATATAAAAGAAGCATATATACATGTACAATGAAATAAAATATTCTAATTACTACTATTCCATTTCAATGTATGGTGTATTGACTAATGCAATACAATATGTATTAGAATATTGAAATGGTATTTATTGACCAGCAGCTCGTTTCACCTACTATGTTACATAGTAGTATTTATCCTAGATTTAAACCCTATCTAAGGCCACATATATTAATGTATATTTATGTATATTAATATATGCATATGTGTAGTTATATAATACGTATATCTAATTCTAAATTATATAATGAATTAAAAGTAAGTTGCATAAACGTTGTATATGTATGAGCACACCTACATATATATGCAAGTGAAGCTGCGATGTAATAGATTCAATAAGCATTGCAACGAAATTATATTATTTTATATCTTTAATTTTTTATAAGTTAAATATACAAAATTACTCTTAAACTCGCATATGACTAGAATACATATGTAACAGAATGTTTACGCTAACAGAATTTATTTTAAAAGATTGAATAGTTCTTGGAAAATATCACGCCACATGCACCTGGTTAAAGTTGTGTGGAATTAAAAACAGATTTTAAAATAAGTCTAAAATATAATTTGGGACAAAGCAAAATCACTCATGCTGCACTATTTTGTTATTCACTTAAAATTTGTGTTTGTCTTTACTAAAATTTTAATATTGAATTTAAAAGTTAATAAAACTATGTTAAAATTAAGGATTAAATCTCAAAATTGTAAACAAGTTAATAGGTTGGCGAGGAGGATGTCAGAAGATTTATATATAAACCCTCCAAATTTCAACATTCAAGATTCCCTCTCTATTATATATGAAGAAGTTGCTGCCGGAAGCTATGTTTATTTTAAAAATGAAGATAATTGGCTAAGAAATCCAGCTTTGCTGTCTTCCTTCAGAAGAGTGGTAACATTCCACCCGCCACAAGTCATTATCACTATGGAATGAAATCAGTTCTGCCAGCTGCCAAGAAGACAACAGAACAACCTATTAAAGAATACCAGTGCCATATATAATGCCAGACAACTCAGAAGATTGGTAATATTTCTTCTCCTAGAGTTCTCTAAAAATAAATCTTAAATTAATTTACTCTTCAGGTTTCCGAAGCTAGATATTTAAACGTTCATAAATTATAAACTTATAAATAATTCCTCAGTAAAATAAACTCTGTAATCTAAATTTTAATGTAATGATAAATTTAATAGCTGTAATAATCTTGCCTATCTTAAATGAATAATTATGATTTTAAATAATTCTCCTAAACATAATAACTGTAACCAGTTATTATATATATATACTTTTCCAATCTGCAGTCATGCCCATTCTATTTTATTCTATTTTGTTTATTTCACTGATATTTTATGATATGTCATAATTCAAAATGAAGATTAATAATTTAGTAACTATTCAGGTTAGTGTTTTAAACTAGATTACTTTAATGAAATGCTTCTTAGCATGTTTTGAGCATGCTAATTGGTGAACTGAAGTAAGGTAGTTTCACAGAACGAAACTAGTATTTTGCACATTAGTTTTAATTTTAGTAATTAATATTATTTAGTAAGCATTATGAATGTATTCTTACAAAGCACATGTGCAATATGCCTTGCTATGCTTTCTTTGTAAACTGGACTTATGGTTTATATGCCCTCCCATTATTAGTTCAGACAGCCTCCTTAGAACTGGACATGAGGGTCAAGAAACCAATTGTAAAGCTGCTCCGATCTTTCAAACTAAGGTTCGTATTATGATAGCAAATCATATGGCCCAAGGGAACCGAGTACTTGGTACTGTCACGGTAAGAAAAGTAGAGCTGCTTTAACCTAACCTAGAGATGCAGATAGAAGGGGTTCGAACCTCATCTACTCCTCTAGATTGCTACTAAGCGACTTACTCCCCAAACCTCACTAGAATTTAATCTTAATGTATGCCTGGTGGTCAGGGAGAGAAGACACCATGAAAAGGAATTTTTACATATATAATGATCAGATGTACATACGTATGTCACAAAAGAAAACAATACTAAGTGGTTTTATTTATAGTGAATGAAAGATAACAGAAACTTTTATTATTGACATTAAAATAATTCACACAATGCTTTATTAATAGTGTCGCAGGCTATTTTCACTGCAACTGGATAGACATATATGAAAGATCCATTGATCGTAATGATAAGAACAGACAAAATTTTTACGTTATAATTTCTTCTTTAAAATATTCCAGCCAATGGAAGTGTTACGTAAAAGAAATCAAGAGAGAGAGACATGATTCATTAACTCTGTGGTTGGAGAACAGAAATAAATAGGTGGACAAACTCAACTAAACACTTTGGACAGGTTTAAATCACAGCCCTACTTATGATTTAAGAAGAATGATAAAGTGACCCCAGCGAGAATTTCCAGCCATAATTGAAACATTTCTATGAGATTTTGAGAAAGATTTCCTAATAAATATAAATATACAAGACCATGCACAAAGGCGATAGCATATAGTGGGCTGTGAGGCTCGGGACATAACAGTTACCAAGAGGTTAACACCAGACCGGATAGCTCTCCATCTCTAAACTAGGTTAGAGAGAAAAATGGAACCCGTTCGCTAAACACGTGACCTGGACTCAGGATCAGAGTTTTTGTTGCTTATGTCCAGTTACGTACATTGAAAGGACTGAAATCGACATGAGATCCAGAACAATTTATTTGTTTTTCAGAAGGTCCGAATGTAGGTATGTTAACCTAAGCAAACTTGGCAAAAGAAGCACTGTAATATATTCTGAACGACCCAGTAGATCACTGGAGGCATGATGCCATATAAATATGGTCAACGACCTTTAAATTTAAAAAGAAACCCTCTGCAAATATAAATATATTAGGAAAGCTCAACTATCACTGAAAATCCGCAGAAAAATAGTAACTTTACCTTTTATAAAATTCAGATCACTAAAACAAGAGGGCGGATATTTTATTGATTTAGTTGAAGTTTAACCAACACACCCCAGAATCAATGCTATTTAATAATTTTTTAATACATATTGTCAAAATGTACTCTCTCTTATTACTAAAATATAAATGCGAACGTTTTATTTCACGCTCTTTAAAATATAACTTTAAATTTGTAACCCTTCATTGACTAAAATATACAGGCATTTGATAAGGATCTTTCTTTTATATATATATATAAAAAATCAAAATTAAAGTTTGGAAAGTTTTATAATAGAATATTTAGCAATTTAAATCTTGATTTTAAAATAGAGTTTTGCACTTTCTATGATTTGCCTCCTTTTCTTTCTAAATAAATATTTATATAAAATAAATAACTTAATTACGGGAGTATAATGGCGGAAAGTTAAACGAAGCATTTTTCAATTAAATTAATAAGAATTATCACCACCATTAGATGTAATAACCCTACCACCCATTAAAGTATTTAAAAAAAAAAAGCAATTAATGAAATATAATTTCACAAGACTCGAATACATAGATTAAAATATATATATATAGAAAAGCATAAATATAGATTGAATTTGCAAATTACAAAGATATTTTAATAATTTATGGGAACGTTACCGGTAACTAGATGGGTGGGTCAAAATGAGTTCATTTGATGTTTCCCCGTAGGTCTTCTCGGTTCTTCAAATTTGTTTTTCCATGTTTTTGAGGGCAGATTTTCACTGATACAGGGCAGATACTTTAGTTCTCTGGCTGGCTTACATGATTACGACTCCTGCATCAGGAACAGCTCAGGAGAGCGAAGGCAGAGAAGTTACCCCTGCATTTTTGCAGAGCAACACATTTCTGGATTCTTTTATTTATATGCTGAAAGAATAGAGTGCAGCTTGAAGTAAGTACAGCGAGCAAGAGTTCGTTATATTGTCCAATCTTTCAGCAAAATTTCTTCCAACAAAATTCTTAAGATTTCTCTCTGACCTCCAACATAGGTTACCAGCAAGCATAAGACCAAGAACAAAAGAAAAGTTCTTTATTTATACCCTTTTTCCATTATGTTTTTAATCTGCTAATTAGTAGCAAATCATGCCCATTGTTTCAAATTTTCCTTTTATCTATTTTTTTTATCTAATTCAGAAAATGTTTTATTAATTAATTCCCTTTCTTAATGGATTCTATTTAATTAAGAAAATTTTTATCTTATCGAATTCTTCCAACATATATTTTAAAAATAGTTGCAAATATAATTTTAACTTTCTATATTTTATTTTATTAAATCTTTTCTCTTTAACACAATTCTTTCTTTAATTTAGGCAACTATTTGAGAAAACGATAAATTTAGTTTGAAAAAGAAACATACATTCACTGTGGTTGGACTTAGGGTCTTAATTAGTCCACAGTGAATGGTGAAGGCAGCATATATATATATTTATATATATATGCACAGCTTCAGTACTGAATCCTGTGACTAATTATACATTTATTCTGTAACTCTTATTTAGTTAATTTAGCGCCATAGTATCAGAAGCTCCACTACAATCACCAGTTCGTCTCTCATTATTATACAGTTCAGCATTGATCTGAACACCAAATCTACTTTACTTAAGTAATCTGCATAGGGAGCATATTTCTTGCTCATTATATATGTTTAATAAGAATAAGTTATATTTTATCATTCTTGTAAGATTTGACTCCTATAGCAAACCTTGAATAGATGGCATAGTTAAATTATTAAAAGTGCATCCTAAAGATGAGATCCTGTAACTAAATTAGCTCATCGTTATTATAACAACTGCATGTGTAAGATTTACCAATGCACTTCTATTTTGTGTTATATTACTTAATTTGCGTCATTTAAATCATTAAAGATATTTTAAATTGTAATTCTGTTTCATGGGTCTCTCATAAACTACTTACTTCAAACCATTCCATATCAATCCAAATTTAGCATTAGCATATTCATTATATATATATATATTCATTTATTAAGCCATTAGTGTATGTTTAATTAATATTATTAATAGTTTATCAATCATTCCCCAGTCTCATGTTCCACCCTATTCTACTGCCAGCTCGAGAATTAAATTGAGACCAAATGTAACCTCATATATGTTATCCGTAGATTAGTAAATTACGGGGCATTGGTGGAGCTAAAGTGTGGTCAGATTCGAGGTCTCAACCCTCAACTGGATCAGCTTTGGTATAATTTTCCAGAACTCTGGATTTTGTTATGTGAATATACAAATATGAACTTTACAATATCAATATATTTTGTAGATTTATTAACTCTGTAAATCATTTTTTTCTTTAAACTGAAATACTAAAGGCTATGTATATATATATATCTCTAATATGTGCGCATACATGCTGTGAAGTATAAAATTTACAATATTTATTGTTTAATTTAATTCATATTTTATTAAACTGTATTTAGTAATTTGGTCACAAGGCAGCATTGTAATGTGAATGATATTATTTGCAATGAGTTCATATTATTACAAAATTAAAACAAAATTGATCTATTAAAAATGAAAAATGAAAATACTTATTTAACATATATATTATCGCACAGATGGAAAACTATTTTTAAAAAAAGTATTTAAAAGTAAGAAATGTAAAAAAAAAAGTACAGATGTACAGATTAATTAATATAAAAGAAAATTGAAAAATGTTGATTAATTTCTATTTAAAAATCATGTTTAAATCTTAGCGAATGGTAATGATTGAAATATAATTGTATCTAAAGCAAACTAGCCCTTGAGGCACTTAAATGATTGTAAGGTCAGATAAGAGATAAAAATTAAAGATTGTGTATCCCGCTCTGAAGCAGATTGACCAATACAAGCAGCAAGTGCACGGGCTAGAAAGGAAAACATCAGGAGTAATCAGATCAGTGACGTCATGTTCGATTGATCCATAGAATTTGTGATAAGGGAGACCAGAAATTATAAAAGATAAAATAATGGAATTTAAGAATTAATCTGACTATTGTGCAGATTTCATGATGTAGGAGTCTGACATGAGATTTAGTTTCCTGATTGAGGTGGCCTCCCGAGGACTGTTCCAGACAGAATGAATGGCAAGTAGTGGCTTCATTTACAAGAACAATCTACAAAATGTGATCACCAGGATGAACTTCCATAAATCTGCAGAAATCCATGGGATTCATAAAGACTTATCAACTAGTAACCTAATAGTAACTTTTAAATGAATTCTTATCTGACAGTAAAAGAATTCTAAATCCATTAATAATTTTTTTTTATGTATAACATTTGCCTTAATTATTCCATTTTTCTTTTTATTTATTTTTTGTTTAACTAAATTTTACTAAATTTAAGTTGGGTACAGATGGCTGCATAGATTCATTAATGTTTGTGTTAGTTTAAGAGGGTTTGATTTCAGATTATTTGTTTCAGGGTTGAATCGATGCTGGTGGAGAGATGTATAAATGTTTAAATCAATGTAATGTGAAGTGGGTTAGTATACAGGGCACCATGCCCAAATGAATGCATGGACCAGAGGTGTAGCCATCATGTTGCAATGGACATGGATGTACTTCCTATGCCATTGATTTCCTTTCTCTAGAGATAGGGACTATAAGATGGCAAGGACCGCTCTTCCTCCATATGAAGCATTTCTTTTTTAATGTTATATATATATATGATTCGTTCGCCAGACAGATGCACATTCCTGTACAGGATGAGGATCATTTCTTTTAAATAATATCATGCTGCAGATGCATATTCCTGTCAGCATGGTTTTATGCTAACATCTTCATATTGCATTGGTTGAATCTGTATGTATATCAGGAAACGAGCGTTGGTTTGGCTATAAACTTTTAGCCTGGGATTAAATGTTTTGAAAAGTTTTTAATTGCATAGTCTATGTAGCCTATCTATGCTCAACACTCTAAAATAAAATTATATCTGTGTAGACTTACTAAAGTTTAAAATAATAGTAATAAATTAAAGTATTATTAATTTATTCCTCAAATTTATATATGTGCTAAATAAATGTTTGTTTTTTTGTGATTATTATTGGAAGTGGTTTATTTTTTTGATCTTTTTCTTTATTAAAAATATGTTTTAAGAATTTAGATTATAAATCTCTGCTTCTCCTTGAGCTATTGGCAAGGGCATAATGGTCAATAAAATAAAAGTAGAATCTTAACAAGAAATATCTGCCTACATTATAAATTTTCTAGCTTCAAATAGCCTAGTGGTGCCCTGTACCATAGATAGGGTGACTATCTTCCCCAACCATTATATATTGTAATGTTCGCAAATATATATGTTGTAAAACTCACATATATATATATGTGTTACATATACACCTGGGTCTCATTTTATGCAGTAGATAGGTTCCTCAGAAAATGCGCACAAAAGAAATTGCACAAAAATAGAATTACCTTACCATGAAAAATGGGAGATACGTACTGTAATTTTCCAAAAATCGCGTAAAAGCAAAGCAACAATGTAAAGTTACTTTAAAATTCACATATAAAAAAAATTAGAAAATAAAATATGACTAATAAAAAATTGATACAAGACAAACTTTTTTTTATTAACTACAGTATTTAATTTTATTCAAAACAATATATTTTTATGCGTAATTTACATTTTTTTTTTCATATATGTATGGTATTTTAATTATTATCACTATTTCAGACATCAGATTTGTCATGATGTTATGTGAGATACTGTAGCTTTTCCTTAAAAGAAGTCAAGAGGAAATACAACTAACATGTTTTCCAATCACTGTTGATCATTCCCATTTCGCTAAGCGATCTAAAATTGATATTTTTATTTCCAAAGAAATTCATTTTCTTGGGTGTTTTTTCCTCTCCATTAGGGTAAACTAAAAGTTTAAAATAAAAATAAGAACTTAGACTTACGATAATAAAAAGTCACCGACTCACCGCTGTTGGGCAAAATTTAACTAAAACTAACAATTAAAAATTAAATTATTTTTGTCTTTTAATTTTTTACTTTTCAATTCCATTTAAAAATCAAATTTTATTGTTTCACGATTACATTACGTAATTTTTAAATTGTTAATTACAATTAAAAATCAGATTTTAATTGTCAAATTTAATTGTGCCCAACACTGTTATTCATCTTTTAAAAATAAACTTGCAGATACTAAATGATTAATTGATTACGTACTCTTTTAAAAAGCAATAATAGAATGTGATTTAAAATGCACAAACAACAACATACATAGTGTAGGCATCTATAACGTTTGAACAGATTTACATTATAATCTTGTAAAATTTAATGTGTGTATATAAAATGGGGAAATCCTGATTTTAAGTGAATTATGAACTTCTTTATTGCATAAATTTATTACAGTACTATTATAAAGCGATGAAAATAGTGTAATTATTAGATGGAAGTCGAACTCCAATAATACGCTATTACTTTAAATATGACATGAGTGCGTGAAATTTATAATATTTAAAGTAATAGCGCATTATGGAGCTCAATTTCTGATCTAATAATTTTTATCGCATAAAAGAAAACCGCATACAAAGATATTAAGGAAAAACATGAATCGCATAACTTCAAAATCGCATTAAATAAATTCGCATAAAACGAGACCTGGGTGTACTTTCATAATTTAAGAAAATAAAATAAAAAATAGCTTAAGAAATGAATTTTAAGAATTAATTAAAATATATGATCAGATTTTTTAAGTAGATTTGTTTTATGAATAATAAAGGAAGGGAAGGAGAATTCAGTTCAGATAAAGATTCAGAACCCGCTCTCTTTTTTGTATAATTAAAAAGAAAACAAATGTTAAAATAGTATGAAATTGAAATGAAATCAAGGTAGAACTAAACAATAAAATTGATTAATAAAATAATCTTTGTAAACTATCTCATTGGCAGAAATGCACTTAAATTTTGGAAAGATTTCTGGCCAATAAATCTAAGAGAAAGATTAGATAAATCATTTGAATTAAAAAACTAAAACAAAAAATTTGATTAAAGGTAACAATAGGAGAATCAGGTATAAAAGCGGTGGCTTGATAGTTTGGGGGAGGGGTCTTTTTGTGCTTCTTCATTCAGCAAGATCAAGCAGAGAAAATCAATAATAGCAGTTATATCAGATTTTCCATTGCATACAAGATTAAAAGTTATGAGCTGGTAAGCAGCAACATGCATTGCTAAAAGAACTCAAGCATGTTTGCCTGGGCTTCACACCCTGGTCTCTGACAATATCAATCTCTCCTATCAATGCCCTGTTTATAGTATAAGACTGCCACATACTCTCTCCTATTGTCACTTGAAAAGCAAGGGAGAAGGAAAAGAAAATCATTGCTCTTGACTGAATGACCAACTATGAACGACAGATGCAACAAACGAAAAGGACCACAAATGGTGGAAAGAGAACTGCTAACTGTCAAAAAGATTAAGTCAACTTGACATTAAAGAAAATCTAGATAAACATAAACATTCTGAAGTTATTATTAAAGGTCTAGGCATTACTAAGAGAAAGGACTATTAATATTCTAAAACAATGTTCATTAATTATTGTACAGTTATTTTATTGTATTGAATCTATGTGTGTATGTTGGAATGAAAAGTGTATTTACCCGTGTCACCATGATTATATGATTATTGCTATTTATTCATTATTAATGTGCCGGTGCCCTGTCCAAGATGTTGGTGTGAGTCTAGGTAAATCTTTAAGTGCTGGGTTCATTTCTTTTTCATCCAGACATGCTAGCTGTATAAAGTTTATATGGCCGGATGGTGACTGAGATTCATCTCAAAACAAATAAATTGCCTTGGAGGATTGGTGTTGTACCAGCAGTTATGGAGGAGTGCTATGACCAGGAATAATAGTTGGGACTGTGCATTCATGTAGTCTCAATATGGACATAGGTATTATTGACAGTTAATCTATCAATGATATTCTATCCCTCTGCTTGAATGTGTGATCACTAGGTCAAATATGTTCTAAATAAATATAAGATAAGGTCTTAAAGAAACAAAAACTTGAATAGTTTAAGTAAATAATAAATGAATAGTAGTTGTCATCTGATAGTGAGATAATAAATATAAAATATGAAATAAATAATGTTTCCCAAATAAATAATATATTTCTAACAAGATATGTGTTATAAAACTTATATATGTCTGCATTACATGTTTCATAAGTTAAAAATAGATGATCAAATTTATTTGAAAGAATAGGTAAAGAAATAACTATTTAAATAGATAAAAAGATTGCATTATATTTTCTTTTAAAAGAGAATAAAGCTTTTATTGAAAACAGGGTAGGAAAAAGAATTAGAAATAAAAATTTAAATACTCCTCCTTTTTATAAATTAAAATAAGCAAATGTGAAAACAGAATAAAAATTAATTAGTAAAAGCTTTGGAATGCAATTAAGTATGCTATTAAGATTTCTGATTGATAATAAAATTGAAACCAAGAATTAATTAATTAAAATTCGGTAAATGTGAAGAGATAGTAGATTAATCTAAAAAAAAGATTGATAACGTGCAATGAAAAGATAATTAAAAACAGATTTAAGTTATGATCAAAATTAAGAATAATGATAAGGAATTAAAACAATGGGAGAGAAAAAGTATTGTAACGGAATAGCGTTACATGGGATTTGAACCCAGGCATATGATGTTAGATTAAATATATATGCAATTGACGAAATGAATGACAGGTACAAAACTTTAAAAAAAAAGGTTTTGCTTTAATAATGAACGAGAAACACCCGTTTCTAGAACACGATCGCAGCTATATAAGAGTACCTGTCAAATTTATTGAAATAAGAGTAAAAGAGTTTTTCTTGTTATTCGTTGTTTTTGAGAATAAATATGTAATCATTAGTTGTAAGTTTGTTTTTTTTGTTTTTTTTTAAAAAAGGAAAGATGAATGATTGAACACAGGTTTGACATTTTATTAAGTCATTTAAATCATGTTTGAATATAAAGAGAAAATGAATTGATTAAGTTGCAACATGTTCTGAAATTCCAAGCGATCTAAAATTATTTTCAATGGGGGGAGGGTAATTAGTAAATGTAAAATTAGTAAAAATGAAACAATAAGCCGGATATATGTCGGAAAGGTCTAGATAAAATAAGCCGAATTTAGAAACAGAGGTGAGAAAAAGTGTACACTGCTATTGTACAACCCAGACTTCTGTCTCCAGCTAAACAATGCCTGAAAAATGGCCAAATTGAGTTAAATTCCAAAGTGGTGCAAACGATCCCAGAAATCGCTGAATTAAGTTAATACTTGATGGACCTATTGGATGAAGGGACTCACAGGTGCAAGGCGGAGATTGGATGAAAAAATTCAAGGTGTGAGGGGGGGAAGGAGAAATTACAAGGAAAAAATTGCAAAAGAAAAAGGATTTTAGCAGAATCACCGATGTGCTTGGAATAATTAAGTTGCTGATTTGGTAAAGAAAGTTTTCTTTTTACCCGTAGAAATAAGATCTAACTTTCGTATAATAGTATAACGGAGATGCGTTGCTGAACCTAAAATTCGCGGCTTGACCGCCGGACCTCCGCGCTCCGTTCAGATGATTGCCCCTAGGATGCTCGTAACACCGGAGAAACTTCACCTAAGGACCACACACGCTGTTGAGACCTCGCAAATTGCCAGAATGCTTAGTTAAAGAAGAAATCATCGCTCAGGATCCTTCTTACCGGCTGTCTACGTTCCACAGGTAGCTATCTTTAAATTAATCGTACTCACTTATGCACCAGAGTAGATAAACTTTAAAAACAATAACTAATAAAAAACATTTAGCTAAATGATAAAATTACTCGCGACCATAAATGAATGATTAAAGAACTTAACCAGAATAAATTTGTCTACAAATAAACATCCTTTAATATATGTGCGAAGTCTCTTTTAATTCTATAGTTAATTTATCTCGGCTTGCAGTCATATACCGGCATAAAATTGTTATTAAATAGATTCAAATAAACCATTTATTTAACTAGCATTTGTTATTGATTGATTGGAATTTCAGCTCACATTTATATGATAGGGAATGAGTGTTGGAGTGATCCAATGTGTTTTCGTTATGAATGAATGCATTTGATATTTTGGTGTTGGGATTTGATTAAACTTATGTTATATTATCATACCTTTCTTAGATTAATATTAAGCTTTGATTGATTTGTTCTGTGGGATATAGGGCGGGCCCTAATACGTTAAGTCTGATTGATCGCGATTGAAAGGTCACATATGCGATATAATTTGAAGGGTGATATTGGCTGTGTTCGTCTCCTGCTTCCGACTGGAGTGATGCACGGGCATGTTTTGTGATATAGTTGAGTGAGCTTATGCACATACGTGGCGGACTCTTGTAAAGTTCTCCTGGTGCCTACTACTTGGATTCGATCCGAATTTACGTATAAATAAATAAAAGCGTACGTGTATATGTGTTTGATTATCTTCACCGAACATTCTGTAACCCCCCAGACGCAAGAACACAGCAGATTCATAGGAGTGACTTTAATGTGCTTTCGGCACGGAAGCCGTCGAGGGGCCGGTTACAGTATATAAAGTTACAGCTCTTATTATTAGTCCAGTTCGAGTTAACTGTGGTCTTCAATCTGTAAATTCAGTCTAGTCTTCAATCTGTAATTCAATCTGTTAAATCATTCCACTCTTGAGTCTGTAAGTCAGTCGTCTGCATTTTATGAATTGATTCATTATGATATTCTTTGCTCCAGAGATTCAGAAATGGACCAATAGAACCATTCATTACTGCTGCACAAAATATTGCAGAAATCACAGATCTAGGCTAGACAACTTTAGAAGCATTCGACTGGGGTTCAGGCTTCATAAGTCTTCTGCAAATCAACTGTCTCACCTGAATCCTCAGTGGAAACTGATGCCAAAATTTGTGAAATAGAGACTGACTCTTTCTCTCTCTCTCTCTCTCTCTCTCATTGTCAAGACCCAGAATGGAAAACCAAGTCCTGAAACCATCAATGGAGATCAGAAAGCCAACTGGTTGGAAAGTAACACTATGCAAACCAAAACCAAATGAACTGTGTCATCTAATATCATGAAAACCTAGGTAATATATTTTTCCATAATAATTGTTTATAGATACTTTATTTTTAAATGAAATGAACTTTAACAAAAGTCTATGATGAAATTTAGCTTGATTAATCTAATATCATGAAAACCTAGGTAATATATTTTTCCATAATAATTGTTTATAGATACTTTATTTTTAAATGAAATGAACTTTAACAAAAGTCTATGATGAAATTTAGCTTGATTAATCATTTATATTTTTTTATGTAAATTTTCATATTATTGTGTTATTTTATATTATGTTAGATATGTCTGTGCATGAATAAATAAATACTAATGTTTGCCTTATTATTATTTGGTCTATTCTCTCTTTCTCTCTGTCTGTCTGTCTGTGTGTGTGTGTATGTGGATCCTGGTTAAGGATATGAGCTAGCCTGGGATATGTCAAGCACTGGATTGTGTACCTATCATTTGAAGCATGCTGGCTATATAATATATGGTTGGCTGGCACTTGAGTTTGATCCTCAAAACAAATAAAATGCTTTGTATGTCAGGATTTTGTTTCAGTCGTTGAGGTGAGCCATGATTAGGAAATGTGGTCAGGTTATGCTTTGTATAGCCCTATCTAGTCATGGGTATTGTTGATGGCTATACTATCAATGGTACTCTTCCCTCTGCTTGAAGGGCTGGTTCATTCCCATAGTAATAAAGATATTAAAACTTATTAAAGTTCAGATTCCAAAAGTTATTATAAAAGATATTTAAACCCAGCAAGAATAAGTTTTATTCAGTGGGACCTCGTTCAATATAAATGTTAAAATGTTAACCATACAATACATATGGAAATACATAGCTAACAAACTAAACCCCCATGATTGTTACAAATGTCCAAGGTGAGTGCCCATGTGCATGATTATAAACACCTAAGATGCGTAAGAATTAAAAGTTGAAGTTGGTGAATAGTGTAAAGGGAGAGATCGCCAAAGTAAACGTAATAAACTAAAATAAAAAAGATATGATAAAATAAATAAGAGTAAAATGTAAATAAAAAGGAGGAGCAGAGAAATAAATAAATTTTGTTGTATGATAGGGTTTTTGATAAAGTCAGGTAGGGAAATAGTGAAAACCGTGGGATTTGAAGTTAGACGTACACTTCGTTCAAATTCGAACAAATAAAGTAAATAATCTAAAGCAAAAATGGAGTTAAAGAAATTATAAAGGGAAGAACAGGAAGTTGAAAGTAGAGTAGAGCAGATAATGGAACAAATAGAACAAAAGAAGAAAGAGTTAAATGAGGTAAAGAAATGTGAAGTATTAATTAAGGACATAGTTGAGAGGATGGAACAGATAAAGTTTAAATATGAGGAAATAGAAGTATTCAATATGAAGGGGGAAATGCATGTTTATTGCAATTGGGGGATTAGAATGTTGTTGTGGAGAAAGATAGGGAAGGGAAAATTGTTGGAAATTAAGGGATAAAGGAAAAGAAATGACAGAGGTAGTCGGCTTGTACAATTTTGTAAAGAGAATGGGTTTGTAATTGCAAACACTTATTTTAAAAATCATATTAGAAGGTTGTATACATGGAAAGCTCCAGGTGACAGAGAATGCTGTCAAATTAATTATATATTGATTCAAAATAGATATAAGAATGCTATTAATGGTTCACATGCTTTGCCTGGTGCTGATATAGATTTGGATCATAATTTGGTTATGGCTAAATTAAAGTTGAGTTTAAAAAGAATTAAAAGAGAGAAAAGATATGCAAGATGGGACTTCGATAAATTGAGACAAATGGAAAAAGGAAAATTTGATTTAGTTTGTAAAAATGAATTTAAAAGGATTGTTCAGAATGAGAAATATATTAATAGCTCTGATGAGTGTTGGAATAGAATTAAAAAAGAGTTTTGAAAATAGCAAAAAATGAAATAAGTATTATTCATGCAAGGAAAGCTACCTTGGATAACTGAAGTTATGTTAGAAAAGATGGAAGTGTGGAGATGATGGAAGAATGTAAATATTGAGAAAGGGCAAAAGGAATATAGGAAATTTAATAGTGAATTTAGCAAAAGAAAAATGGTTGTAGCAAGAATGTAAAGAGATAGAAAGGCTTCAGTAGGTGAAAAGATATGATCTGGTATTTGGTAGAATACAAAATATCACTTGGGGGAAAAGGATATGAATAGCAAGTGAGATTGGAGATAAGAATGGAAAGAGATTAATTAACTGATTGCAATGATATATTAAAAAGATGGGAAGAATATCTTCAGTATCTGTTTATAATTAATTATGAACTTGAAAATGAAGATGTTGAAATAGATAATAGAAGTATGGACATATTGCCGGATGAAGTAAGAAAGGCAATTGTACAAATGAAGAATGGTAAGGCTGTTGGATTTGATGCAATACCTATAGAATTTTTGAGAGAAATGGGAGAGTTTACTATAAAGGAAATAATTGGACTTTACAATTTGATATATAATAGTGAAATTTGACCTGAAAATTTAAGAACTTTAATGATTCCAATTGCTAAAAAGAAGAAGGCTGTTAAATGTGAAGAGTATAGAACAATAAGTTTGTTGTCACATGCTTCTAAAGTTTTATTGAGAATTTTAACTCGAAGGATTTATGGAAAGGTAGATTATTATATTGGTGAAGATCAGTTTGGTTTTTGGAAAAAGAAAGCACAAGAGATGCTATTGGTATTGTTAGGACAATTGCAGAAAGATATATTGAAAAAGACAAAGGAATTGGTATATGTTTTGTGAATTTAGAACAGGCATTTGAGAGAGTGGTCTGGAATAAACTTATGTCCATCTTAAGAGATAAAGGAATATTTTGGAAAGAAAGACGGTTGATTTGGACTATATATAAAAGTCAAAGGATAAGAATTAGAGTTGGGAGTAATGTGACTGATGAAGTGAATATAGAAAGTGGAGTTCAGCAAGGATGTAGTATGTCACCTGTTCTGTTTAATATTTATTTAGAAGACGTGCTAAATAATTATTTGGACTGTGGAGGAGCAAATGTTGGAGGGAGAGTAATAAAGTGTATAAGATTTGCAGATGATATGACTCTTATCACTGAGGAGGAAAAGGATCTTCAGAATATGTTGAATAAATTGGAAAAAGGATGTATGGTAGTGTTTATGGATAGGGAGAGATTAAAAAAGACTGCAAATTGGAATCCATGATGACATGGTTCAACAGATGAGGGGATTTAGATATTTGGGTAGTTGGTTGAGTGAGGGTGAAAGAAGCAAAGATGAAGTTAAAAGAAGAATAGCATTGGCCAAAGAGACATTTGTGAAGAGAAAGAAGATATTTTGTGGACATTGAGAAATAGAATTAAGAAATGATTGGAAGCCTTTGAGATGTGGACATGGAGAAGAATTGAAAAAATCAGTTAGATGAGTAAAATAACAAATGAAGAAGCTTTGAAAAGAGTATATGAGGAAAGAAAATTGATTGAGAATATCAGAGAGATAAAGAGAAACTGGATTGTATGTATATTAAGAAGAAATTATAGTTTAATGAAAGATGTTTTGGAGGGAATGATGAGTGAAAATAAAAAGGACGGAAGAGATTGATATTATTGGATGATATAAGAGATGGGAAGACTTATGTGGAATTGAAGAAGTGGGCAAGGAAGAGAATGGAATAGAAGAATGGATGAATTGATGTTGTGATTACTCTCTGGACCTGTCTACTGGACAATACTATTGATTGATTGATTGATTGGGAAGGTGAAGGGGGTGTTTTGTCCAGCAGTGAGTGCAGTGCATGAATATAAGCCCATTAAGTCAAAGCTACCTAGATATGGTGAATCAATTTTTAAAGATTTGTATGTTTGAGGCCACATGGGAGAATCCCCTATGGAACACTTGGTGAGTTTGGAGTGATATTTTGTGATTAACAGGATGAGTGAAGAAACTAAATTAGTTATAACCTGCAGCCATTTGCAAAGTGCAGTCCAAGTTTGATGGGACTCATTATTTGTAAAACCAACTGTTTTATGAATACAAAAATGTGCTGAGGAATAGTAATTGGGGTGAGGAATACCAAGAAAACATAGAGCACCAGATAGTGCAAGATAGATAGCATCACGGCGAGCCATTTACCCCATTCTTTCGTCACCAAATAGTTAAGTTAAGAGCACTAACAGCGAGCCTTTTATCCGATCAATAGATTATATGGATTATATGACATAACTTTTGGGCCAGAGCAAAAGAGAGTCAAGCAGGTGGCGGAGTTATTAGCCACTTTCGACACTGCCAGGCCAAGTTACAAACAAAGTGAAGAGGATTCAAACCCTTACCAAGGGAGGCAAATATGAATACCATAAATTTTGGCTCTTGTCAAAATGCTTGGAAGGGAATACAAAATATAGATTGTCATGTAGTCCAAACTAAACAGGGGTAGATGAATATACTGGCTGTGACCTGGAAGTCAACCATTAGGAACATCAGGTCTGGCCTAGGGGTAGGTCATGACTTCTCACCATGAATGGATGAATAAGAAGTCAAAAGGAACTGCCTGACAAAAATTAAGTGGGCCAGAACAATTTGGATGGACCTTCAAGCAATGATGAAAAAAAATATTGTCCTCGGACTATGATTAAATAGACAGTAATGAAAAATAAAAAGTTAAATAAAAAAATATATATAGTCCTCAGACTGTGAGATCGGAGAAC
Source organism: Epiperipatus broadwayi (assembly GCA_028023455.1). NCBI lineage: Eukaryota > Metazoa > Onychophora > Udeonychophora > Euonychophora > Peripatidae > Epiperipatus > Epiperipatus broadwayi. The sequence continues at coordinate 5,699,878 of JAQFVV010006251.1, forward strand.
AAATAAACCATAATGAAAATAAAATTTAAATAGAACTAAAAAAGCGAGATAATAATAAATAAAATAACTTAGCTCATACTTGCCAAAAAGGCAACATTTCATGGCTATAAGAATACACAGTAATCATATATAAATAATGATTGTGTGAAAGTAGGTAGTTATTTGAGTGTGTGTGTGCATGAAAGGACAATTTAAGATTCTCTGATTAAATAAATGTTGGTGTAATCCATTTCATTGTGAAAATCAGTGATTCATAAAGTGGATCAGGAGCATTCAGTTATTTTCAAGGATGAGGACCCAGTAGAGAAAGTCCTGGGCCCATCCAATGCACTGATAAATTCTCAGAACATTATCTAAATTAGCAAGCTGGAAGAGCAATTCACAACTTGTGCTGGAAAAAAATTCCCAGCATATCAGTATTAAGAAACTTTTTTAGTGTAAGTCAAATGATCAGTAGACATGTCCTGCCATTCTCAGTATTCAGTTATTTTCAAGGATGAGGACCCAGTAGAGAAAGTCCTGAGACCATTCCATGCACTGGTAGAGATTCCCAGCACATCAGCATTAAGAAAAATTTTGTTAGCATAGGTCAAATAGTCAGTAGACGTGTCCTGCCATTCGCTGGATCCCAATTCTATGTTTCACATCCATAGAGATGAGATTCATCCCTGTGTGGTCTTCACAATAGGAATTAAACTAGGTTTATTCAGCATATAATCCATCATTAGAAAGTAACTCACTCTAAGAAATGTCACCCTTTCTAACTTCATTATTTCCAAGCACTAGTGAAATCAATTGGGGGGGGGGATGTAAACAGATGTAAAATGGGTCAAATTGATGTCACTTTACCTCTCAAACTGAGGATGTGATGTAATGCTCACAAATATATATGTTGTAAAAGGCATATATATGTGTTACATATACTTTCATACTTTAAGAAAATAAAATAAAAAGAAAAATAGCTTAAGAAATAAATTTTAGAATTAATTAAAATATAGCATCATGTGTTTTAAGTAGAATAATAAGGGAAGGGCAGGAGAATTCAGTTTAGATAAAGATTCAGAACCTGCTTTTTTCCTTTATAATTAAAAAGAAAACAAATGTTAAAATAGTATGGAATAGAAACAAAATCAAAATAGAATTAAACAATAAAATTGATTAATAAACTAAATCTTTGTAAACTATCTCATCGGCAGTAATGCACTTAAATTTTGGAAAGATTTCTGGCCAATAAGATAGTAGATTAACCTAAGAAAAAGATTAGATAAATCATTTGAATTAAAAAACTAAAACAAAAAATTTGATTAAAGTGAACAATAGGAGAATCAGATATAAAAGCGGCGGCTTGATAGTTGGGGGTCTTCTTGTGCTATTCATTCTTTATTCAGCAAGATCAAGCAGATAAAATCAATAATAGCAGTTATCAGTTTTTCCATTGTGTACAAAAATAAAAGTTACAAGCTGGTAAGCAGCAATGTGCGTTGCTAAAAGAACTCAGGAGTGTCCATCTGGGCTTCGTGCTCCAATCCCTGGCAACATCAGTCCCCTGCTATCAATGCCCTATCCATAGTATAAGACTCTCCGCATACTATGTACTATTGTCATTTGAAAAACAAGGAAGAAGGAAAAGAAAGTCATCTCTCTTGATCAAATGGCCAGCTATGAAAAATGACAGAAGGAAAGGACAGTGAATTGTGGAAAGAGAACTGTGCTAACTATCAAAAAGATGTCATCTTGTCATTAAAGAAAACCTAGATAAATATGAACATTCTAAAGTTATTATTAAAAGTCTAGACATTACTAAGAAAAAGGACTATAATGATGTTTAATGTTTAATAATTATTGTATGGGTATTTTATTGTATTGAATCTATATGTGTGTGTGTTGGACTCAAAAGTGTACTAAATACTACTTGGTCTATTTTCTCTCCTTTACTTGCACTATGATTACATGATTATTGCTATGTATTAATTATTAATGTGCTGAGTTTCCTGTCCAAGATGTTGGAGCTAGTCTGGTTAAATCTTCAAGCGCTGGGTTCATTTGCCTTTTGTACAGGCATGCCGACTGTATAAAGTTTATATGGCTGGATGGCACTTGAGATTCGTCTCAAAATAAACAAATTGCCTTGGAGGATTGATGTTATTCCAGCAGTTATGGAGGGATGCTATGACCAGGAAAAATAGTTGGGATTGTGTGTTCATGTAGCCTTGATCTGGTCATAAGTATCATTGACAATTAAACTATCAATGCAATCACTGGGTCAAAGATATTTTAAATAAATATAAGATAAGGTCTTAAAAAACAAAAACCTGAGTAGTTTAAGATATTTATTTTATATAGCACGATGTTTTTAACTTGTAATATTATTACTGAATAGTTTAAGTAAATAATAAATGAATAATAGTTAGCATCATGATAGTGAGATAATAAATATTAAATAAATAATGTTTTCCAAACAAATAATGTATAAATATTGAAACATTAACCATACAATACATATAGAAATATGTAGTCTGTTAACGATACTAAACTCCCGGTGATCCTTACAATATATATATTCCTTATAGTGTGATATTTATTGTTGCTTTGGGTATTGTAATATAGTTATAGTTAAAAGTAGTCCCCATATATGTATTTAACTGATCATAAATATATTCATTCTTTACAATGAAACAAATCACATTTGCATTATATAAATGTAAAATCAGACTATTGTTTAGGGTGTGGTTTAGGTGTTTCAAACTTCTACCTCACCAGTTGAAAGGTGATTCCTGAAATGTACATATGGTGAAAGAAAGTAGTCTGATATTTTTATACTAGTGGATGGTGGATTTTTAAATATGAGGAATATGTAGATCTTATTAGCATTCTACCTCACCATTTGAAAGGTGATTCCTGAAATGTACATATGGTGAAAGAGATTAATCTGACATTTTTATACTGGTGGATAATCGATTTTTAAATATGAGAAATACGTAGATCTTATTAACATCATATATTATAGTATCTTACTTCTGATAACCAAAGTTATTGTACACTATATATTTAAGAGTTTATTAATTTGAAATATATATGCCATTTTATGAGTATTCTTAACTTTATGCTAACTGTATCTCTATCATAAATTAAAATCAAATGTCTAGAAATTGTTGACAAAAGTCTTAAAACATTGATTGCATTTTGTGTCTGAAATCATAATAAACCTTGGTATGCCATGTATAAATGTATTTTTGGAAAAGTCTGTTTAATACCATAAAACTTGGAAACAAATGTTCCCCAAGATGTATTTCAGTTGAACTAGTATTTTCAGTTAGTTCATGTCATAACTTTGTCATATAGATAGTTTGTAAAAAAAGATATTTTGATCTTTTAGAATGTATCTAAGCTAATGATATACATAACAGCAAGTCTAATAATTTTAAATAAAAGTTGATATATTTATGTAAAATATAATCATCATTGAGTCTGTGCTGGAATTGTAATATTATTCTCCTGTACATGAGGGGTCAGAATGACTAATATGTCAACATGGGTAGGATGACAACCTTGGCACTAGCAAGGGCTTTGAACATTCCATCATCAGATTTTCAATGAAATGGAAGGCTGAAGAGTTGTGAGTTGGAATAGTTTGAAGCCTGTCCATTAAAGTATGAGGATTGGCTATCTTATATAAAGCTGAGCACTAATTATATATGTGTGTGAGAATAGTAATCTGGACCAACTGATGATTGCTGGTTTAGCATGAAATACATATATTGGTGATTATCTTTTCAACATGTGTGTGATCAGGTGGAACAGCAATATGAGATGGCACTGAGAGTAGTGGGTCGTGTGAAAGTCTGAGTTCGAGTCCTGCCTATATTACATATATAAATGCAGGTTTTAGTCTGTGCAATGTATTAATATTTGTAAATATAAATTGTGGCTAAAAGTTATTAAGAAAGAATTGTATTTTTTTTTAGTTATTATATTTTTTGATATTTCATTATACTTTTCATATTTGTTTGTTTTTTGTTGTTATAGAACCACCTTCTGTGACAATCAAACAACTGAGTCTTAAAGATTACATCTATATCTCTATAGAATGGAAATTGGATTATAATCTGAACTCTCCATTAAAAATGTTAGAAGTTCATTATAGACCTACCAAGAATTCCTTTTTTGTTGAACATATAAAGGATGTTTCCAACTCTACAATAGTAATTAAGACGCATGTTCTTCCTTTAACTGATTATGAGCTAAAATTACGTGGTACTAATGACCATGGCTCAGGAAACTGGACTCATTGGGCTACAATTTCAACTAGTGCACCACGTAAGTTTGTCATTTACTATTATTTCTTATAATCTTATTTTAAATTTAGGCTTATAAGTCAAAGTTTGTGATATTTTAAAAATTGAATAAAATTCACAGTCTTTTAATTTTGGTTTGATAATTAATCTTAATGTATGTCTATTCTGAGTCAAATATTTTAAAAAAATCAACCTGTCTATACTACTGATGGCTAATATTATGAGATAGTATGAGATTTATGAAATATTTGAATTTATTTCATGTATATGTGTGATTGTGTATTCACTGGGTATGTGACTTATTCTTCTAGTATATATTTACCATTTTATGATATTTAAGAAGTGATAACTAAATGAAAATTGTCCCCAGTAATTTAACACACTAATAAAGTGACATATTCAAAAGCTAAAGATTTCTGGATTGATTCTCAGTTGAGTAAAATAAAAACTCTTAATCATTGAACAAATAATATTACTTAAATAACAGTTAAAGTAGCCAATATGGTGCTAATTCAAATAATTTATAAAAAAAAAAAAAAAAGTTGAAAAATAATTATGAGCTCATGCTTATAAGAATATGATACCTCAACATTATTGGTTAAGGTATATCATATTACATTCTTATTAAAGCATTAGCATTCATGTGACCAACTCAGATTTTCTTGGCTCATTATTTCTTAGCTAAAATATCTGGATACCCATTTGCCAACCATTATTTGATGAGTAGGTAAATTGGCTTTAATGTAACTACCTGAAAGCAAAATCTTAAGCTTGTTTTCAGCAGAAAAAAATTGAAGATTTTCTCACTACTGGATATATATAAACAAACCCTTGGTCAATAAATTAATTGAAGTTGTCAATAATGCTAATTTTTCCAAAATATTAGGTAAGGCTATCCCAATCTTTTTAAGCACTTCATATTTATTAGTTCAAATTATAAAATGTCCCAAACACAATTTCATAGTAATATTTTTTGGTTGTTTTTTTAACACCATCTGAAAGAGTTAAAAGGAATATATAATCAAAATATACATAGCTATTATTTTATTATATTATGTTTTCTATGAAGAAATCAATTCCCAAACACAATTTCATAGTAACATTTTTTGGTTGTTGTTTTTTTAACATCATCTGAAAGAGTTAATAGGAATATATAATCAAAATATACATAGCTATTGTTTTATTATATTATGTTTTCTATGAAGAAATCAATTTCGAAAGAAATACTTGTGAAAAAATTCCAACACATAAATTGTTTTTTTTTTATTATTATTGTAAAGTAATATTTTATTCTATGTGTATATACAGGAGGTTTTATATATAACAATAAATATAACAGTAATTAAGTATTATATACAGTCTTTCAATCCACAGAAGTACTTTCAGTTCATTCCTTAATTCTCAACTGCCGTTAAATTCAAAAAACAAAATGGAAGCAAACGTCATCAACTCAAATCCCATGAATCCTGAATTTTAATATTAGCAGCTTGTTTATTAATTATATTAATTTTATTTCTATTTATTAAAATTGCTTCCTTAATTTTAATGTTAAAATTCAGGATTCGTGGGATTTGAGTTGATGACATTTGCTCCCATTTTGTTTTTTGAATTTAATGGCAGTTGAGAAGAGTTAAGAAACTAACTGAAAGTACTTCTGCAGATTGAAAGACTGTATATAATAGTTAATTACTATTATATTTATCATTGTTATTATAATTAGTTTTTTAATTAATGGACATTTTATTTGTATTATATATCCATATAATATATTTGTATGCAAATATTGAACTGTATTATACATGCAATGAAACCAACTATAGCTACAGTATTTGATTTCAGCCCTTTAACTGATATTATAGATTAGTGAATAGTAGACAATATTATATACATATTAAGACAATAGCAAAAATATTAATTTATAAAAAATAAATATACTACATTGTTTTTGATATACATTTATAGGTATGTAATTATTATACAATTATATTTTTTTAAAATGCTGAATATTTTAAATGAGGAGGTGAAACATCCAATCAAATCCATAAAGAATGAAAAAGCTCTTGGAAATGATAGAATTATTATTAACATCTTTAAAAAAATCAGTCAAAGAAATAGTTTTCTTGGCAATACTGTACCAACTATCTAAATGATAACAATGTATCAAATGATTGAAAAAATCCAATAATGAAAAAGTCATTAGAAATTACAGACTTAACAGTCTTTTATTAGTTTTATACAAGATCTTTAGCAAGATAATTACATCTTATTTAACAAACATTACAAAAGCTTTGGAATCCAAAATATAGACCTAGGATATTTTCAAAATTTGACAATTTGAAGAATATTTATCAAAATGCAACTGTATTAATTAGATTATATGAAACAATAAGAAAATTAATATTTTTTAAAGATGTAACAACAGAATGATTTCATATCTTGAAAAGTTATTACATTTTGATGGGAAGTATTTTATAGATTAAAAATAGAAAGTTAAGCGAATAAATATTAATGGATTCATTTAAATTTTGAAGATAATGCAGGGAAGGGGGATTGCAAATAATATTTCAAAGTTTATTAGAAATATATACTTTTATTCTTCTCCTTTGCATTTCTTCATATATTCATATATATTGTTTATAATAACTTCTTTCATATACACTTTAATGCAAAAAAATTATTTAAAAAAACTTTTTTATTTTCCTGACAGTTTCGACTGTCCAGCAGTCTTTATCAGAGCTTTTCCAAATTTCCTCTGCTTTTTAAAATAACTTAAAAAAAAAAAAGCAATATATATTTCAAAATTTCAGGAAATATTACAGTAGCAGGATTAAGATAAATTCTGAAAAAGTCTAAACATTTTTCAGTTGTTTTTACAAAAAGAGAAAACAAAGATTGATTGTAATGAATTAAAAGTTAAGAACTACAAATATCTTGATCAGATTATTAATGCAAACCGAAATATAATGGATGAAATTAATTATAAAATCAAATTTGGATTGAACATTTTTGATAAAAATAATGTACCTATGTGTTGAAAAAAGTTTTTATTAGATATATTTGACCAGTTCTTACTTTTGGATCTTAGACTTGGACATTTAACAGAACAGTAGTAAAGTGTCTTCAGATCACTCAATAAAATATGAAGAGTTACATGATGAAAATAAAAAAGAATTGATAACAAAGTGCATGTATAAGGAAACAAACAGGTATTATTGATATCATTGAAAAAATTAAGAGGTTGAAATGAAGCTAAGTTGGAATCTTGATAAAAGAGATGGTAATATGTGGATAATTGAAGTCTTAAGATAGTTCACTGGTACAATGTGGAAAAGAAAAGCTATGAATTAGAGAAATTGGTTAAATTTGTAAAAAAATCCATCCTGAAGTGGATTGATAATATTTAAAAATGATGGTGTTGGCAAATATATAAAAAATTACATAATTTAAGATGCAAACAAAAGTAATTTAGTAAAAAATAGTTTTTTACAATATGCAAAAAGTGCATTATTTAAAAACAATTACATTTTTAAAAACTATAGCTAGAAGTCCTAAATATTGTTTTTTAAAATAATATTTTTAAAAAGTAGTATGAAATACATTTTTAAAAAAAATTAGAAATATGGTTACTAACGTTTTTCTAATTTCTCCTTGAATGCAATGAAAATTGATATTGATAAAATGAAAAAGTATCGAAGTGGTTTTAAATTATTATTTGCAATTTTAACTATGTTTTTTTTTTTTTTTTTATAGAAAAAAAAAACATTTGCAACAAATGGTCTATTCTACAATGGATTGCATCATCATGAAACAATTACCATATTCAAATTTGTGCATATTTATTGAAAAGCATAAAAAATATTATTAATACAGACAAAAAAGTTAAAAATATTATGAAAGAAAGAAAAAAGTAAAACACACATATACATAAATTATAGATTTAAAAAAAAAAACCATTTACTATAAACTTCAGTTAATGAGATATATTGATTCTTCACAGTTTTATTCACTATTGATTTTAAAATAATAATAAAGTATCATTTTGCTTTTTGTCAAATTTTATGTGAAAAGAAGCTTATGTTAGTATTTTTACATTCAAATTTGAAAGCAAAATTAATAAATACTTACTGAGTATATATATTTTTATTAGATTTCCAAATAACTGGTAAGGAATATTTTTTTGAAGGTTAGTGATAATGGTGTTCTAGTTGTATTTTTATATTGGACTATTTCCATCATCTAATAATATATGTATTGAATGTCTTTAAAAAAATTTAACTTTATTTAAATATTCCAAATACATTCAACTGTAGTAATACCATCCTGCCAAAGGCAATAGTCTGTAGTAATTTCATATACTTATCTATGAGGTTTCTCCTGATTTCTCCACTTTTTTCTAAGAGCAAAGTAGATTAGTGGTTTTTATACATTATATATAGTCACACTGGGTTGGCTTATAGGATTTTTTACCATTATCATGGGAGCAGCTTCTTTAAATTTTCTTCTTTGTACCTTTTCTTCTCTATCCACTATTTTTGTATTTTCCCAATTGAACATATGTTCATTGGCATATATATGTTCTGCTGTCTTAGACACATCTGTTTTCTCTCTTCTAATCATCAGTTTGTGTTCTTGCAAGTGCTTTTCACTGGGACGACTGGCCTCACCAATATATGTTCTTCCACATTCACATAGTATTTCATAGATGCAGTTTTTTTTTCATCATTTCAAGTTTAGGCTAGATGTTAGAATTCCTAATAGGGTGGAATGGCTCTGGAAAGTTGTTCTGATGTACTGATTGCAGATTTTTCTTAATGTGTCTGCTATTTTTGGAATGTATGGGTACTCTACAGTACCAATAATTGTCTTTTCTCTTGATGGTTCTTTTTGTCTATTTAAAGTTTTTTTAATGACAGCTGATGGGTAACCATTTTTCATAAGAGTTTGTTCTATATAGATCTTTTCTTTGTCCAAATTGCTGGTTTCTTAACAAACTTCTTTTGCTTTGTTCCATAGTGATAGTATAACTTCATGTTTTGTGTTTCTGGTATGATTGGATGTATAGGCTAGGTATTTTCTTGTATGCGTAGGTTTTCGGTAAACTGTAGTTTTGATTTTGCCATGAGAGAATCTTGTCCCAAGAATATCTATGATGGAAATAGTCCAATATAAAAATACAACTGGTAAGAAAGGTTTGGCATTATTTTATAATACTCAAATATTTTTATTTTATAATGTAATTACTTTAATTTTTTATTATCTTATGCATGCAAAATAAAGTTATATGGTTTTTGATGTTTTAAAATTAGAAAAGTACTTTTTTTATATAAAGAAATTTAAATGGAAGATAGTTTTCATTGTTTTGTTGAAGTGTAAAAGTTATTTGGAGTTTAATCAGAAGTTTGTTTCATCTGGATTGTTTTTAATCTCAATCTGCATTAGCATTTCTTGTTGAATCTTTAGACTTTTAAATAGAGTTTTTGCTTTCAGTTGGTTTTAAGTTAATCTTTGTCAGAAAAGATTTGTAGATAGATTACCATTAATCCGAAGTCGTGATTTTAGAGGTTTTCTTGTGTATGAATGTTGAATTACATTTTTTCATTGATTTTTAATTTGATAAAGAATGGAAATTAATTTATTATATTCATGTAAACAGAGATAACTTTAGTTTTTAATGCTGCCAGAAAACTATTAATTATTATTAATTGACAATCCTCCTGAGACTAAACAAGTTTTCTCCATTAACTTATAATTGCTCCTTTATTGAGATTTATTGTAGTAAAAGAATGTCTTTTTTCATTTCAAATTCATATATATATGCATACTATCTAGCTTGTAAAAAAACAGAAAATAAGAATTGATAATAATAAATTAGATTATTGTGGATACAAACCTGATGAGTGAATTAACCATAGAATCAATTAAATTTGTAATTTTTTTTTTTAATATACCAGTATATATTTATGAATTTCAAGCTTGAATATTTAATAAACGGGCAATACAAAGATTAACAAATTGAAAGCATAATATATACCTGATTATATTGGATATCACTGAATTCATTAAAAGAATTAAGATGTTAAAATGGAACTGATCCATATATGCCAAATATTATTAGATGGTTAACTGAAGTTTTAAATTAGGTCCTAAAGATTGATTATAGAAGAGATCATATATATATATATATTTGAAGTGGATGAATAAGGAAGTTTTCTGGAGTGATATGATTAGAGGAACTGAATTAAACAAAGGTATTCATTCCGCAGTGCATTTACAGTGGTTGAAAATGATACATTCGTGTGTGTGTGTTTAATAAATTACTATTTAAGTCCTTATTTAGTATTAATATAGTTAAATATATAATATTTTTTATTTTAAGCTCTAAATATTTTGCGCGAACTTGTCACTGAAACATCAATAGTAATTGTAGTAGGTCGCCTATTATCTTATGATAATGAGATTGATTACATTGTTAATATTTCCTCGATGTATTGCAATAATGGTCAAAAGTCATCAGATGAATATACCTGCCTAATGACTGATCTGAAAGAAGGGACAAATTATGATGTCATGGTAAGTGAAAATATTGATTAAAATCCTATTTTTTTCCTAATTTTTTGAATTTTTTTTCCTCAATTTATATAACACATAATGAGAAGAAAGATAAAATTTACATCTGATTTAGCCTTTGCTTGACAGAAAGTTAAGTATATACAACATTAACTTATTCAAACAATATTGAACTAACCAACTAATCAAATTACCATCCATTTACAACATTAAATCCAAAATTACTATGATCTTAAAACATGAAATATTCATGCTGCTGAAATAGCTTAAGGCAGAGTTGAAATTGCTATGTGTTTTAACATTTAAATTTTAATTAATAATTCAAAAATCCTAGAGATGATATATAACAACAAAAAAATATATATGACAATAGTTGTAATATAATCATATAATGTTATGATTATATTACGACTATTGTCATATATATATATTTTGTTGTTATATAAAGATATTTTATTTTATATCATATCTAGGATTTATTTTTAATTTGCAAAAGCAACATAAAGGATTTACTTATTCCTTGTATTTTAGATGTTCAAATTAATAATTCATTATGTTGTGTGGAAAAGCATATACAGATGTACAATTATTGTCTCATATTTTTACTTTGTAATATAACTTAATTTAATGTGTTTTGTAATCCATTGTAATTGCTGTTTTATATAATAGATTTGAAAATAATGATTTACTAATTTGTCATTCTTGGTTTATAAAAAATGTAAGAGAGACAGAGAAAATCTACTGAGATAGCAAAGTGAGATTATTATTTGAATGATTTTCTGATTTTAGAATCAGTATAATCACATTCTGATGACAAATTAATACTTTATTTTATTGAATCAAGATTTGAAATGAAAATCTTACTAAATGGAAAATGGAGATCAAAAAGAGGAAATAAATTATATGCATACTAAAATTTAACTTGCATTTAAATAATGTAAAAATGAAGATAATTACAACAGTTCTTTAAATCAAATTTATAAAATCATATTGGTTGTAATTAGACATATAAACAGATTGTCTGGCTAATATTTCTTTGTGAATATTCAGGTGTTTCATGTCTGTTACTTATCTGACGAACAAGGATTACTGGTGATATATATATAATGAGAGAGATTAGTTTAGAAGATTTTATACTAAACAATAATTTTGAAATAACAAGTTTTAATGATGGTGTAGCAACTCTGAAAGACTTGATTAGTTACAGATTTTATATATATATATATAATAAAGTTTGATATCTGTATTCGTTCACAATATATCTAATATACAAATCAATATATAATAGAATTCAAAAAGAGAAACAGTTTGGAATAGATGTAAATAAACCTTCATCATCTGTTATTCAAATTGAACGCTGTCATAATAAACGTAAAATAAAAGAGGCTATGTTGATTTCAAGAAATCGTCAAATGTTAATGAATCGCCAGTCATCAAATGTTAAGATAACAGAATTGTGGGAAATCTTAATTGAACTATGAGTATTGTTAAAGGTTGTCTCGTTTTGATTATTCAATGTTATATAGTTGATAAAGACTACAAAATGTATAGTTGAAAGTACTTCTAATAATAATATAATTTATGTAAATTGTACTGTATTTTGATATATATATATTGATTTGTATATTACATATATATATATATGAAAAACAAAAACAAGTTATAATCACGTAACTTGGTATCACTTGTATTTATGATCAATAGATGGCGTTTTACCAAAATTACCGAACAAGTGTATATTTTTGCTTACATAAACGACAAAAGAGTCAGAATTCACTATCGCTTTCGTTTGCCCACCCTCAGATCAGCTGATTTCAAGCTAATTTGCTATCATCAGTGAAGGATAGAGCTAGAAACTAGATCTAAACACTGACTCCAAGTGTTTATGCAAAACATTTTTATCAGTTTGCAAGCATGAAAGTCTTCAAACCCAGCCTAACAAACCAGATAGCTACTTGGGTCTGATCTCAGTTTAGTTTCACCACATAGTCAAAGCCTCTGCAATATATATCATTGCAAAAACCTTTAAAGATACATTTATGAAAAACAAAAACAAGTTATAATCACGTAACTTGGTATCACTTGTATTTATGATCAATAGATGGCGTTTTACCAAAACCACCGAACAAGTGTATATTTTTGCTTGCAAACTGATAGAAACGTTTTGCATAAACACTTGGAGTCAGTGTTTAGATCTAGTTTCTAGCTCTATCCTTCACTGTAATAGCAAATTAGCTTGAAATCAGCTGATCTGAGGGTTGGCAAATGAAAGAGATAGTGAATTCTGACTCTTTTGTCGTTTATGTAAGCAAAAATACACACTTGTTCGGTGGTTTTGGTAAAACGCCATCTATTGATCATATATATATATATATAACTTACTTTGGATGGCAGTATCTTCAAACAATGTTTTTTAGATATCTAGATTCAAACATATTGTTTAAAACGAAATTGTGTTCAAGTTTGGCCCATCACAATTATTAAACACTAAATATGCAATCATTTTAATATTTTAAAGATCCCTATCATGGGAGCATTGTTTTAATTACTAAATTAAAATTTCAGCATTAAATAGTTGATATTGGACTAGTTGTGCAATTTTGAAGATATATTTTACTCTTCTGAATTAAACCTTTCAGAGAAAATAACAATAGTTCATGTTTTATTTATAAAATTTTCATTTAATGAATTAATACACTTACATTTTTTTTTTTTTGTCCAGTGAATCATCATAGAGTTTGGCTTTCAGATGTTAATGTATATCAGTAGCAGCCGTAACCATTCATAAATGGATATGGTCATTCCATCTCAAAAAAAAAAGAACAATGATAGACAAACAAAATAATACATTAAAGATTACTTTTATGATGTCTATACAAATGAATCTGTGAACCACACTAATCTATCCACAGACCAACATATTGTTTACTTAATATTTTGCAATACTATCTTTTCTTTCTGAAAGATTTCAACATCTTGGCTAGTTATAGCTGTCCATAATAATCTATTTTCAATTGTATCTTCCTATTAAAAATAATCAAAATTGCATATCTTATAGAATAATTTTGAGGTAATCTTTACAATACAAGCAAAATGAATCTCTCCCATGAAAACGATATTTAAGTTTATCATAAAACATTATTTTACAAAGTGTGTTAAAGTTATTAATGAATTGGAAGATCATTCTCATTTTCACTGACTCATTTCATGTTTTAAAATTTAGAACCTTATAAATTTTAATGAAACTTCTTGAAACATGAAGATATAAAAAGTTAAAATGTAAACTATATCAAATAGTCCATTATACAACAAAGGTCTTGAGATTCCATAGGGAGGAAAAAATTTCTTTTGTTTTAGCTTCAAGCTAATAATTGTTAGATATCTGTTTATTGATCATTAATTGGATGATTATCATGATTATTATGGCCAGAATATTTGAAAGAAAAATTCTATGCATGAATGTGCAGAGCACTCTTATACTTTCTAGAATAATTAAAAGAGGGAAAGTAAATATATATTTTAATTTGTTAAAGTATAAAATGAAGTACCCATTGTTTGATTTTTTTTTTTTTTTAATTATTTACATAATTTTTATAATTGAATAATAGTGAAAATGCACATTTTAATTTATTTTTTTTTTATAGTAAATTTTTCCTTTATCTGGATATTGCGGCAGTTTTATAAACTGGAGAATTTATTTGTTTCTTCTTCAAGATTCCTTAATTGGAGTCAGATGTGTTTGTGCATAGGCTATGTGCCCAGAAAGCCTTTTAATTATTAAGCATCTCTCTCCACTCTCCCTGTTTCCCTTCTCTCTCTCTCTCTCCCCCATCTCTCTCTATTCTTCCCCTCTCCCTCTTTCCCTCTTTTTCTTTCCTCCTCTCCTGTCTCTCTCCCTTTCTTCCTCTCTTTTTTCCCTCTCCTCTTTCACTCTCCTCTTTTCCTCACCCCCTCTCACTTCCTCTCTAAAATTATTACAGTAAATTTATCTACTTATTATTATCCAATCATTTTCTTAGCTCTGATTTATTTCTTTTTTTTTTTTTTAATCCTATTTTAATAAAAACTTTTATAGATATATTAAACAACCTCCATACTTCCACATTTTTTAAAAATTCATATAAATAAAGATACAGTAAAAGACAAATGACCCCCAAGATGCAATTCATGCTGAACCAGAACTCATCAGTTGGCCCAGGTGACTATCTCTCATATATATATCTTTATTATATGAAGAGCATTTATCTATAGTAAATTGTCACATTTTTATTTGCAACTGTCAAACTCACTCCACTCACAACTTTGACACCATCCACCTCAGAAAATACAATAATGATTATTACTAATCATTTACTAAACTAGAGATTATCTCTAGCACAGATATAAACTTTAAACCTTGGTTAAAGATTAATATATCTGATTTTTTTTATTTATTTTTTAAACATACAGACACATAGAGTTATTCACCTTTCTCTTTCCCAAGCGTAATATCTTTATAGATATATTAAACAACCTCCATACTTACATAATCTTTTTAAATTCATATAAATAAAGATACAATAAAAGCAAATGACCCCCAAGATGTAATTCATGCTGAACCAGCACTCATCACTTGGCCCAGGTGACTATCTCTCATATATAATATATCTCTATTATATGAAGAGCATTTATCTATAGTAAATTGTCACATTTTTATTTACAACTGTCAAACTCACAACTTTGACACCATCTACCTCAGATAAATACAGTAATGATTATTACTAATCATTTACTAAACTAGAAATTATCTCTAGGGCATATATAAACTTTAAACCTCAGTTAAATATTCATATATCTGATTTATTTATTTATTTATTTTTAAAACATACAGACACATGGATTTATTCACCTATCTCTTTCCCATGTGTAATATCTTTATAGATATATTAAACAACCTCCATATTTTTACATTCTTTTTAAATTCATATAAATAAAGATACACTAAAAAGCAAATATACATTTCATGCTGAACCAGCACTCATCAGTTGGTCAGGTTACTATCTTCCATATATATGTCTATTATATGAAGAGTATTTATGATGAATGCTGGTTCAGCGTGAAATGCATCTTGGGCGTCATTTGTCTTTTATTGTATCTTTATTTATATGAATTTAAAAAGAACGTGGAAGTATGGAGGTTGTTTAATATATCTATAAAGATATTATGCATGGGAAAGAGAAATGTGAATAACTCCATGTGTCTGTATGTTTTAAAAAAAAAAAAATCAGATATATCAATCTTTAACTGAGGTTTAAAGTTTATATCTGTACTGGAGATAATCTCTAGTTTAGTAAATGATTAGTAATAATCATTATTATATTTATCTAGGCTGATAGTGTCAAAGTTATGAGTGGAGTGAGTTTGACAGTTGTAAATAAAAATGTAACAATTTACTATAGATAAATACTCTTCATATAATAATGATATATGAGAGATAGTGACCTGGGCCAACTGCTGGTTCAGCATGAAATGCATCTTGGAGGTCATTTGTCTTTTATTGTATCTTTATTTATATGAATTTAAAAAGAATGTGGAGGTATGGAAGTTGTTTAATATATCTATAAAGATATTACACATAGGAAAGAGAAAGGTGAATAACTCCATGTGTCTGTATGTTTAAAAAAAATTAAAAAAATCAGATATATTAATCTTTAACTGAGGTTTTAAGTTTATATCTGTGCTAGAGATAATCTCTATTTTAGTAAATGTTTAGTAATAATCATTATTGTATTTATCTGAAGTGGATGGTTTCAAAGTTATGAATGCAGTGAGTTTGACAGTTGTAAATAAAAACTTTTATTAAGTTTCATTAATCTATTCTCATATTCCTTAATATCTTTCCCTCTTTTATTTTCTTTATCTTTAAATTTTTCTCACTTTCTATATAATTTATTCTCCTTTTTTAATATTTTATATTCCAAAAATAAGTGTTCATTACTCTCTCCCATCTCCTCTTATACTGCATCTGCAATTCAAACCTTTATTTCATTTGTCGTTTTGCTTATTATATAAAACTTCTGTCCTTATTGTAACAGACAGGACAAAGCCTGGAGACTCAGATATAATGCAGATGTAACAGTCTGGAAACTATAGCTCAATCTGTCACAATTGGCTATCCCAGATGATACTGTCTGCAGAGTTCTATCAGGCCGGGAAAGGGAAAAAGTCACATCTAACTACAGTTGGACTTTGGGTCTTCAGATAGGATGCTGATGAAACCTTGATGAAATGCCTAACCAATGATTGCATGTACTTTCAATTGACTAGCTCTATACCTATTTAATAATATCAGATACAATTTAGGTTAGTTCATCCACCTTTTCACCCCTTTCCGATTCCGTTATGCCCTAATATTCGAGCCCAGGGAGAATATTGCCTTTGACTCCCTTAACAGGTTTGATCAGATACACGAAGCAACTTCCGCACCTCTGTATAGGCTACAACTAGCACTGAAAACACTTAATTTACCATAAAACTATTATATGAAAGTGAAATAGGTGTGTGCATATTACGATTATTGGTGGACTGTTGAATGCCATGTTAACTCAATAAACCAGAGACCGGAATAATGCAAACTATTTAACATTTATTAACAATGATAAATGAACTTAGAAATAAAGTATTTTAAGCAATAATAAATAATATATATATATACATGTGTCCAATATGAATTTCTACCATTTTATCAGAAAATAATTCTATAGATCCTTACCCTTTTACCCTATGAAAGAAATCCATTTATGATGCTCATTAATTACAAAATCACGAAATATACAAGAAAAATAAATATTAATGATTTAAATTGATTGCAATTCTGACTTACTAAATTAAATATCTATTGTCTTATTTATAATAATATTGCGATTTATTCCTGCAAAGGCAACCTATTTGATTTAAGTCCCCCTAATCTAAATTTAAATACAATATGATAGATAAAAGAATTTATACTAGTTGATTGATCATTCACCCTGAAATAACATATAACAATGGTTAATCAACAATATATAACATATAAGATGAAATCTGTAATCTACCAAGTGTGGTAATTTAATCTGTGTAAAAATAGATGGAAATTTTATTTCAATATATACGTAGATAATCTGATGTTAAGTAGCTAGAAAATCAATGAGCTGATTTTATTTACAATTATAAAAAAGAAAATAACTAAGTTAATCATCCCCTTTTTCTTCTCTGCTAACTCTAAAAATGAAATTTTTCACAGCATCAACTGTGAAGTGGCCCATTGAAATATGAAAATAAAACACAGATAAAAGAAAAATCAAATAAAATTTACAATATTAATCTCTTGCTCAAAAATGATAATTGAGACCAAGTTCATAGAATTGCCCTAGTAGTAGTAGTTCATGATGTTTAGGCATAGTAATTTCCAATAAGCAGTTTAGCTCACCAAATCATTTTCTTTGGCAAAGGATTGATCACGCAGTGATGTCTCCTGATGTCGTTTAAAATAAACACATTGATCCTTAGCTGTTTCATTTCTAAATATTCCTGTGCATGCTTCTTTTTGGAGCCAAGCAGCTTCTTGGGTGTTAGAATAAAGTAGAAAAAAAATAGAGGTCTTATGCAAACATGTTAGGGAAAAAAGCGATTACACCATAGCACTTTTTCCTTTACTCCATTTGCATCTTAAAATAACATAACATTAGATAACTATTTATAATCATAAATTACTTTTTATATATAGAAGAATTTATATATACGTTAAATAAAATATTCCATTTTTGCTTTAACTATTAGCAGATTTAGTTTTCTTTTTCTGAAAAGATTTAAAAATATCAGAAAATAATTGTGTATTATTCTTATGTTAAGTGACCAAGTCTCAGATCCATAAGCAAAAACTGATAACACACATTAGTTTAAAAACCTTGCTTTTCAAATACATAGACATAGTTCCTTTTAATATTAAATTATTTCTACCAAAAGCACTCTATCCAAATTTAATTCTATGATTAATTTTATCCTTTATGTTTCAATCTGTAGTAATAATCTGACCAAGATATTAGTAGTTGTTAATTTCTTCTAATTCATCATTATCAATCTTTATTTTCTTCTTTTGAAAAAATCCATTGAACATTCCTTTAGTCTTTTTAACATTTTTTTCTTAATTTCATCTGATAACTCTTGCTTGCAACATCTCCTGAAGCTCCCATATATATATAAATCTAGATGATTTAAATAGTCTCCATTTACTTTTATTTCCTTAGTTTCCCCATTTTAATCCACAAAATACTTTTTGCAAAACTGCTGTAAAAAGTTTTGGAGATATGGACTCACCTTGTCATACACCCTTCTCAATGTTGATCTTTTTGGTATCATTGTGCAATCTAATTATTCCTGTTGCATTTTTATAAATATTTTTCAAAATATGACAATATCCTGGGTCTATACCCAGTTGATCAAATGCTTTTCATAATCCACAAATCCAAAGCATAATGGCAATTCATATTCATTGGTCTTAACTTTTCTCAATACTTGGATATGATCCGCTGTATTAAATAACTTTTAAATCCAGCTTGTTCTTTTGTTTATTAAAATTCAAAGTTCGCTGTAGACAAGTTGTAATTATTTTGGTAAAAATTTTGTATAGTAATGATAAAAGACTGATAATTCTGTAATTTCTAATATTTTCTTTATCATCTTTTTATAATGCATTCTTTCAGTCATTTGGTACATTTTTATCATTTAGTCATTTGATATATAATTTTGCCAAATTTTTTTCTATTTTTTTTACCTGCTTCTTTTAAGATATCAGTTATAATTCCATCATTATTTGGAGCTTTTATAAATTTAATTGCATGTCTCACTTCTTCATTTAAAATTCTGGGCAATTCAGAAGATATAATAATAGCTATATGAGATACTTTTTCTTGTTCTTTATTATTATATAATTTTTGATAGAACTCTTCTACACATTTCGTTATGTCACCTTTCTTTTTACTAGTAATTTCATCTTTTTATCTTATTGCAGAAATAAGTTTTCTACCACTACCAAGATGTTGTTTTACACTTTTGAGACCCTGCTAATTCCCAATTGTACTTTTTTATATCATTATCACCTCTTTTTCTCACTATTTTATAAAATTTGAGATACTTAATCCTTTTTAATACATTATTTTTATATTCCTTTTTTTTTATTCATAAATTGTCTCAGTAGAAATTTTATTGGTCAATTGCTGCTTTTTTATACCAGATATCTTTGTTGCAGTTTTTAAAAGTGTAACAGTTATATTCATATTGATTTTTTGTTCAAACCTGAATCATGTTCAAAATCTTTTAATATTTGAAAACAATTTGCAATCTCTAATTTAAATTCATTGAAATGTTTCTGAAGTTTAGGAATATCAACTGTGAATATTGTTTTTTTTTTAATAATTTTTGTCTCTAGTTTTGTATTAACATATATCTTACATCTCACTAATCAGTGATCACTTTCTGTATTGAATTTATTAAGAACATTGCAATCTTGAAATACGTATTTGTATTTTCTCTTCGTCAAAATATAATCCAATAATGCAGTACTTTCATTTGGATACTTCCATGTCCATTTCTTTTTAACAATTTTTTCAAAAAAATAAAAGAATTCATAATATAAAAGTTTTTTTTCTTTTTCTGCAAACTCCACCAGTCTTTGACCTCTCTCATTTCTATTATCATGACCAAATTTACTTACAACACTTTCATTTTTCAATTGTTTACCAGTTCTAGCGTTAAAGATATATATGAGGCAAATAAACAGTTTTACCTTATGTTCTCAATAACATTAAATCTTAAACCAATTTCATATGTAGTTAAATCTACATATATATATGAAGCAAATAAACAGTTTTACCTAATGTTGCCTTGATCTCAAATCAATTTCATATGATCCTAAATCTATCTTTGCTAATCAGAATTACTCTCCAGATATGAAATTGGGATAAAATTTACTGCTGATGAGAAACTGTAAGTAAAACTTTTATTTATTTGCCTCAAGTATCACACTACAATATAATTATTTAATATTATATTGTAAACATATATTATCTATAGTTCATTTTATTTATTTTACTCCTTAAGCTTTTATTTTCATTATTGTAAAATAATAAATTAAAATTATTTATGTATATAGAAAATAAACTTTGTATGTGTTTTAATGTTACTATATGCCACTTTTAAGATATTCAATATTTTTTGCATCACCTATTTTAGATAAAATAAATTATATTTCCTTTCTTGCCCTTTTAAAAATGCTTTATATTAAGTTGTTTAATAATTCTAAAACAATCTTCTCCAGAGAAGTTGTGAGAATCTTTGAAGAAAATTGCTAATTAATCAAAGTGTCAATATTTTATTAAAAGTGCAAGTGAAAGTATACAATATATTGGTTTTATTTTATGGAGAAAGTTGTTGTTTTTTTAATGTAGACTAATGATAATTATCGAATGTAGTTGAAAAATTATAAAAATAAGAACAAAATAATAAGGAAATAAAATAGAGTTCATTTGATAATGCTTTTATAAAATCTTATTGTTTTTATTTTTTGCAGGTTAAAGTTTGTTCCAAATCAAATTCTCAGTTTTGTAACAAGGAAGTCCACAAGATTATTAGAACCAAAGATGGGGGTAAGTAAAACAATATGTATAGGTACTTTAGAGAGATTTAAATTAATGTGGTTTAAAGTAGCATACAAAAGTCCATGTTTATCTGCAATTTAACTTATCCATAATTTAAAAAAATATTAAATAAATTAGTAGAAATTTTAATTTTTTAATTCTCTGTACATAAATAATATGTCATCATCATCATTTTCAACCACTACCAGTCTACTGCTTGATGAATGTCTCTCCAACAAGTTTAATCCAGTTTTTTTTTATCCATAGCTTTTCTTCTTTATATTGCATTAACAAACTTACTTATTTCATATATCTATCTCGTAAGAGATTTTTCTAAGTTTTTTACAATCTCTTTGGATCCAGTTTAAGACTTCAACTATCCATCTGTTATCATCTCTATGAACAATATGACCAGTCCATCTCCATTTCAGTCTTTTAATTCTTTCAATGATGATAGAAAAACAAGAAGTAGATTTATACTATTACTGAGGAACTAAGCAAAAGAAGTTTGTTCAGAAGCCAGTGACTTGAAAAAAAGAAAAGTCTTACATAAAAGATATCATTAAGAAAATTTTAAACAGACAAAAAAAAAAAAGAAACATCCAAAAAAACAATTGTAGATACTACAAATCAAAGAAATCTATAATCAGTGTGTTATAATTTCAAAATCATAGCATACTGTGAAGAATCAAAGCTCTACAAATCCTAAACTTGAAATGCTCAAAATGAAAAACTGCATCTATAAATATGGGAATGTAGAAGATCATATATCAGGGAAATAGCTATCCTTGAAAAAAACAATTAAAAGGGTACAAAGTAATGATTAGAGAGGGAAAAAACATACATGTACTAATGAACATATGTTTTATTGGGAAAAGATGAGACAAGAAAGTTGGTAGAGAGAAAAAAGTAAAAAGAAGTAACTTTAAAGAAGCTGCTCACATAACAATGGCAAATATCATAAGTTAGCTTTGTGTGATAATTCATAATATTTGGAAAGTGGAAAAATCAGAAGGATTTTTATAGATAAGTATATGAATAACAGTTTTCAGGTTTAATTAGTATTTTAGTTGCATCTCCAGCAACCCCAATTCCTACTCACCCATTCAAATGAGTTTTTATCAAAATGTTGGTGTTCTATTATTAATAAGAAACATCTATCTTTGAGAGAACCTAGAAAAATCTTTTTTCACCTGTGAAAATTTCTGTTTATATATATATTTCTATTATTATTTTTATAGCATTCATCATCATCATCATTATCAACCATTATCAATCCACTGCAGGATGAAGGTCTCTCCAAGTTTAATCCATCTTCTCCGATCTTTAGCTTCTCATCTCCACATCACCCCTGCACACTTTCTTATTTCATCCATCCATCTCACATGTGGTCTCTTTCTGGGTCTTTTACAATCTCTTGGAATCCAGTTTAAAATTTCAATTGTCCATCTATTATCATCTCTTCTAACAATATGTCCAGCCCAACTCCACTTCAATCTTTTAATTTTTTCAATGAGGTCAGTAACACCTGTTTGTTCTCTTACCCATACATTGCGTTTACGATCTCTTCTTGTTACTCCCAACATACATCTCTCCATACTTCTTTGAGTGGTCTGAAGTCTCTGAATTGCTCTTCTATTAAGTGTCCAAGTCTCAGATCCATAAGTAAGAACTGGTAAAACACATTTGTTAAAAACCTTCCTTTTCAAACACATAGGCATATTTCCTTTTAGTATCAAGTTATTTCTACCAAAAGCACTCCAACCAAGTTTAATTCTATGATTAATTTCCTCCATTATGTTTCCATCTGTATTAATAATCTGACCAAGGTATTTGTAACTGTTAACTTCTTCTAATTCATCATAATCAATCTTTATTTTCATATTTTGAGCAAATCGATTAAACATTACTTTAGTCTTTTTAACATTTATCTTTAGTCCTACTTTCATCTGATAATTCCTACAACATTTCCTACAGATCTGAAGCATTATTTGCAAAAACAACTACATCATCTGCAAAATCTAAATGACTTAAATAATCACCATTTACTTTCACTCCTTTAGTTTCCCATTTTAATCCACAAAATACTTCATGCATCACTGCTGTAAAAAGTTTTGGAGATATGGAGTCACCTTGTCTTACACCTTTCTCAATGTTGACTTTCCCAGTGTCATTATGTAATCTAATTGTTGCTGTTGCATTTTTATAAATATTCTTTAAAATATGACAATATCCTGGATCTATACCTTGATGATCTAATGCTTTAATCACTAATCATAGAATCAAATGCCTTTTCATAATCTACAAATCCTAAGCATAATGGCAACTCATATTCATTTGTCCTTTCTATAACTTCTCTCAATACCTGG
This sequence comes from Epiperipatus broadwayi, assembly GCA_028023455.1. Classification (NCBI taxonomy): domain Eukaryota; kingdom Metazoa; phylum Onychophora; class Udeonychophora; order Euonychophora; family Peripatidae; genus Epiperipatus; species Epiperipatus broadwayi. Next base: position 5,723,761 of record JAQFVV010006251.1, read on the forward strand.
ATATGATCTACTGTACTAAAACCACTTTTAAATCCGGCTTGTTCTCTTGGTTGGTGGAAATCCAATGTTCTCTGTAGACGAGTAGTAATTATCTTGGTAAAAATTTTATATAAAACTGATAAAAGGCTGATAGGTCTGTAATTTCTAATATCTTCTTTATCACCTTTTTTAAATATTAATATTATTACTGCATTCTTCCAATCATCCAGTACATCTTTATCATTTAGACATTTGGTATATAACTTTGCTAAAAATTTTTCTATTTCTTCACCTGCTTCTTTTAATATATCAATTATAATTCCATCATTACCTGGAGCCTTTCCTTTCTTCATACATTTAATTGCATGTCTCACTTCTTCATTTAAAATTCTGGGCAATTTGGAAGATGTAATAGATATAGGAGGTACTTGTTCTTTATTACTATATAATTCTTGATAAAAATCTTCTACCAATTTCATGATGTCATCTCTCCTTTTAGTAATAATTCCATCTTTTTTTCTTATTGCAGATATAAATTTCCTACCAATACCAAAATGTTGTTTTACATTCTTAAGACTTTTATTTTCTTCTACAGCTTTCCTTGCTAGTTCACAGTTATACTTTCTTATATCATTTTCAACTCTTTTCCGCACCATTTTACAAAATTCGAGATATTCAATTCTTTTTAATGCATCATTTTTGTATATCTTCATATTCCTTCTTTTCTTCATAAATCCTCTAGTCTCAGTAGAAATTTTATTGGTCAATTGCTGTTTCTTTCTACCAGCTATCTTTGTTGCAGTTTTCAAAACTGTATCAGTTATTTTCATATTAATTTCATTCAAATCTGAATCATGTTCAAAATCTACTAATACTTGAAACCGATTTGTAAGTTCTAATTTAAATTCATTAGAATGTTTCTGAAGATTAGGAATATCAACTGTAAATATTGTTTTTCTTAATAATTTTTGTCTCTCTAGTTTTACATTAACATGTATCTTACACCTTACTAATCGATGATCACTTCCTGTGTTAAATTTATTAAGAACATTACAATCTTGAAATATGTATTTCCTGTTAGTCAAAATATAATCCAATTCTGCTGTACCTTCATTTGGATGCTTCCATGTCCATTTCCTTTTAACATTTTTCTCAAAAAAAGAATTCATAATATAAAGTTTTTCTTTTTCTGCAAACTCCACAAGTCTATGTCCTCTCTCATTTCTATTACCATAACCAAAATTACCCACAGCACTTTCATCTTTCATTTTTTTACCAATTCTAGCATTAAAGTCTCCCATAACAATTTTAAAATGGTGTTTACTCTGATCAAAAGCCTTTTGTACATCCATATAAAAATCTTCTACTACTTCATCACTATGAGAACTTGTTGGGGCATAAACCTGAATTATCTGCATTTGGTATCTGCTATTAAGTTGTATAACTAATCTTGCCACTCTGTCCGATACACCATCAATCTCCACAATATTGTTCTTCCACTTTTTATTTATAATGAATCCTACTCCACTTGTATTTCCAATATTTGTGCCTTTATAATAGAGTATATGTCCACTTTTTAAATCAATTGTCTCTTCACCTTTTCTTCTAACTTCACAAAGTCCAATAATGTCCCATTTAATATAAGAGAGTTCTTCTTCTAATTCTTGCAATCTTCCTTCACTTGAAAGTGATCTGCAGTTGTAAGTACCTAAATAAAAAGTCGTCATCAAATGGCAGCCTGGGTCCGCAATCAGGGGATTCTTAGCACCCTCCACCTTCGGCCACCAACCGCTGCCTTGGTTGGTGACTTTACAGCCTCCTGGGAATAAGGGCCATGCTTTATTTTTGTCTGTCATAATTGTATATATGTATTGGGAAAATATTTATCATTTACACAAACATTCATTCTGCCTTATCAGGCACTGAGAAGAAAGACCATGGTGTTTCTTGATCTTAAACTCAGAGGTAAAAAGCCAATAAACTCACCACGCTGGCTAATGCGTGTTGGTGAGCAGCCCATCCATGTTCGTATACTATATGAATAATCACATAGTAATAACAGCTGCAACGACAAGAACGTATGGAGTGGACATTAGGAATTTGCCCTGCTCGGTTCCTTTAAGGCCTCCAAGAGGAATCAAAGGGTCTCCTTTCAGTTAATAGCAAAACTCCTTTCTGCAGCCTTTATAGCATTAGGCAGTGTTTTATATACATGCAAGGTATTTGAAAAATGTATTCACACTTTGATTTTATAATGAAAAAATATATAGATTAAAATATGCATTTACACTTAAATAGCTTTTGGAAGTGTGGAATTATTAATTTTTTGGAGTTAGTTAAGGTATGCAACAATGAAGATATTTATTTCGATATCCTGCCTATGATGACATATTATTAAAAATGTCAAATGTTTTTTTCAGTTTTCACATGCATAAATTATAATGATATAAGAAATATAATTGTAAATTTGCAAAAATATAAAACATCTTAGTTTTGGAAGAAAAGTTATTTCATCAATAGAAAGAATTGCTGGAATTATTACTTTAAAAAAAAAAAAAATGACATCATGAAATGTATTGAAGAATTATGTAAAGAATTGTATTAGTAATAAAGAATATAAAAAAATAACCACTACAATTATTACATCTTCTGAAATGCCAAACATTAGACATGCAATTAGATATATGAAGAATGTAAAAGTTTAAGAAATATTGGAATTATTACTGTTATCCTAAGCAGATGAAGAAATAGAAAGATTATTGGTAAAACTATATACTAATCACTTATATGATAAAGGTATATCAAATTATTAAAAGAATCAAATAATAATATTGATATTTAAGAAAGGTGGTCAAGAAAATATTAGAAATTACAGCCTTATCAATCTTTCATCAGTGCTATAATAAAAATTTTATTAAGATAATTGCAACTCATCTATAGAAAATTTTGAATTCAAACCAATCAAAAAGATAAGTTCGATTTAAAAATGCCTTTAGCACAATGACTCATATCGAAATATTAAGTGAAGTTGTAGAGAAGATTGCTGAATTTTAGATTTGTAGATTATGAAAAAGTATTTAATTTTATACATTTCAATAGTGAATAAAGTTTTGAACTATCAAAATATGGACCCAGGATGTTGTCCTAATCTGGAAAATGTTTATAAAAATGCAACGATAGTTATTAGGTTACATGGTAACATTAAGAAGATTAACATTAGTAAGAGTGATTCCATATCTCCAAAAGTAAGAGTGTAGAAAAGAGAGATTCCATATCTCCAAAACTTTTTACAACTGTTTTCTGAAAAATGTATTTTGTGAGTTAAAATGGGAAGCTAAGGAAATAATACATGGAATTATGTAAGTTATATAGATTTTGCAGATGAAGGGATTATTTTGCAAATAATTCCTTCAGGAAATCATGAAATGTTGCAAGAGTTATTAGATAAAAGTAAGAAAGTTGATCTAAAGATAAATGCCAAAAACATTAAAATAATGTTTAGTGGATTATTTTAGAAGATAAAAATAAAGATTGATAATTGTGAATTAGTAGAAGTAAACAACTAAAGATATATTTATCAAATTATTAATATAGATGATTACATAATAGAAGAAATTGAATTAGGGATTGAAAACCTTGATGGAATGCTTAATATTAAAAGGAAATAAGCCGAGGGTTTGAAAAGGAATGTTTTTTTAATAGATGTAAAAGAGCAGTACAGTGACTTCAAAACATTCAGTGAAATATGAAATGTAGTTGGATTTGAGTGAGAAAAAATATATATGCCGTTGACATTATTGAAAGAATTAAGTTTCAAATGACGCTGGGCTAAATATGTTACTAGAAGATATGATAATAAATGAGACTGTTGAAATCTTAAACTGAATCTCAAAAATTTGTAAAAGACTTAAAAAGAGACTACATGTGAGATGGATGAATGAAATCAGGAAATTTGTTGGTGTGATGTGGAGATGAGAAATTATAGATCACAGAATTTGAATTAAGTTTGAAGAGATCTTCATCCTGCAGTGGATCAATATGATGATGATGAAAGGGAAACGACATAATTGTGGTTATGTATGATATCAAAATTTTTTTATTGGAATTATTTTATTCAGGGCAATAGGAATGACTTTTCATTCAGAATCCAATGACTACTGTTCTAACGTCAATAAGATATTATTGAAATATTGGCAGTCTATTTGGATATTATAAAAATAAAATTATCTATCTATGATTTTTGTCCATATGAATGGGGATTTTTTTTTGCTTTTCTTTACACGCAAGATAATCTGGAATAAAAATTAATATATATGTAATAATTAACTAATGCACTTGACAATTGAATTTCCAATTTTTATAATGAAGTCTTCAAATTTAAATATATAAAAATATTTCTCCAATGAAAAATTTTCAGACTAACCTTTCTCATTACATATATATGTTTCAGGTCTAAATCAATAATCATCATGTGAATTAAAGGCTTCGAATACTTGAATATCTAAGTAGAGATAAAAGGTGGCTGCTGGAGGATTGCATTAGATCCTAAAATCTAGGTACAGTGCTCTCAGATCCAAGGCTCCTCACTGACTAAGGCCACAAGCCAGAAACTAGTCTGGGAATGTTGGATAAGAAGGCACTAGATGGGGATTTTATGCACAAGTCTTCTGGCATCCATTGATTACTCTGGTTGACACAGGGTGGCACTACTGTGTGGAGAGTTTTGCCTGTTTAATCTACTTTATATTTGTTTACATTTGCAGTCAGTTGTATTTATATAAATTATGTTTAACTTATTGTTAAAACCACACATACATCATACAGTCTGGGGATAACATTTAATTGAACAGGAAATATTACATTGTAAGAAATATAAATGTAATAATTAACTAATGAACTTGAAAAATAAATATAAGTAATCAAATTTCAGATTTTTGGAATGTATTTCTGAAATTGAAATCCTTATTATACAATGAACCATCTCACAGTGTATAAAATTTTCAGATTATCTTTTTTCACTATGCATATATTTCAGTTTTAAACTTACCCATATCATATAAGATAGAGGCTTGGAAAGCTTGAATTTTACATTAGAAAGATAATCCAATTTTATGTATCTTGATTGTCTTTTTGATTTTTAAGCTTGATTACATTCCTAGTCAATCATATTTGTGGGTATAAATGTATATGATGTTCATCCTATTAATGTGACTCCACATACATTTTACATAAGGTGAAGATAATTTATATCCCCAACATAATGCCCAAAGGAATAGTAAATATCATATTGTTAGAAATATGTATATGATAATTAACTAAGGTCCTTGAGAAATAAATGTAATCCAGGCAAATTTTTGATTGCCTCCCAATATAAAATTTTCAAATCACTCTCTTTCATTATACATATATTTTAGATTTGAACCATACTCATCAAATAAACTTTTGAAACATCTGATTATATATATATATTAGAAGGGGCTTGAACTCAGATTTTCAAGCTTTCTACAGCTATATTCTCCATATTAACCAATACACATGAACACATACATGTTATCTTCTTCACACACATTTGGTCATATGGATCGATTGTATAAAATGGAGTGGATAGCTGTAGGAAGTTTGAAGGTCTGAGTTCAAGTCCCTTCTAATTACACCAAGTTTAGTATAGACTATATATATGTATTTAAATAATATATATAATTTATCAATGATGGTCAAATGTTTTTAATTTTTGTACATTTATTTATTCTTGAAAAAGTTACAGTTGAGACATTGGAAAAGTAAATAAAAAGTTTTCACATAGTATATTACTTTAAAAATTTCAAATTACTCCTCAAAAAATGTTTTCTAAGTATCAGTAAGGGTTTTAACATGTAATGGTAAGTCTTTTCTGAATACTGTTATGACAGTTGCCATGAGTCTATATTGCTTATGATCTGAATAACTAAATTATAGATTTTATTTCATTTAACAGCTTCACAATATTATGATTATTGCTATCATGACTGTGACCTATTAGAAATTTTTAGTATTTTTCAAAAACCACAAAGTAAAAATAAATTGTAAGTTGATACTGCTCTCACCTCTAGCAAGAAAGATGTTGACTATTACCATTGCTGAGGTCATGCTGTGTTAATTAATTTTATCCATTATGTAATATTTTGTGGATTCTGTATTTCTCCGTTTTCTTTTTAAACACTAGATAACTATCCCGTGCTTTTCCGACTACATTTTTATGCATAAATTTTTTAATGTAAGCTTTATGAATGTCATTCAAGTTAATTGTGCTATTATTTTATGTCAAAAACATTTTAATATTTCCTTCATTTGTCTGTAAATAAAGAAATAAAGTTTAATTTTAGCACTTGTCAATCCTGATCATATCTTTTTATTCTTTATTCTCCAACACTTGTAGCAATAAAATATCATTTTTAGATTATCAATGGGGATTTTTTTTTTTATCTTCCAAGGATTATCTTTCATAACTGTATCAATAAAATATCAAATGAAATTTTTGCTTATATTCAATATATTTAGGAACATTATTTTACTGTTTAAGAGCTGTTATTGTAAGATTAAATATTCATTGGATATTAGATGATAATGCTATATCCATATTTTTCTGGTAGTTTCTGGTCATTGGCTATTTTTAGAGAGGAGCATTGAAATTCAAAAATATCTTAATGTTTCACATACACAAGTCAATTTATTTTTATAGTTATAGAAGTTTGATATGAGTCAGTATAATCTTAATTTTATGCTAATTATAGGCATCTTTCACTCTTTATCTACTGTGGTGTATACCAAAAACTTAGGGATTCTTCTTGAATTTCATGTTATTAACTTGATAATATAAAGATGATTAGCTGCAATCCTTCCAATATTAATTATATCATCAAAACAATAATAGGTCATCTGAATAAATATTAACATTGCAAAAAATAAAATATGCCTCAAAATATCTTTTTTCATTAATAGAAATGGGGCTTATCACAGCTGATGGTGATGGTTTTTCTGAAACCTATTCTGTATGCTTTATTTGAATTGTGGTAGTTCAAAATTTGACTATTATATAACATTTTAGATTTTAATTGAATAGTGAGCTAATAAAGGATGCTTAAATGCTCTAATTCATAATAATATATATATCTTTTGTCTCGCATATATATTTTGTAATAGTTTTTCCTCAATTCAGTCTAAATCTTTCTTCATTCAAATATTCAATGGAATAACTTGATTCATTTTATCAAGTACTTTTTTAAGAAATAATACCATAATATACATATACACACCCCTCTTCATTTCTTTTTATACAACTCTCAATAAATAATCCTCATTATTTCAGTTGCATATTTTATTCCTCTATCCTTTGTAAATCCAGACAGCAGTTCAAGTATAAATAGATCTTGTTTATTGATACATCTATTCTGCAATCTCAATAACCCATTATTTTCATTTGAGATTAAATATTTAGTTCTAAAATTTTTATATTTTATTAGATATTTTGTTGTATTTCCTCTTTTTTCTAAAGAAATTATAATTGTGGGGAAATGTTATGGCCATTTATCAGAATCATAATTTATTTTATAAAACTCAATTACTTTTTAAAAATCTTTTAAGACTTTAGTTTTCATTAATTCAGATCTCCTACCTTGTTAATAATAATTTTAGATGGGGTATTTATATTTAGACTAGGTAAACTTAAAAAAAATTTTAGTGTTCTAATCAATTATACAGTCAATTATTAATTCAGCTAGCCCTCTAATTTTATTCACTAAATAATATTTTGCTGTTCTTAGTTAAACAATATAGTAAGAATAGAAAATCTTTTTAATTCTCAACACTTGCAATTGGTTATACTTTCTCTTTCACTACTCCTCTATGATGAGCTGTTGGAAATATCTTTAGCCTGATATTCAATTACTTATATGCCTATCTTATTTATCTAGGATTATAATGTCTAGGTCCTATGTGCTTTTGTTCAGTAATAGAATAGCAGACTTTGTATGAACTCTTGAAGAATAAACCATTTGATTATTTTTTATATTATCTATTACATTAAGATTGTGTCTTTCTTTAAAAATTGTTTAGTTCTTAAATATATATATATATAAATAAACAGTAAGCATTATTATTATTAAATCTATCAAGTCAATTTTTTATTATTTCTGGTTTCTTTTCTTCAAGCTTTCTGAATATTATATACTTTTGTAATGAAATAATCATTTGTTCTCAAATATTACTCTTTTATAATGTAAATACCTCTAACATTTAATTGTAAAAACTTTTAAAATCCTTTCTTATAAGTTGTCTTTGCATATGACTGAACAATAGTTTGCCTATCAGTCGAATTTATTAATTAAAAATGATTTATCAGTATTTGGTGATGCAGATGTCTTTCTTCTTTCTTTACTTTTTTGTATGTTCATTAAGTGTATCATTTTTAGCATAAATTAAACTTTTCTTTTGAAAAAATTTAAAAGAAAAATTAATTTAAGCAAGGCATAAAATTTTAATCAAATCTCACTTTCTAAAAAAAAACTAAATTATTTTACTTTTCTAAACATTTTAAAAGTAATTTGGTTAAAACAATGTAAATTACTTTTTTGTCAGTAATTAAAATTGATTTTTTTTATTCTTTATGAATTAAAAGTTTATTTTAAAACTTAGCTTAATTTTAATTTAGTTATATGTTGATTTTAAAAATAATTCAATTTATAACTACAAGGAAAACGTCATTCTCATAAACCTGGCATATATTATTTTAAATGCATACTATGAAGAACATTAAACCCTCTATTAATTAAATTACATCTTAGTTAAATAATGAGCTAGTAGAGGGTGTGTAAATACTCATTTGTGTTATTATAAAAGTGGAAGAGATGGGAGTAAAAAAATTTGGAATTACATTAAAAGGAGAAATGTAGAGGAAAGAGAGATAGTATTAATAGATGATGAGGGAATAGAATGTAGCTCTAGAGGCGAGCTAGAGAAAATCTTAAATAGATATGTAATGGATATAGAAAAGATGTTAGATGTGAAGGAATTAGTGATAGAAAACATGAAAGCAGTTAGTAATGGGAATATTAGGTTCACAAAAAATGAATTGAATGAGGCAGGAAAGAGATTGAAAAGTGGAAAGGCAAGAGATTTAGATGGATGGGCAGCAGAGATGGTAATGAATTTAGGGCATAGAGCAAAAGCAAAGTTATTATCATGTTTTAATAAGATGGCACAGAAGACAGTTTTTCCGGGTAGTTGGAGTAATACAAGAATAAGATTATTATTTAAAGGAAAGGGTAAGGATCATAGAAAGTTAATTATAGACCGATAGCGGTAACATTAGTGTTATATAAAGTTTTCGCATATATGGTAGCTGGAAGAGTTGTAAAATGGATGGAAGAGAATAATGTAGTGGGGGAAATGCAAGGAGGTTTTAGGTCAAATAGGCGTATAGGAAATAGTTTGTTTGTAGTTACACAACTTATGGAGATGAGTAGGAATTCTGGTAGATCATTATATATGAGTTTTATAGATATAGAGAAAGCATATGATAGAGTAAATAGAAATAGATTATGGGTAAGATTAGCCAATTTGGGAATGGATGAAGCTTTAGTAAATATTATTAAGAAATTATATGAAAATAATTATTATACTTACCAATTAGGGGATATAGAATCAGTTAAAGTTAAAAATGGGGTGGGATTAAGGCAAGGATGCCCTATGTCACCGATTTTGTTTTTGTTGTTTTTGAGTGAAATGGAGAAAGCAATAGAAAGACTAGGAAGAGGGGTAGAGATACTGTTAATAGGTGGCAAAGGAGTATATACTTTGTCGGGTCTTTTTTTTGCGGATGATATCTTTTTATGTGCAGAAAGAAGAGAAGATATGGATATTATGTTGAGGACATGTGCAAGGGTGGGTAAAGAGATGGGGATTAAATTTAGTGAAGAAAAATCAAATATAATGATGGTTAATACTGGGGAAAGAGAGGATGTAGATTTTTTATTGGGGGATATAAAGTTAAGTGTGGTGGATAGATATAGGTATTTGGGAATCATCTTATGTAATCAGGAAAATTGCTTGGATGAATGGGAGAAAAAATTGGTAAATGAAGCAAAGAAAAGAAAGGGTTTGGTAAAGAAACTAACAGTATTTTCATATAATAAATATGATGTAGCTAGAATTGTATGGAAGGGAGTTGCAGTAGCAGGGTTAACATATGGTAATGATGCATTATGTGTTAGTAAAAGGATTTTAGATTATTTAGAGAAAGTACAAAGGGAAGTAGGAAGACATGCATTAGATGCAGAGATGTGGACAGCAAAGGAGGCAATTCAAGGAGAAATGGGATGGTCAAGTTTCTATATGAGAGATGCAAAAAGTAAAATGAAAATGTTTGGTAGGTTGCAGTTTATGGATAGTAAAAGAATAGCCAAAATAGTGTTTAATTGGGTTATGAGTAAAGGGCAGGTAACAAGATGGGTGAGAAAGGTAATGCGGTATGCAAAAGATTTGGATAAAGAATTTATATCGGTATACTTGTATAAAAGGTGGGATGATTGTGTTAGGAGGATTGTTGAGTGTTATAGTGGTAAGGAATGGGATAAAAGAATAGAAGCATTAATAAAAAATAGGGAGTTGGAGAGATGGAGAAGTAGTATGGAGGGTAAGAAGAGTTTAAATATATATAGAAGTAAACAGAATATTGGAAGTGAGTTAATTTATGATAATAGTAAGGAAAGTAGTTTATTGTTTAAGGCTCGAACGGGATCTTTAGCAACAAGAGAATATACATGTAAATGGAAAACTATGGGTGATTTAGTGTGCAAATTGTGTAAGGAAGGTATAGAAAATATTAGGCATCTGTTGATTGAATGTAAATGCTTGAAAGCAGAAAGGGTACAGATAATGAAGTTATGGGAGAATAGGTATGAACAAAGTGACTATACAGAAAGTGAGTTATTAGTTTTTATGCTGGGTTTGCGAAAAGATAAGGGGGATTTAGATTTAAAGGCCATAGAGTTGACAAAGATTATGTTGTGGAAATGGGATGGGGCAGAATATGGGAAGACTTAGAGTGGGGAATGGAAAATAAAGTGGCTAACAAGTTTATCTGGGCATAGTTGCTGAGATATTCTTGACTTCGTTTAAGGAGAAGTCACATACATCACATTATGGGAGTTTGTAAATGGAAGCTAATAATAATAGCAGGTCCCCTCATAGAAACTATATAATATAAGTGAACTTTGATAAAGAGCCAGACAATTTTCAAACATTGGCAGAAATCTTGTTGATTAACTGAGTTAAATTTTCTTGTACTAAATGGTTAAATGATACTGTGTGTGGTGATTGTGCTGTAATGGATACTATATGCATCTATTATATCTGATGCTTATAGATGCACCAATTTTATGTATTGTATTGATTGTCACGAATATCAGTATTAATTGTTTTTATCATCAATCATTTTGGTTAATCATAAAGTAACAATTTGTGGATGGTTTATTCAATAAAATATATTCTTCAAAAAAAAAAAGTCAAAACTTGGCCCATAGATGCCACTTCACAATTTTCTGTAGATCTCCATTTTTAGAACAGCATCAAATATTAAAATTACTTCAACTATATCTCTAATCATAATCAGGTTAACTAACAAAGTGCTGAACATCTAGAGTTCTAGACTATATAAGTAATGTTTGGACATAGAATCCCACAATTATACTTATATATTAAAGTTAGGATAGGCTAATATGAATAAAAAATGCTAATAAACTATATAGCAGTAACATTTATTAACAAATTACTAGTAAAGTAGAATATATATATGTAATGACATAATACTTATAAAGGATGATTGTGAAATCACATATAAATAAAGTAGGGGGGGGGGGGCAAAGAACAAATAAATGAAGATAAACTTTATTTGTCATTATTTTATTATCTTGATGATTAAAATTTGTTTTTGATTATTATTTAATTATAATGTTGGTGTACTATATTCAACTGAAGCCATTATGAATTATCTCTATATTTTAATAAAATAGACAAAAATATATATTAAACATGTATTCAAAAATAGAAAAATATTAATAATGGGGGGAGGGATAATATTTCATATTTTAATGGAATTGATAAAATTTCTCTCCTATAAAATATTTAAACTCTCAAGATTTACTATTTAAGTTTTATATATAAAAAAAAATGCAATGCTAACGAGTATTTTGAAATACTTTATGTGCATCCTATACTACCATTATTATTTATATCAGCTTATGTGACACACCTTAGTTCTAGAATTGATTGTTTATCAAATTTGTTAGGGATATTTAACATAATCAACGAATAAACAAACAAAAAGAAACTTATGGGACTAAAATGAATATTTTAATTTAACATTAAAGTTTACTATTTGTTAGAGATGTGAACTTTAAATATATATATATATTCTACTTATAAAGCTCATCATAGTAATTCTTTTCCAACTTTATTTCTTTCTTCACTATTTCCACAACCATTTGTTTTATGCCTATCAAATTTTTCTAGTGCTTTTAAATGTTGCAGTATATTATTATTATTTAAACCTTTTTTTTCTTTATCAGCGATTTGGCCAATATGTCTACTTGAGATTTTCCTATATGAAGAATTCTCATATATTTATACACTTTGTCTAAGAATTTTTGGCTAATACTTGTATTAATTGCAACCTGCATAAACATTAATAATGGACCATCATTATTTGTGTTAGAGCTTAAAATCTATTCTTTTAAAAAATATATTTAATATAAAAAAAGCCTTCATTTTAAAACTACTGCAGTTAAAACAAGTCATGACCAATCATTTATACAATTAAAGCATTTGGACAGATAAGAGCTAGAGTGTTCCACAGACCAATCATCAACTTAAAACTTCTATTTAGTCAATACTTTGAGAAATTTAACCCCCATAATGCAATGGTAACTGTGCATAACAAGAAATTCAACTGGCTGAGAAAACTCTGTAGTGATTGGGAAATTTGTTACTTGATGTCTTAAGAGTCTCCTTCTATTCCATTGTTACAGGTCAACCTCCTTGAGTTGGAATTAACTGTTTAATGGCCTGGAGCCTTTTTGTTTTAATAGTGAAATATTTCAAATTCTTTGTGTTTTGGTTATCATTTGTTTAACTACTTGTATAAATTGTAAATATTTATGTTATTAATAAAGTTTTTTTATAAATTTTAAAAAAAAGCATGTGTCATGGGTACACACCCCTATAAACTTTTACATATTAATATCCATTTGAATTTTGTTGCTATATTATTCATACTTTATTATAAACTGCTTATTTGCTTTAATTAAGACATAGAAAATGAAACCAAATCATATCAGACTGACTCAATGTATGTGTGTGTTTATCACTTTCTTTTTTTTTTTTTTTTGGCTACACTTTTTTTTTTCATTTCTCTATCAGTAGAAACTATTATAACGGGATTTGCCGTTTTCCATATATATATTACGCATATATGTAGTGTTGTATGATTGCATGTATGTATATATAACGATACACGTATATGCGTAATGGTTTAAAAGAATATCTATTCTTAAATTATTCCATTTTATTGCCCAGCATATTTATGAGCATCAGTTTATGACCTCAAAGCGCCAATCCCATATTTCTATAAGAATTATGCTGGGAGAACTGGAATACCAATATGGAAATGCCCCTGGACTAGCTCCGCTCAGGGCTGGTGGTAAAATTTACCGGCAGTAGATCTAACTCTCTTTTTTTTTTATTTAAAAAAAAAACTCATAACATAAAAACAAAAAAAAAAAAACCATTCCTTTTTATATACATTTATTAGCTATGATATTTACATATGTATAAAAAAAAATATATTATTTACTTAAGTTAAACTAGTGTCTCTTTTAAACCAAAGATTCATATCAGTTCTCTTTTTTCTTTGTTTGCTCCTTTTTCTTTTTTGCCAAAACTCCCACACACACATATGCTATTATATGTATTTTGCACCGAAGATTTAATTGAACTAATTTATACACTAATAAATTCCGTAGTAAATAGTTTGACCTCTCCGGGCAAAGAAAATAAATTTTAAGTTTACAATTGTGTCAAATAAACAGTTTTCTCAAATTTGTGGAGTAAGCTTACTAATAGTGACATATATAGATGTAATTAGAAAGAAAATACCTGGTTTCCCCGGGGAATTGATCGAATCCACTTGGTGAAACTGGAATCTTCGGTCCTTTGTCAGTGAACGAACTTTGTTTTTTGTTTTTTCTTTGAAGTTTGGATTCCATGGCTAAAGTCTGTTTATTTATTTATTTATTTCTCTTCTGGCGATTCAATATTGTTGCTTATTGAGGTGAATTCTCTGGGCTTGACGTCCCATCTCCGCTATCGGCAGCTGCTATACATTCGGGGGCAAAAGGATTCGGACCCTCCGCACGTTGAAGCCTCTACCCCAGCCTGACCATATTTTATCAAAATGTATATCACGTTGACCGTCCGCTTTCTTCTACCTCCAAACTTATACTGAATAATTAATTTAATTTTTCTTTAATTATCAAACTTATCTTTCTTTTCACTCTTTTTTTTTAATTATATTTCCATTCACATTCCATATGCCTTTGTTAAAATGCACCACAAAAGCTTTTTACACCTATTTCTTTCCAATTAATATTTAATTAGTATTAGACATTCCACGATTTTTATAATAATTACTTCCATTGGTCTGCAAAATTAGTCTTCCATCTTGATATTTAAAGTTCTTTTGTTGACTTAATATGTATATATTTAAAGTTTATCAAACAAAATATTTTTTATTCTTATTTTGTGAATTTTTCATTTTTAATGGTTCAAAAACGCACTCACACATATACATAGCGATGTGTATAGCTGGGTTTGGCAAAAGAGAGAAAAAAATCAGAGCATGTGTATAACCCCCCATACCTCTTCTATTAGTTCTTTTTAATTAAAATAACTAAATCAATTCTGTACAACCATGCAAATGACCGTTGATTGTACATCAAACTGTAAATATTAATTTTGTTAGTAAAGTAATATATATTTTTAATAATACGTTAGTAATAAGATATATATATTTTTAATAATGCGTTAAGTATACGAATACGTATTTGTCTATCGCAACAGGGTTTGATTATACCTGCCCTGTTGTACTATATTCACAGTACTTTTTGATTATCCAGAAATACATGGAGTCTGTTAATCACTTACTATCTGTAACTCAAAAGTAATCTATTCAATGGAGTTTTTCAGAATTTTCTAATTAATTTTTTAATAAAAAAATTAATTACATTTTTATATTATTTTTAAAAAGTTAGTTAGTATAACTATTTATTCACAATGGCCTGCCCCCTTGTTTTTTTTTTTTTACAATTTTTTTATTATAACTATTATGTTCAGAATAACAAAATTTAGTGCTAAATTTGGAATATTTTATAAACTCATTTGATTCTTATTTTGTACTAATTGTGCCAAGAATTAATTAATAAAATTTAAGCTAACACAATAAAAATCTTTAAAGAGTAGTACTAAATATCCTGTTGCAAAATGCTCTAATTTAATGTTAGATTTTTTTACATATATCTCTGTGGATTTTTAACAATTGTGCTCAATATAATTATATTTGTATTCATTTATATTAAGATTTGTGTTTAAAATTTGATATTTAATTTACTTTCATAATGTATGCATTAACCATTTGGTTTAATTTTTTATGTATGTAAAATTTTGAAAAGTATTAAAGTTGCAGAACATGGGGGGGGGGGGTAGTCCTCTTGAGTGCATACACTTATACCTATAAAGAATAATAATTTAAAATCAAAATAGTAATGTTCTTTGATAACAAATAATTTATTATAACAATATACTATTCAATTTGGCACGCTTGTATTATCATTGATATTTAATAACATTCTCATGCATTGTGTTTAGTAAGTCTTTTAGATATGAGTATGTACCATGGTTTCAAATCTCGTTAAATCTTAGGCATTTAAAAAAATTCCAAGAAAGTTTAGCATCTTTCTGACAAGCAAAAAATTCATAAGTAATTTAATTAGTCATCTAGTTATCATTTGGCAAATGGACATTTAGATAGTAGTAACTAGAATTAGTTCTTACTAACATGAGTCAGTGTAGTACCGGTAGTTTGATTGCAAAATAAAAATATGATGCAGTATTTGCTATTGATAAGGAAGATTGCATATTCTTTTGATTGCTGAGCTCAAAGTCTTTACCTTGTTAATTATTAATGAAGCAGCTATTACAAATATCTTTTTTGACAATTTTATTAGGTGATATATTTTAACATCATAGTTCCAAAAGTCACTAAGAAAAATTATTGAAATAGAGTTTAATAATAGTATTGAAACATAATTTCCAATGATAAATACTTTTAGGTTATATATTTACTTATTATAACCTAACAGGGTTCTTAACATAGTGCTTTCAAACTAATATTACTTTAAAATAATAAAAGTGAATTTAGGGCAGTTTGAAACTCATTAA
Organism: Epiperipatus broadwayi; assembly: GCA_028023455.1. Taxonomy (NCBI): domain Eukaryota; kingdom Metazoa; phylum Onychophora; class Udeonychophora; order Euonychophora; family Peripatidae; genus Epiperipatus; species Epiperipatus broadwayi. Next base: position 5,740,267 of record JAQFVV010006251.1, read on the forward strand.
AATAATGTTTGCTTGTTATATTAAGAAATAAAATAGATTTTGATTTTTTTTTTGTGCTGAATTTGAACCTGTCTGCAATCTTTAAGTAATTATTTGCAGACAAGACTCAATCTTTCTATAGAGAAACTGTGAAAGAAAAAATTGTTTTGACATTTTGTATTGTTTTTCGGCTAACAATAGAAGAGACAAAACTCTAAAAAGTATAAAATATTTTGATGTTGAAAGAAAAGTTATTTTGGCAATAAGAAATGGCATCATGAAATGTGTGAAAGAATTTTATAATAATAAAGAATAAGAAAATAAAGTTGTCATAGCAATTATGACATCATTTGAAGTTACTTTAAGTGGAGAGATGATTCATGCCATTACATCTGTGAAGGAATGGAAAAACTCCAGCAAATGATGGAATTATTATAGATATTTCCAAAGAAGCAGATGAAGAAATAGAAAAATTGTTGACAAAGTTAGGCACCAAATGTTTAACTAACAAAAATATGCCAGATAATTAGAAGAATGCAATAGTGATATTGTTATTCAGCTATGGTGAAAAGGATAGTATTAGAAATTATAGTCTTTAGTCAGTTCTATTTAGGATATTTTATTAAGATCATTAAAATTCAGTTTTTCAGAGAACTTTGGAATCAAATCAGCCAAAACAAACAGTCAGATTTAAAAGTGGTTTATCACAGTATATCTCATACATGTATTGAAAAAAGTTGTAGAAAGACCAATGAATATGAATTGTCATTATGCTTTGGATTTGTAAGTATGAAAATATATATGATCTTATAAGCATTTCTGCAGTGATAAAAGGTTTGGAATCTTAAGATATAGATCTTGGAATATTATCAAATTTTGAAAAAAAATGTAAAAATGGCTAAAATACATGATGATACTAAAAAGATTAGTCTTGGTAAGGATGATTCCATCTCTCCAAAAGTTTACAGCCATTTTACTAGACAAAATTTGTGGATTAAAATGGGAAGCTAAAGTAATAAAAATAAACAGAGATTTAGATTTTGTAATTAGTGTTTGGTAAAGCTTCAGAAAATGTTAAAAGAATTACCAGATGAAAGCAAGAAAATATGATTATGGATAAATATTAAAAAGATTAGGGTAATATGGCTGTTTAAAAACGGGGAAAATAAAAATTGATAATTATGAATTAGAAATTAACAGTTATGTACCTTGATTGGAAATATGTTGAATGAAATTAATAACAGAATTAAACTTGTTGGAGTGCTTTTGATAAAATATCTTGACTTTAAAAGTAAATAATGCCTATGTTCAATAAATATGTTTTTTCAGTAGACAATTAGTAAAAAAAAAAAGAACAATTTTATTAGCCGCATATAAAAAAAAATAATATTTTTTTTCCCACTATACATATGTTAATACTTGTACATAAGTTGTAATTAAGAAAGTTTATTTTATGTATAAAAAAATAGCATTTAATAATAAAAAAATTACTTGCTACTTAATGGTATAAATAATGCTGCTAAATATTGTTTATACTTAAGGCAAGTTATTACCAAAATGTGAATGAAGTGTTTGTTGAGGTGTAAAAATTCATTATGCACATAAAGGGGCACCCAAAAACAACTAGAATTTTGTAATAAATTGTGTATTTAATTTTAGAGGTTACAAATTGAATTCTTTTCAAAGTATTGACCATTTAATGTAATGCTTCAATCTAAATGTGCTTTTCACTTTTCAAAGTAGTCTGGAAACTTTTGCAAAGAGATGGGTTTTTCATTCAAGAGATTATAAGGAAATCACATTGAGTGAATATGACTGATGGATAAATTGGATCATGTTTTATTTAATTAAACATTGTTTCACACTTAAGAGAACTATCGTGTTGTTATGGTGAAGATTGCATTTCTCACTTTGTCACAAAATGGGATATTTCTGTTTTACTACATTATGCAGAAGTTGCAGAACTTGTAGGTTTTAAACATCTGATCATTACAAATTCTGAATGAACAATGTCATTTGCATCCAAAAAAATCAGTAGCAACTTGACATTGGACTTCGCTCATCAAACTTTTGTGGGATGTGAGGAATTTGACATTTCCATTAAACCCCTTGTAAACTTATGTTTTCCCAGAGAACTTGCTTGTAAGCTATTTCAAGCATTACAATTGTTTTCCCTAAAAGAAATCAGAATTTCATGTAATTATGGGAATACACTTTACAAAAAGCTTGCTATGTGGTACCTGCATCATCATTTGGAAAATTGATGCAAAGATCCCCTGCAAGAAGTATCTTAAGAGTAGAAGCATTTACTGCAACCAGCATGGCTACCAGAGAACAATTCTGGCTATTTTAGGGAACCACTTTATAGATTTTGATTTTTATTTTTTTAAAGAAGGATCTGCTATACAAATGGACTTGATTTAATATGGCACATGAATGTTGTAAAATCTGTTGGTTTTTATTAAATATCATCATTATAGTGTTTGTTTTGATCTGCACAATGAAGATATTTTTCTCCCCTTGAAATATCTATAGATTTAATAATCACAATTAAAAGATGAATTTTACATGCAAGCATTTAGAAAGCAATTAAATGGATTAATTCTTAGATATTTACAATAGAATAATTATATAGTTGCAGTCACATAACATGGTTTGAATGGTAAAAGAATGAAGTTTAGTACTCAGTTCTAGAGTTATTTTAGTATGAGTAATCAATGGGCATCATATAGTAGTACCAATCAAATTCTCAGACTAGTTTTTCTCAATTATCCAGCAGCCATTTTTAAATTTTTTTTATACTATTTAAATTAACAATCTGAAAACTTTATTTAGTCTAAGATTTTGAACACAAGTTAATTTCCTTATTTAGCTATGTAGATATGATATTAAGAGCAATTATATTTTAATAACCATGGTGATATATTAATTGTAGATACTTTTGATTTTTTTAACAAAACAATAATATATGTTTTAAATTTTTTTTTATGTATATATATACTGGTATGTGTGCATATTTAAATGATAATAATTTAACATGATTTTTCAGTGTATTTTTATAGCTAATTTTTAGCTATGATGTTATGAAGCAAAACACCATTTAAAGTTTCTATAAGGCTATGAAAATATTGTACTTTAAAATCTATAATTGTTTATGGGAGAATCTTATTTTTTTGATTGTAAAAATATTTGGGAAATTGTTATATTTCCAGTTTTTGTACATGTAAAGTAAGTATTAACATCTGAACTATAATAATCTTGGGTAATAAGCTAAAAGCAATTCATTTTTAATTTAAAGATAGTTCAGACAAATACTTTACTAGATTGTGTAATTTCAGTTTTAGTGCCTGTTTTTAATTGATATTTTGCTTCATTATACCATGACTGAACATTATCTATAAAAATATAGGTAATATGCATATGTTGTAGTTCCTGATCCACCCAATGACTTAAAAGTTCAAGTGAGCAAGTTGGAATATAATTTTACTTGGAAATCACCCCAGTTTTCCAGAGGCAACATTACTGAATATCGGGTAAATACATTAAACCTTTTAAATGTTTCTCTAAATATTTTATTTTGTCTTTTTTGATTTCAAATTATCTTATGAATTATGTTAGATATAGAGGTTGTATGTATAAACCATATCACATCTTCCAGTATACATTCCATATCTACATTAAGAATATCTCGAGTAAAGATAAATGCTGGATATTTTTGTACTATTTAATGCTTCTATCTAATAAAATCTGGGGGCTAATCGGGTATTATTTTGTGTGCATTGACTAATCATTCTTATAACAGATAATTCTAGAGTAGAATGATAAAATGGAATGCAGAGATATATAGTAACTAGTTTATTATTATTATTTTTTTTTTTTTTTTTTTTTTTTTTTTTTTTTTTTTTTTTTTATTTTTTTTTTTTTTTTTTTTTTTTTTTTTTTTTTTTTTTATTATTATTATTATTATTATTATTATTATTATTATTATTATTATTATTATTAATATTTATTTTTTTTTTTTTGTTGTTTTTTTTTTTGTTGTTGTTGTTGTTGTTGTTTTGGTTTCTTAAGAATATAGTATTATTATTATTATATGGTTTCTTAAAAATATAGCTGCTTGGTAAAATAGAAAGTAATGTAAGCAAAATATTTAAGATAAGTGTCACTGAATGTTCATAATTTTAATAACCATATTTTTGAAATCAGTGATTTAGGATTTGAAAACTTTCTGAGTTTAATAATGATTATCTAAAAATAAAACATATAGCTTTAGAAATTTCATAATGACTTGAAATATCTGCCTCAGGGCAAGTTTAGTATTGCTAGACAATAGATTACCATGATTAAGTAATAATGCATGATTGTCTTTAGTGTTGGTCATCCTCTCCTAATATTACTTGTAATATCTCATGTTGCATGATATACCAGCAAATAGTGAAGTCCTTACATTATGAAGATTTATATATATATTATCATCATTATTATATATATATTTCAAAAGATAAGTCTTAAATACCAAACTAGACTATCTTCTCCGAGTGTTTCTATTCATTATTCTGCTTGCAAAACACTCCTAAATATTCTTTTTCTTTTTATAATTTTTACAATAAATAATCTTATTTTACTTAATCTTTTCAACACTTATGTATTACTAATTTCTTACCTTTTTTGTTCTGTTTTTCTCATTAGAACTTTTTCTGTCTCTCTTTTCATAATATTCTAATGAAATCTTTACTAAGTTTTTTTTAAATCTAATTTTAATGGATTATAAAATACATTCATATTTTTATATATAAATCTGTTTAATCATTGCTATTTTTATTCTGTTGTCTTTATTGTTACTTTCATCATATTTATCCAACTTCCCAAATATTTAAAAGCTTTAAATTGTTCTATAGCTTTTACCTCATTTCCTATTTTCCTTACTTTAATCTTACTTTACAATTCATTTATTTTCAATTCAAACCTTCTACATATTCTATCTCATTTTTTGATAATATTTTGTTAAGCTCATCTTCACTATCTATAATCACTACTATATCTAGCAATTCTGATGCAGTGAATCATTATGGAATAGATGATAAACAATTTATCTAACTATTGTTCAAACAATGCAACACATATTATCCTGCTTTACATCCTCTTTATCTTTTTCATAAAAAGAATATTAAATCTTAGAAATATTTTTATATTGTTACATAAATTGTTTAATAAATATCTCCTTCCAATCTATATATGTATTTTTTTTCTAATCTACATAATAAAACAAACTGATTCTAAAAAGCAAAGAACTAAAATTTAATTTCTCTTTCTTATCATATATCTCAGTAATAGTCTTTAACTTTCCAATTGCATCTTATGATTTTATTGTTTTTTAAATGTTTTTATTTAAGTTATAATATCTGTTTTTGGTTTGTATGTTTGATGTAAATTGTTGTAATCACTTTTATTATTCAATCAAACATCACATGATCACCATCTCTATACTAGCACATAATTTGTTGTAAACAAAGGCAAAACTCCCCATACAGTAGTGCCACCCTGTGCCAAACAGAGTAATCAATGGATGCCAGAAGGCTTGTGCATAAAATCCCTATCTAGTGCCTACTCATCCAATATCCCCAGACTAGTTTCTGGCTTGTGGCCATCATCAGTGAGGAGCCTTGGATCTGAGAGCACTGCACCTAGATCTTAGGATCTAATGCAACCCTCCAGCAGCCACCTTTTAACTCTACTTTACTACGAAACTATGAGAATGAAATTGAAAACATTGTTAATATCTTCAATCTAAGCTCAATAGCTTATATAGTCATATGGGTCTGAACTCAATTCAGCACCCTTACATTTTGATGTCTTTGGCTCTTATCAACCATAGCCACCACTATCCTATTAGGCAGGATTGGTATTAAACCATCAAACATCACATGATCACCATCTCTATACTAGCACATAATTTGTTGTAAACAAAGGCAAAACTCCCCATATAAGCTATTGAGCTTAGATTGAAGATATTAACAATGTTTTCAATTTCATTCTCATAGTTTTGTAGTAAAGTAGAGTTAAAAGGTGGCTACTGGAGGGTTGCATTAGATCCTAAGATCTAGGTGCAGTGCTCTCAGATCCAAGGCTCCTCACTGATGATGGCCACAAGCCAGAAACTAGTCTGGGGATATTGGATGAGTAGGCATTAGATAGGGATTTTATGCACAAGCCTTCTGGCATCCATTGATTACTCTGTTTGGCACAGGGTGGCACTACTGTATGGGGAGTTTTGCCTTTGTTTACAACAAATTATGTGATGTTTGATGGTTTAACACCAATCCTGCCTAATAGGATAGTGGTGGCTATGGTTGATAAGAGCCAAAGACACCAAAATGCATGGGTGCTGAATTGAATTCAGACCCATATGACTATATAAGCTATTGAGCTTAGATTGAAGATATTAACCATGTTTTCAATTTCATTCTCATAGTTTTGTAGTAAAGTAGAGTTAAAAGGTGGCTGCTGGAGGGTTGCATTAGATCCTAAGATCTAGGTGCAGTGCTCTCAGATCCAAGGCTCCTCACTGATGATGGCCACAAGCCAGAAACTAGTCTGGGGATATTGGATGAGTAGGCACTAGATAGGGATTTTATGCACAAGCCTTCTGGCATCCATTGATTACTCTGTTTGGCACAGGGTGGCACTACTGTATGAGGAGTTTTGCTTTTGTTTTATTATTCAAGTTAGAATAAAATTTTAAAATTGAAATTTAATAGATTTAAATTGTATAGGATTGATTCAAATTTAGTACATAAGAAAGAAATACCAGGCAAAGTAATATGGGATGCTAATATTTTAAGTAGATGATCTACTTTCTTAGATTGGACCAGTGAGCAGGGAAATTTTGAATATTTTGATAACTTTACAATTCATTTTTAGAACTTTAATATATTTTAAGTAAGGCTTGCAAGAAGATGGTTTTTTGGTTTCAATTTAAAATTATAATAACATTTTAAAATCAAGATTTAATAGATTTAAATTCAATATAACTTGTTGAAATTTTGTACATTTTTTTAAATCACTACTAAAATGAAACGGCACTAATATTTTAAATAGGTGATCTAGTTTCTTATATATAGTTCACTGGATAGGAAAATTTTGATATCAGATTTAAAAATTGTTCTTAGAACTTCAATATGTTTTAAGAAATGTGTGTAATTTTTTTGGTTTCAGTCATAAGTTTTATTTAAATTAGAGTAAAGTTAGTTTATTATATAGTTTTGTTGAGAATTTAAAAAAAAAAAATTCCAAATAAAAAAAAAAAGTTAAACTTTTCAACAAAAGAATGTCTTCATATTTTAAGTTAAATAGTGCTTTATTATACACATATATAATTATGCACATATACTAAATATGATATACACATAAACAGTATACATATTAACTTAATGCAGAAATAACTAGTGATATATATATATATAAACTATAAGTGTCAAATAGATTTAAAGTAATATCATACATATTAATTGAAAAATATGGTTTTGGTAAGCTTTTTTTTAAAAAAATAAAAATTTCCAATCCAAATCAAAAATGTCACTTTTCTTTTAAAAGAATATTTTCATATTTTTAGTCACTTAATGATTTATTATACACATATTATTATGCACGCATACTGAATATGATACATGCATAAGGGGTATACATATTAATTTATAGCAGAAATATCTAATGATATATATATCTCAACTATCATAAGTGTCAAGTCGATTTAAAGTACAATATTTTTTTACATTTATATTTACTGTGCCAATACTAAAAGTTTAAATTATAAATATGTGAATTTTTTTTTTTTCGCATTAAATAGTGAAGCTATAATTTTAATTTAATTTATAATAGCTTAGCGCTTTCGAGATTTCATGTTTGAATCTCATACTCATAGCTTTGTAACTAACGATTGTTATGATTATGCAAATGCATTTGAATTTTTAATTAGTCCATTGTTTAGAGAGAGCAAAACATGCCTCTCTTCTATTAATGGCATTGATGTCATTTGCTATATATAAAGCTTCTTTAACTTTTCTTTTGGTGTCATTTTTTTCTGTACAAATTATTTGGGAAGAACTAGGTTCAAATACATGGCCTGTAGCTGCTTGGTGGTCCCAGAATACTGAAGATCCTTCCTTTTTATTTTTGACCCTATTGTAGACATACCTATGTTGATAAATTCTTGTGTTCAAGTTAACCCGAGTCTCACCATAATATGATGCATGACAGCCTAATTGAGGGCATGCCATTTTATAGACAACATGAGGGGCTTGATCTTTGTCTGTTTTATTAGTGAAGAGAAAAACAATTTATTAAAAAGTTTAAAATAAATAGAGATAAAAAAATTTTTTTATATTAAATCCTTTTTTTTTTACCCATGCATTAAAAATAAAAAACCAAATCATTGTTTCTTCAATCATAGATTTAACTTGAAATAAAAGCATGAAGGGTCCAGAAATTGAGTCTAACAGGGATTGACTTAATTAATTTCTGGAACCCTCATGCTTTTATTTCAAGTTAATTCTAAAAACCTCAATTGTGATTGGAGAAATAATTATTTTTTTTGCTTTTTAATGCATGGTAAATAAAAGTATTTAATATAAAAATAAAAAAATTATTTCTATTTATTCTAAACTCTGAATGCACTTCATTTATAAACATGACTAATGTTTGGGAAATTAACATAGTAAAAACTCTTAACAGTATCTTTGCTGCATTAATAGTAACAGTTCTCATATATCATTCTTCAGTCATGTACTAATATGTTAATAATTAATGAATAAGCAATGGTAGGATGAATCAAATTCTCAGTCTCTTCTGGTTATTGGCCTTTGTTTGTGAATAGGTTGCACATAATGATCCAACCGCAATCTTTACTTTCTTTGTATACTATTCAAGTTAATGATTTAAAAAATTAACTTTTAAGTTTTGAACACAAGCATTGATAGAAAAACTATATAAGCTTGGCTCTATAATAAATATATTTTAGTTATAAGCTAATTGTGAGCAATTTTCATACTTTGGAAAAAGAATGGTATGTACCAGAACAAAGTTTTGTATAATATGCCCTGATTTTAATATCTTCTCTATTTCACTTCATTCTGCAGTCATTTGTGATAGCTTAATTGATTCAAGTCATCAGCTTAAATAGTATAAAAGAAGTAAAGCTGACTTCTATATGGTTATGTGCATTCTACTGTTCATTGTTTTATTATTACAAACAGCTGTCTTTTTATGATCGGCTGCAAAGTATAGTGGTATCAAATGATTGCTATTATTAGTATAAATTGGGAGAGTCAATGATTTATTGAGTAAAATACTTAGCTATATGAGATTGGGCTTTTGTTTTAGAAAATAATAAAATATAATCCTCATTAAATCAAGGACTCCGTGCTTATAAGTTAATCACTCTTTTCCCACAATTACTGAAGATCTTATGTATTTCAGAATCAAATGTATAATTAATTATACATTACAAACTGTAGCTTTTAAATTAATTAATCAATTGTGAAATAAATTTCTATCCTATATAATAAATGGTACTTGTTGAAAAAGATTCATTTATTTATTAATAACATATATAAATTGCTTTTTTGTTTTATTTGAAAGAAATAAGAATAATATGACAATATTTGTAAGTTGAAAGTTTAGATATGATTGCTGAAATGTTCCGGGATAAGAGGGGTGTTCCATATTAAAAAAGAACAAAATATTATGTTTGAATTAATGTCTGATCTCTAACATAAAGAAATATAAAATAAGATGAGTGAAGGGATATCCAGTATTCAATAGAAGAAAAATATAAAATAAAATAATTGAATGAATATCTGATATTAATATGTTTCAAAGAATAAGTGAATGAATATGCATTAAAGAAGAATACTCTGCATTAAAAGAAAGATTTGCTAAAATTTGTCATTTGTTTTTATCCTGGACTTTTCAAGAGTTTAAAATCCATTACTTATTCTTGGCATTATATGCTCTTCTTTTCTTTCTCTTCTTTTTTTTTCTTTCTCTCTCTCTTTTTTTTTTCTCTTCTTTTTTTAAAAATTCTTCCTCCTTTTTCTTTTTAATCTTCCTCTTGTTGTTTAGATTATTTAGTATAGGGTATTTAGAGGTATTCGTGCTTAATATTTAGATAATTGTCTGCCTAATCTTATAATTTTAACCAAATTTATGTTATCTTTCAAAAGAAGTTTGAATAATTTTGTAAATAAAATTATATTTAATGAAAAGAATAATATGTATAACTAATTATGGAGTAAACTTGTATATTTTGCAAACCTGCTAAGAAATCTTGATATAGTAATATTTTGAATTGGATTTATGATTTATTTATTTTTTTTACTCATAAACATAATTTATGAAAATTTTTAAATTGATCTTTTCTTATTGCTATTATATCATGTACATACAACATTATTTGAATATTTAATTAATTATACTCATGAAAATTTGAATGAGGAAAATATATTGCAATAATGTAAACTTTTGATTTCTGTGTGTAAGGTTCATTTTTGAGAAACCTGAATGATTAAAAGGAGCCCAGTTGACTAATGGCACCTAATAGACTAAATAACACATAATATTTTAAAAGAAATTTAAATTAATAATTTGTTTTCAAATGTTAGTTTAGTATTAATTATAACATAATAATGGATATTTTGGCTGCCAGAATATTAGAATAAGCTATAATTATTATTATTGAGTATAAATAAAATCATATATTAAATAAAAATAAACCCGAAGTAAGAAATTTGAGGATAATGGTTATTATTTTCTTTGTTTGCAGGAGGAACAGAAATAAGTTATTGGTAAATAAAAATGTGATAGATATATGAATTTTGAAGGATGTTTAAAAAGTAGTACTATGAAAATTTGCATAAATATTTTGTAAGAATGAAAAAAGTATTTTTTATTAATAAATAATTAATGCAATGTTTTTATTATTTTTAATTTTTTTTTTTTTTAAATATAAAAAAGGTATGCACTGACAAAAGTTTTAATATTGGAACAATTTATCATCTTTTTTCTGAAATAGTTGCTGAGATAAGAATTTCAAATAATTTAAAGAGAATTTGATAAATATTAACTAAAACTTAAAGATTGCCTAAATCAAAAACTTGCAGGAACTCAAGATAGAAATTAGAACACAATAAATATCAAAATTTCAATATAAAATGCTCAAGAATCTCTGGAACATGAAGTCTAGGAATATCAAAGTAAAGTGCAGGAAAAATATAAGAAGAAATTAACAAAAAAAATGAAGAATGTTGAAGTAGAAATATATGAGTTAAAAGAAGATTAAAAGATATCAAATATATTTAGAAATAAAATGTGTGAAGTACACAATGATATGTATTATAAGAATTATATATGAAATAGTATCCCTATTAAATTAACATCAATGTACAAAGTAGCAAGAGATAATGGGAGAGCAATTAAAAAATTATATTTTACAGAAAATCAGTAAATAAAAAGTTTTATATTTTCAATTGATCGAATATCTGAAGCATCAATTATAATAATCACACATCAAAAACAAGATGTATACCAATAAAGCAACTAAAGGATAGAGAATTTGTCAAGTAGTATTGAAGAAAATATTTTACAGATCATCAAATTGGATACAAATTTAAATAAAATAAATATGTTTATTGGTAAAGATAGAAGAAAGGTTTAATAATCACTGTGCAATTACAGCAAGAGAAACTTCAGTACTTTCATTAGACAAAAGAAGCCTTATTGGAAATAATATAGGTGTGATTAATCAAAGTTTGTAATTTGAGCATTGCAGGGAGACTTATACAAAATTAATGTAAACAAAATATCTGTTATAAATTAGTGTAATAATAATAAAACAATAAAGTATTTACATTAATAATAAATTTTACAAATAATTTATAAAACACAGAAGTACTTTCAATTATTTTTATAACCCTTCTCAGCTGGAAAGCTAGATGTTTACAGGTAAGATGTGATATCTGATAAAATATTTACAAAAAAAAAATAGAATTTTTTTTTTCTACATGACATAGATGAAAAAGAGAAATTATCTGCAGCATGAAATCATAAATACTAACAATTATGAAATTCTTTATTTTATAAGCCAATAATTACAAACGACTTCTGTCAATAAACTTCTGCAATAAAGACTGGCAAATATTGTTCAACCTAAATAAAACAGAAAGAGCATTATGGTTCAGAGAAAACAGTAACCAATTTTTTCATGTACACATCTCATCATTGTGAGAACTCACAATATTTTTTTTATTAGAGCATAAGCATATTTAATTGTGACTTTATTCATAGTGACAAATTCTTGGAAATTAGAAAATATGATAGAAATATTAGTCATCATTGTAATGAAAGAAGACTATAGTGAATATAAGAGTTTGACAGGAAGTCAATAAAAAGACCATCTAGATTTAAATTTAATAAAGAAGTTTTTCTCAAAATGATAACTTTAGTATAAATAGTGCACAGTCATCTCCTACTAAAAATATGGGAATATGACGGTTTGATGAAACAATGAAACTCAAAGAAAATAGTAATTACAAAGAATAAAGAAAATTAATTAGAAAATTTGTTGAAAGATTTTTTATTTGTATTCTGGAAGTCAAAATAATAAAGTATATTAATAGAAGTACTTTTAAGTTTATGTCCATTTTAGAATTAAGTTGTTTATTTTTTTAAGGTCAAGCACAATTAATGGCAGGAGTGGGGAACTCCAATACAAATATACTTAAAACCATATTAATTGTTATTTCTGAAATTATTGATGCAGAAAATAGATAAAACTAATGTTAAAAAATTTGGTAAAGGAAATTAGATACAGAACAAAATATTATAAGTAAATTAAAGTGTAATTGCTATGTTCTTGCTATCTCAGCAAGCAATAAACAAAAAAACATAAAAATTCACATTAGAAAAACAAATTTACATTTATGTATATTATTTTCTCATAAGGAGCAAAAAATACGAAGGTAGGGACCTCTATAGGTCTTAAAACACAAGCTTACGCTATGAAGAAAAGAGAGAATGTATATTATTTTCTCATAAGGAGCAATCTTTTTTTGGTTGGTTGGTTGCAATAAATTTTATACATAAGACTCACTTATGCACTGATTCTTCATGACAATCTAATTCAAATTAATTGTTTTAAAATTTATTTGAAAAAGTATTAAGTTAGTATTTTAAAGTAAGCCATTTGTGTTAATAAGAAAATAGAAATTATTTTTTTGTGAAATAACTAAAAAAAAATAAGCTAATAAAATTTTTAAAATGTCAAAGAAATAGGATACAGAAAGATTTTTTTTTGGGGGGGCAGGGTGAATATATATATATACCTATTCTACACATGAAATATTTTATGTGCCCTTCATTTTATTATTTCACAATTTTTTTCATAACTGCATTATTCAATTTCATTATAAAATATTTTTGTTGATAATGTTAATTTGTATTTATATTATGAACTTTAGATTAATTTGTATTACTGATATCTGTATATGTTTGATAAAAAGTATCTTATATCTGTAAAAGTGTTGTTCACAAATACATATATAAATAAAGTGTGAGCTATTATCTGCTAACTTATGTTATCCACTAAGTCCTAGCACAAAATATGAATGCAGGAACTTCATTGTACATAAATTTCATAGGAGATCAGATGGTAATTAGAACTCTTAAACTAAATATTTAACGTATGAAATATTTCAAGAATTATATATATATAATAAATAAAATATGGTTCCATTGCATTTAAGCTTAGAACTGGTAAAAAAAATTAAAGGAATTGTTAATGCAAAAAAGTTAAGATTGTTAATTTTAATATGTGCATGTTATATTTTTGTGTTAATATATTTTGTTTACATATACAGTATTATTTTAAATTTAAAAAACAAACCCAGATACTTCATTAGACAATAGAAGCTCTTCTATTGCCTTACCTATGATTTTGATTCGAATCTTAATAGAATATATTTGAAATCTTTCAAAATACTTTAAATTTTTATTTTGTACAGCCACCTGATAATCAGAGCTGCTAATCGTCTAATATTGGTCACTCAATAGGTATCTAGCTATTTTTAAATAAAGATAAAATAAGGAGAGAATACCATTTAAACCCAGTTGTTAGTAAACTTGTGAATACTGCCTGCTCCTTTATTATTTCCCCATGAGGCATTTTTGGAAGAGCTTTTGACTTGCAGTAGGTTATGTAAAGATTGTTTTAGCTACCTACGTTAAAATAAAAGTATTTTAATAAAATATAATAATGGTTATAATTTTTTAATAATATTTATAAACTTCAATAATGAAAAATATATGGTATGTATATATTAATAATAATAATATTTTTTCTAATTTAGTGTGTAATAATTTTTGAATGAATATAGATCAAAATGCACCTATTTTAAAATTTAAATGTTTTTGTAATATCAGTCAAGTTTTCCATTTTTGTCACATTCCTATTTTTGGTAAAGGACTAGAATATTCATTTCAATTTTTTACACATTGCTTTTTCTGGTCAAAGTTCTAACTATGGTGAATAATTTCTTATATTATAGTAGTAGATAGATTAATCATGTTAGAATTCAACTTGCACCATTTTTATTAATTAATTGTCTCTAATATTCTTTAACAATTGGATATAGTTACACATTTTTAATAGTTTGGTCAGCTATTATGTAAAATGAAAATTAGTATTTATATTATTATGCTTTATAATTAGAAAAGAATTGAGACTACTAAAATATATAGTTGTAGACCCAGACCACATCTTTATAATTATACATGTAGATTGGTTTGAATTTATTTTTAATTTTAAGCTTTTAGCTTGTTAGTAAATAAGGAGATATGAAGTCTGAATTCTCACTAATGAGCAGTCTGAGGATGGGGATTTAACTTCATTATTGTCTGATAATCAGTGATAACTCAAGCTTACTATGGATGGTATTAGAATTGATAACTACTTTTATTTATATTACCTCATGTAAGTTAATGAATCAAAGTGATATTGTATTGGCAGAAAACATATAGCATTTGATTTATAGTGAAAAAATTATATATCTAATTAAAAATCATCAAAAATGGAAATTAATGAAATCTATTATGCTGTTTTTTCATATAAATTATAATAAATAATAATAAAAAAATCACATATAATAACTATATAAATATATTTAAAATAATTATACATAAAAAGCCTTTTTCAGCATATGGTTTAGTGATCTTTTCTAATGTTAGTTATCTATTTTAATATTAACCAATTATTGCATATATAACACCATCTAGTTTTCAAAAATAGAATAAAACTTTTATATAGAGATTCAATATATAACAATATACCAGAATAAATAATATATAACTTTATATATATTATCTTACATAATTTTCCATTCATTTTTAATTGACCAGTTGTTAACTAAATTTATTGAAGTTTTGTAAATATTCATACAATTATTTAAGTTATGTTTTATGTAATATGTTTCATATATTTGTCTTCTTTTTTGATCTCTAATATAATTTAAAGGTTTAATATTTTTTGTAGCATCAATTTTATGTGTATATGAATGTATAAAGTAGATATATTATCTCATCTATTAATTGCATTGTTATATTCTTTGGCTCTTACCTCTGTTTTTTTTTTTTTGTATGACGATAGTAAATTATATTGCAATGGTCACAGTTAATTTTATATACAATTTCTTTTTTTATATTTTATATCATCTCTTAATTTATAATTATCTATTAATTTATCCAGACTTTTACTATTCAACATTCAATATTTCTTCAAATTGAATTTGAAGATAAATTTAAATATTTAGATATAGACATTCACATATTATATTGAAATGTTTTATTAAAGACAAATTAAGAAAAGTTATTCCTACAGATTCATAACCAGCATGGGTACAAAAGATGTCAGTTATTAAAAATTTTAAATATAGAAATGATGAATATAATACAAATAAAAATATAGTTCATTTACAAAATAATCAATTTACTTTTTAATTGTAAGAATTAAGTGATAACATCTCTATGCAAAATGATTATAATGATGATAGTAAAAATAATAGTTTAAATAAGAAATGGCTCAAAAATGCATATTATTCCAGAGCTTATAAATATTGGATGGTTGAATAGCAAAAGTCTGGATAAATTAATAGATAATATAAAATACAGAAAAGGAATTGTATATAAAATTAACTGTGACCTTTGTAATATGATTTACTATTGTCATAAAGGGAAACAGAGGTAAGAGCCAAAGAACATAACAATGCAATTAATAGATGAGATGATAAATCAGTTTTATACATTCATTACTTAGTATATGGACATAAAATAGATACTACAAAAAATATTAAATCTTTATATTACATTAAACATAATTTAAATAATTATATGAATATTTACAAAATTTCAATAATTTTAGTTAACAACTGGTTAATAATAATATGTACAATGTACATATTATTCAGTATATTGGATCTCTATATTAAGATTTTATTTTTATTATGGAACACTAGATAATGTTATATATGCAATAATTGATTAAATTTAAAATACATAATTAACATTTAAAAAGGGCACAAAACCTTGTGTCAAAAAAGCTTTTTATATATAATTATTTTTATTATTTAATATACTAATTAAAAATTAATTTTATATAAATTTATAAAGTATTTAATATCTTTAATTATTGATATTATCAAGTAAACTTTTAGAGGGTGATTTCAGATACTATGAATGTAAACATTGTTAACCATAAATAATTTTATTGTTGTCAATGATTACATTCACAGTAAATGAATTTTCATATAATATAATATGAATGTAACTGTTATCAGATATATTTATATTATTTGTGTGCGTAATTATTATTGTTAGTTTTTTTTAAGAAGAGAAGGATACAAAAAAAAAAGATATATCTATAGTTTGTTTGTTTTAGATTCGTATCATTGGTAGGGCTAAAAATATGGACTCTGGATTTGAAAACCATACATTGATTACAAATGTGACTGAAATTATTCTCAACTTGATTCCAAGCACCATTTATAATATATCAATTACTTCTGTTAATGCAGCTAGCGAAAGCAAAACAGCTACTGGCGTTCATTTTACTACTGTAAGTGATGGTAAGAAATTCATTTTAAGTTTCTTTATTTTACTTTCGTATTTAGTTTTTCATTGTTAAAATAATAGTAAATTTTTTGAAAAATGTTAGCTGCAAAATAACAATGCTATTATAATGTTGTTTAAATTGTTATCAAAAACAAGTAATGCATTTAATTAATACTTCAAATATTTAACTATTATTTTTAATTTTATATTATTATTTTTGCTTATTGATTAGTATTGGACAAAATAGACAAATGCATCTTGATATCATAAAGCATAGACTAGAAATTCATATCAATTTAACTTTTTTTTTATTTTTTATGAATACAATCCTAAAGAAATAATAATAAATACTTGGCAGAAAGACACAGCTGTTTATAAACTGATTAGAAATGATAAATTTCTTCACATTTAAAAGAAGATAATTGTTTATTGGTCTCTGATTATTGGAGTGTAGGTGTCCAAAGCTATTTAATTACTTAATATTTCAGGATTGACACTTTCAAACTATTAATTGCATTATATGTAAAAAAAGATGTTGATTTCTATTATGAAGAATTATAAATAAAAAATATAAAATTATAGCAAAACATATCGCTATAAATGTCAACTCATCTAAATCTTCCTCTTTTTACTAAGAAGGTCATCATAAACTTATCAAGCAGAAGATTTATGGCCAAACTATCATTATGAAATTATTGTTTTTTGAAGCGAATCGCATAATGAGCATAAAAACTGGAAATTAGATAATTGGAAGCATGTCATAAACAGACAGATCATTGTTTAATATTTTCAATCATTGTACTGATTAATATGTAATTATTTATCAAAGGTAACCTATTAACAAATCTATGATACTTGATGATAGAACTATAATGATTTGAGTGTCATTTCACAGTATTCACTTGGTCCAATCTTTGGAGATATGATATAAGAATTTTTCAGAATAATTATTTTCAGTCAGATATCACTTTGAAAGATAAGAAAATAATAACCACTCTTAAATAATGAATGATGTCTTTTATCAATATCTTTCACAGATTGTGAGGCTTTTTGCCATGGGAAATAAATATTACACATAATACAAGAACTTTTATCATTTCTCTGCAGCTGATAATATGAATTATTTTTAAAGCAAAATCTCTTATTTTTTGTATAATACAGAGCCATATGAAAATTTTTATTATAACTAAATATAACTTTGATTTTAAAAAAAAAAGAAGAGTGAAATGGAAAGATTATATGATTTTTGCAATGCAAATTTAATTGCTTTTTGTCAGATATTAATTAATGGTGAAAATAATCATGTCCTGTTTTATTCATAATCAATTACTTAGTCTTTTGTTTTTTTAGTGACTGGTCATTACAGATTACCATTACGTTTTTGCATTATTTTCTTTCCATGTGTTCCTCCTATTAATACAAAACATATATAACTGACAGTCTTGTTTTTTTCCATGTTTATTTCATCTCCATTCTTATTATTTTTACAAGCTTGTTCTTTATAAGACAGTTTTTCTTTTGGAATTGTTTACCTAATCTGAGACATTGTTAATTTTTTTTTACATTCACATTGTAATATGATTATTGATTGTGACTTGAATAACTATAGTTTATAAATTTCCACTACAGTGTCATCGTTTTTATTTTTTACTAGAAAATAGCCAAAGTTATTATTGCACTCCTCATTTTATGTAACTGGACATTTCCAAATTTTGCATGTGCTAAAATTTATATATCCTTATAATATTGATATTTTATTGACGAAAGTTATAGTGATGAAGTTACAATTGTTTGGCCAAATGTATTAAATGTCTGCTAATTAGAAACTGAAAAACCATAATACATAAGGCACAATTCAAAGGGAAAACTTATAGAATCCAAATTGATGATGTTTGAAGATGATGTTGAGTCAGCTTGCATTTGTACAAACTATTTGCAAAAATTGATAGGTATTTGTAAAATTTTTGAATAAGTTTAATTTTAAGATACTGAGATGTGTATGTAGAGATATTTTATATTTGTAATAATATAGTTTTAATTATGTTACTTGTGTAATGATCACAAATCTGTCAAATATTGAAAAGGCTGAAAAACAAGAGGAAGCATACTTGAAATGAAAATAATTGATACAATTACAATGGTTCATAGCATTTTTTTGTAAGCTTATGCAATGTAATAGTTTTCTCCCTGTTGATAAAGGTGAACTGCATTGTGTACCTCTCAGAATTTAATGTAGTGCTATAAACTTATTGTTAGTAATAAATAGAAAGCTTTGAAGTCAAACTAATATTATGATCATCATTGTTTTGGGTGCCATCTAGTTCTCCTGAGAACCGGGCAAAAGTAAAATAATTTACGTAGTCCCTATCTAGGAATGGTTAACTATAGTTTTCATATATAAAATATCAATAAATTAAAATATTTAAAAAATTACTGTATATCAAATTAGGTCTAGAATTTCTTTATTCCTTCCCTATCATAGTATTTTACTCCTTTCTTGCAATTCTTTCTTTACATTTGTATCTTACTTACCTAGCTAGGTTTTTGGCAACAAGGACTTCTTTTTCAGAGACCCATTTACAACTACTTCTAACTCTTGATATAGAAACTAAGTAATAATTAGTAGAAATAAATTTAATTATATTAGCAAGCACATAAATGGGATATTAGTATGATTTAGTTATGTAAATAAATATATCATATTTCCACTTATTTAATTTCCATAAAATTTGATTAATTAATTCTTCTGTTTGTAGATATTTAAGTCTCTACGCATTATGCAAATATTATAGATTATTGAAGTTTTCGTATTTACCATAATAATAATAATAAAACAGGCAAAACTCACTATACATATTGCCACTCACTGCAAGCTAGAGTTATAATAACTGTTTTAATAACAGTTATAAGCAAGCATAAGAAATGGTGATCATGTGATGTTTATTAGCTTAAATAATAATAATAATTTATTTTAATTAATAATTTTTACTCATATTTATTACAATTGATTAACACTGATGTAGAAATCATCAAACATAAATGTGATTATTTTGGAAGCTTATTTAGGATTTTTTTTAAAAATTATTCTTTATTCAAATTTAAAGTAATATTAAAATTTTAATTCTGTTATTCTAACTGTATTCCCACTTTATGGGATAAGACTTTTTATACAATGTGTGTGTGTTCTAATACAGATGGTGAAGGCAAATATTAACACATTATTTTACAAATTCATACTATTCATAATATTTATTTATTTTAAATCCTATCACTTAAAACAAAATTATATAATAGTAATGGCATATCTTACTCACTACATAGATTATTTGAATAAAACCTGCTTTTTTGCCTACTTCAAAAGGCTAGTACATATGGTATTGCTAATTTAGGGAAACATTCTTTTCTATTAACTATAGCAGGAAATATTCCTCAATCCCAATTCTATTTCAATTTATGTCATGAATTCATCATATAGATTGACTCATAATTTTTCATATATTATATAGGCAAAATGTCTAATATACATTTAACTGACTTTATTCCTCTTTATTTAAATGTAAAATTATCACCTGTTTTTTAATCATATTCTTAGTAACAATGATATATAAGTACATGTGCAGATCTTAATTAAATGACATATTGACCAAACTATTACTAAAACACTATTTATTACTCCACTTGCTACAGAATTTATTGCTTCAAAAACAATTCAAAATAAAGTTTCATCTAACATTTCAAGAATATTATCAGAAGCATGGCATCGCAATGAAATATATAGCTGTGCATTATCATCAACCAGATGCACATATTTTGAGATTGCAAAGGTTAAAATTTTATATAAAGAAGAACATTTATAGATGAATTTCTTGCTCAATTTAATAATTAACCAATTCTTTACTAAATTTTTTAATAATGTAAAATAATTATCTGCAAAACAGCACAAAATTTTATTTGGTCTAAATCCCGATTTCTTTCTATAATCACATTTCAGACTATAATTATTATGTAAAACTTCTAAATATTTATGTGTCAAATCTAGAAAAGTGTTTAATTAAAGTAGTTATTGAAGCAAATTAAACATCATTTAAATTTAATTTTATTTAATGAAATAAAATGTATTATTATTTTTTTCCCTCTTCTTTTTCATTAAAAAATATTTAATTATCAGTTTATTTTGTTTTAAAAAAATATGACCTATCATTCATGATTCTCTCCAGATGGAAATATTTTTATTGTTTAAATTATCTTTAATTGATTACCTGTTGTAGTTTGGTATAAAATAACTGGGGGAAAAACACATATAATTGATAAAAACTTTTAGATTCCTGTTTCTTTTTATTTCAAACCATTATTATTTATTTTATTTAAAATGACTTTAAAACTGCATCTGCTTTCTTTTATATTGAGCAGAAAATATATGTGGGATTTATTTAGAATAGTAAATTCATATAAGTACATACACGTTAGTATATACAATATTATTTGCCTATGGATTATAATATTTATCCTCATATTTCTAATTCAGGTCTCTTTAGATTAATTTTTAATAACATTTCTATTAGTATTTCTATATTTAATTTATAAGTATATCTAAATCACTACATGGGCATCAATAATGAATATGATAACATAACTGTCAATATGCATATATAGACCTAGAGATTTTATATATATAGTATTAATAAAAAGTGTTTTAATTAAATTCTTAATTTTAAACTTAATTAAAGTGATGAAGTTATTTTTTGCAGAAGAGAGGAAAAACAGTAGAGTAAGATAAATAATCAAATGAAAAGATTAATTTATTGTAATCAACTGATTTTTGTATAATATATGTATTTATATTGTACCTATATTGATATAGGCACATATAATTTTATCTAAAATTATATTATTAAAATAATCATTCATAAAAGAAAAACATAAAATTAAACATTGAAGAGTTTATTGCAGTTTGTTTTAGAAAAGGATAAGAATCAAATAGTTTTCTAGCGTTAGTTTTGAAATAAAAAAGCTACAATTAATTAATCAGAAGGGGAGAGGGGTGTTTCGTTAGAGAAATTAAACTAAGGGTTATAAAAGGAAGTAAAGAGTTTTTATTAGTATTCGTAAAAATATAATTTAAAAAGTTAAAACATACAAATCTCTTTTCATTCAAGTTTAATTAAAGAAAAAATAATGTTAAAACTAAATAGTAAATTGTATTAAAAATATATGTGCGATTTGTAAATAAATAAAATGTATGCGAAATAAAAGAAGATTATCATTAAAAACACGGCAATGGCTATTAATAAAATAAAACAACACATTTTATTGCATGGCTATTACTAATTAAGCAACCTTCCAAAACACGTTTATCAAATGATTATCACTGGAATTTGACAACAGATCTTTGCCGGAGATATTAGAAAGACAACAAGGCGCAGGTATAAATAGACCTTTTTTTTATCGGACAGTAATCAGTTCACAAAAGTAATTGAGTAGTGCAGTTCAGAAATTGAGTCAGTTAACAAACAAAATGCAGTGTTGAGAAGATTTTGGGAATTCACACCTCTCCACAGCCTAAAAAGTCCGATGAAAACAGCAAGATCTGCCCGTGAAATAATGTCAACGTAACAACTTAGAAAATCTCCGTCAATATCTAATTGTCTCCGATAGTAATAATCGTGAAAATCAGGAAACTCAGCACGGAAACGTCCCAGCCGGCTGGTAAGCATTCATAATGGAAACATTTTCACCGAAAGCTACCTCCAAAGAACAAAATTCTACGTCTACATTCAAAAGCCTAGGTAAAAACATTTGCTTATTTCATTTATACTGTAATAGCCATTGCATTGCATTAATTCGTACAAATCTTTCAAGAGTCTAATTATATGAACTCTATATCATACATAAATGAACTATTGATGTGTGTGATTAAATTTCAAATGCTATGTAGTCCTTTATTATCATTATTATGTGTGTGCATGAGTTAATATGTGCGTGATCCTTATATCAATATTATTAGTCAAAGTAGATAAATTCCCAGTGTTCTGTTATGAAAATATTCAAGAATATTTAAACTATTTAGAATGTTAATTTAAAATATGCGTGTGTTTTATTAGAAGTATAAAATGTTTAAATTTAGTAAATAAATGTTAGTTAATAAATTATCTTTAAAATTAAACTTTATTTGTCGGTCAATTCTTTTTATCAATTCCTTTTATCAAATTCTTTTATCAACTCCTTTTACAATTCTTTTATCAAGTCTTTTAACCACTAATTAAGTATAATCTATTAGTGATTACAAACAACTGAGCTAGTCATGGATTTAGGCGTTGAGTTAGTGGCCACTGTTCAAAGTGCATTGTCTATTCTTTTAGTATTCTTTTAGAATAAGCAGCTGGCGCCCGTGGTTATACACAAACAAAAAAGTGCTTTGGATGTGGTGTTCAACTCAATAGCCGAGAAGAAGCTATGTCCTGGAAATGTAACGTTAGTTATATACTTTATAGCTATCGTTTGGGCATACATACTCTCTGAGTATGTTCTTCTCTGCCTAAGAGACCGGTGTTTCGAATCAACATATTCAAAAACGGTTCAATATTAAAACAGAAAAAAAAAAAGAAGATAAAATTTGAAATGTTAATTACTTCAGAAAAACAATAAAATACAAATGATATAAATAGAATTCAGATACACACAGAGAGAGAATATGCTGCAAGTATATAAGTACAATTGCTATGGAACTGTTTAAATCCATGATAATATTGAATTACCATTGGGAAAATTGTAAATAAATAGTTATTTGTTTGTAGTTCAACACACGCACATATTTATAAATGACCGTATGTCCACTGTACAGGAGGTAAAGTTGCAGTACAAATATAAAATAAAAAATCATATATTTGTAATTAAAAAAAGCCAATGTTTATAGTAATCTGGAATTATATTTAAATAAAATTGATATTAAGTAGGTCAGTGCATGATCAGTCATTCGGAAAAATTGTATGTACATCGGAAGCTTTTTTTTTTTTTTGTGAGGCTGTATACTATCTCAAAGAAAGTCATAATGAAAATAATAAAAACAATGTGGAAGTCATTTACTCCAGTAGTAGAATAGCAGACTTTAGAACTGTAAATCTATGCTCAGAGCTCAATTCTGTTACTTCCATTATTAGAGGGTCATGAAATCTTTTTAATTACAAACCACATGATTATTTATAAATCTATCAAACAGTTCTATAGCACAAGTGTTATCCAGAAAGCTGTTATTGCAGAAATGAATCATTGACAAAACTAAGGGAAGGGAAAATTCGTGGCTAATGATAATTAATCTGGTAATTCAAATTCAGATTATAATTATCTGATTGATCAGTTACTATTTCTGTTTATATTTATGAATAATTTCTTTTTTTAAAAAAAGAGTTAGTAAAAAATATTAACATCTTTACAGCACAGTTGATTACATTAACTGAAATATAGCTCTACATAAGAAAAGCTAAGATATACTTTATTATTCAATTTATTTTCCATTTAAAACACTTCAATATCTGATTACTTATAAGTATTATCCAATATTTGTTCTAACATTGTTAACTAGAACTTATATTTCTATTATTATTTTAGTTTTTACTTTTTCTTAGTAATGTAAATAAAGTGTAGTTTTTACAAATATTAAGGCAACTTTTTTATGAACTAATTCTTATTCCAGAATTTGTTACAGTATTTTTTTAAAACTACCTTTTGTCATCAAAACAAAATGCTATTAATTACTTGAGCTTACACTAGATGGCCTGAAATAGAATGAAGAGAACTGCTCTTGTAAAAATATCTAGTGCCATTGCCTATTTGGAGCAATATCATTTAATGATGTTATTTGTGGTATGCTTTAATTGATAATTGAGATTTGTATCTCAATTCGTTGATCATTTTTATGCATTTGAAAAATAATTTTAAAATTACATTAATGCAAGTGATACAGTTAGGTAATCATATTATATGTGTGTCAGGTACCAAAACCGTACATTTACCATGTAAGAATTTAGCCTTCTTTACTATTAAAAGCTATCATTTTATATTTGAACGATTAGTAAATCATACTCCATATGCACATTGTAATCATTTATTTAATAGTAAATCAGGTTCCCAGTCAGAGATTTGATTAAAGAACTTTAAAATATTTAGAAATATCTTAATTTGATAGCCATTGTTTAAGTATTTAAATACTTCATTATTGTGTATTCACATTTCTGCTTAAGTAAAATACAAATGTTTAATGACAAAGCTAAAGGAAGACTATAAAATGTTTAGAGTGTAACTTGAATAATTGTCACATTTTAGAAATCTAAAGTATATTACCATTATCATTTTTTTTGTTCCAAATGCATTTAAATTTTGAACCCTGAGATATAGACATTTTTAAAATCTGATATTAAATTATTTAAATTATAAGAACTGAATTTTTAAATAAAAATAAAATCTGAGATAAGATTTAAGTTGATATAAGAACCTAATATATTAGCAATTATAATTAATTATTATGTTGTCTATAAGAGGACTCATACTCTGTTGAAAATCCATAGGTATTATGATGCCTGTTCTTGTGGACCTGCACCTTATGAAAGGTTACATAGTTGGGTTTTGGTGCCCAACGTGGGACCTTGATTGTCAGGTTTTTTTTTGTTCCATGCACCCTTTGGTCGGTCTTAAGGTCACAATATATAATCATTTGCATACTAACTTTATACATCAGATTCCCTCCCAGATTAGTTTTTGTCAAAACCTTACTCCAGAGCCATCTACTGTGTATGAGTTAATTAAGACAGTCATTGTTATTTTATCAGTGTAAACTTTTTTTCTCATCTATCTTTGTCAATGCAATAGAATTTTAAATATCAAAGTATGAAACCAAGACCACAAATGGATAATTGAAGAGATCGACGATACATATAAACTTGGATTATATGAATCATCAAACTTAATTAGTTGATTACTGCTTAATAAATGAAATTATTTTTTCTTTATCATATTAAGAATTCATAATCCATATATCTACATTCTAATGATTATTAGGCACAAATAATTTCATGGCTTATCAAATATGTAACATTGAGAATATAAACCTATTTATAGAGCAAGTAAATCTCATTTAATTATATTAATGCCAATTGATTTTGTCGTATAAAAAATTGGCATTGATAGAACAAAAGGTGTGTTTTATTTACAAATTTATTTAAGTGATTCTACCATGTGAATTGTCTTAGTAACTTATTTGGACTTATCAATAGGTTTAAATATCTAGATAAATACTTTTATGTTTCTCTGGTCATTTCAATCAACTCTCTAAATAAAAATTGTTAAAATATGAAGTAAGTGTTTAAAAAGCATGTTAGACTAAATGATGTGTAACATCTGTATCACAGTATATTACTGGTAATGGATTTGTTTTATAAAATAGAAATTTAGTTATAACTCATTCCTCGTCTGTTTTTATAAACAAAACATTCTGGTAAATTAAAATATTTCACATGACATTTTTATATATTCAAAAAATTAATCTTACTCCATTAAATGATACAATTTTTAAAAATTAAAAGTATGTATATATTTTTTTAAGTATTTTTAACAAAAAATATATTTGCTATTTTTTATAATAGTTACATTATTTTTTTTTTTTAAAAAAAAAAATCTGATAAACAAAAAATATATATTAAAGTATGAGTTTTAGTATCTATTTTAACGAGTCATTAAAAAATTATGTTTCTAACTATTTATATTTATTTCAGATTTAGGAATTTTATAATATTTTTGATTAAATATTCTGGAATCAATTTAAATTATAATATATTTTGCACTATTTTATTGATGTCTCTACTCTATTCTTTGATAATGTATCAATTAAATTATTATTTTTTAACTATATTAATTAAATATTTTCAGGACCATCTCTTGTCCTTCCTCCTCGTATATCTTCTTATACCAATCAAAATGAAAATGTAATGCTAGTACACTTACAGCGAACATCGGAGAGAAATGGAACTATCAGGTATACATTTTAATAATGTGGCATTTGATATGAAAATATGCATATATATATATATTCTCTTAATTTTAACAATCCTGTAAACAAACAACAGTTATTGAAAATGTAGCATTAAGAATATATATTAATATTTCAAAAGTAACAAACTTCAGATATACATACTATAAGAATCCTTTACAAGTTAGATTTTCTAAAGTCATTTTAATAAAGGTGCAAATAACATCCTCTCATAACAATGTAATTCAATAATCAGATGAAAAGTGAATCCACTTTCATCTGGTCTCCATGATTTTAGGTGGGTATTAACTTGATCTGATATTTGTAGAGAAGAAACATTACATCAGCAGTGATTTTAGCAAAGTTTCAATTTAACCAATTTACAATATCAGATAACATTATGGAATAGATTTAAGCCTGTCCATTAAAGTTTGAAGATTTGCTATCTTAATATAAACCGAGCACTGATATGTGTGGGAAATGATGATCTGAACCAACTGATAATATTGGAGATCATTTATATTTTTCACATGTGTGTGGTCATGTGTATTGGTTATATGAAATAGAGTGGGATAGCAGAAGGGAGTTTGAAACTCTGTGTTCAAATCTCCTATAATTTAAAAATATTGTAAACAATTGAAGTAATGCGGATTATACTTGTAATAATTTGAATAAGCTCATAAATAAGTCGCAGTAGTGAAATTTTTTGTGCTTAAGAATAAATAAGCAATTATTTTATCTAGCGTCATGTTTACAATTATATTACATTCAAATATCAGCCTTTCAAGCTAATTGAGCAAGCACCTTTTGAGAGTGTTAAATAAATGAATACTTTCCTCTTCAATCCAAGATATAGTATTTATGCAGGAATAAAAAGGATCCTCTTATTCCTACGACTCAAATTCTTTTATATGAGCAAATCTGAAGAACTGTTGAGGAGTGCGTGAGTAGAATTCTCACTTTAAATTACTATTTACGATGTTTTTTGACTGAATGATGTCGGTGAAATTACTTAGAATTTACAAAACATCATTCTTACTGAAATAATTGCTTATTTACTCATAATTAAGTTTCAGTAAGAATGACGTTTAGTAAATTCTAAGTAATTTCACCGACGTCATTCGGTCAAAAAACATCGTAAATAGTAATTTAAAGTGAGAATTCTACTCACGCTCTCCTCAACAGTTCTTCAGATTTGCTCATATAAAAGAATTTGAGTCATAGGAATAAGAGGATCCTTTTTATTCCTGCATAAATACTATATCTTGGATTGAAGAGGAAAGTATTCATTTATTTAACACTCTCAAAAGGCGCGTGCTCAATTAGCTTGAAAGGCTGATATTTATTTGAATGTGCTTAAGAATGTAAACTTGCTTATTAAGTAATAATAGTGCAAAAGTCAGATTCACAACGAATCATTTTTTAACATACTTGCAAACAATTCCCATTTTATTATTTCACTATCAAAATATTAGTCAAACAAAGTTATTCATAAAATAATTTTAAGAAATTTTATATTTGTTTAGCATATTTATCATTTTTTAAAAAACTTTTTATTAATGTTTTACACAATAGAAAGCTTTATTATGTCTACCTTTAGAAAATGTTTTTATAAAATAGATGTGATGTTATTTCTAACTTGTATTATTATTAGTAGTATTTATATAATTATATATTCTATATATGAAATTATATTTGTTCTACCAGCCAGTAATGTGCAGGAAGAATTAATTGCAGTTACTAAAGTTGCTTATAAAACTTTATGAAAACTCTAGTCAAATTATAAAAGATTTGTTGACTTAATACTGCTTTTTTTTTTTTGTAATCTACTTGCACTTTTTGCTTTGTGCAGTCATTCATTTTATATTTTTTTATTTTATAGATGTTATTATATAATTGTTCTAAAATTATTGGAAAATGAAAAAATAAATGATCTTCCAAAGTCACCATCAGACATCTTTGGTAGTTTAAAATACATATATCAGAATCGTTGGCATGTAGCAGAATCTTTCAGCAGGTAATTTTAGAATATATGTATATATTTATAACACATAATGAAATCGATGTAATAAAATGTTAATAAATTTAAGATACATTTGATATAGAATGAGATATGCTTTCAAACTTTTCAATAATTACCAAACGGGCTCTCAATACTTTCTTAATATTATAACGATCCGGAGAAGGAGCTTAACATAATCTGCAATACAGGGTGCCACTAGGCATTTGAACCTAGAAAATTTATAAAGTAGGCAGATACGTAAGTCAAAAAAAAAAAAAATTTTTTTTTTTTCATTTTATATATTTTGATTCCGGTCATTAGCCCATTGTCACTAGCTCAGTGGAATAGCAGAGATTTATTTTTTATAATAAATTCTTATCCAAGAATATATAAAAAAGAATAAAATAAGCCACTGCCAGTAATTATACACACAAACATTTATTAACGCACATATAAATTTTGAATCATTTTAACATTACTTTTACTTTATAATTTTAACTTGATTTTAGAATTTGATTTTACATTTTAATTTTTATAAGTTTACATTTTAATTTTTATAAGTTCGCACAGATGGATTTATAAAATGTATTTTTAATGTTGAGTATAGATCGGTTACATCGATTACATGGTTAAAAACATTTCAAAATAAACCTAACTGATCAAAATACAAAGTCATTGATAACGTCAATTGCAGAAGGAGTACAAGAAACCCAATGGCATTCATCATAAGAGGCCGCATTGACATCGATGACTTATATATTCTAATCGAATATGAAAACCACAAACATAAGTAATCGATAAAGAATCCATGCAACGTCCATACCCAACTTAAATTTAATGCATTTTTATTTAGAGTGTCGAGTATGAATAGACTACATAGATTGCATTTGAAAAGAAAATATTTTATCCCTTATTTAACCTTAGGCCAAAAGTTCGCATTTAAACAAACGTCAATCCATCTGATATATTGATGTATTCAATGTAATACAAATATGACAACACAAATAAAGGTTAAGAAAAGAAATTGACTCTCATCAGATAGGAATACTACATCTATCTGACGATAAGAGCAATAAAAAAAAAAAAACTCCATAGGAAGGAACTGCGGTCTCCGTCTTATAATTCCTTCCATAGGCAAAACGAGTGTGCGGCGTATAAAGCGATTCTGCCCGTAGCGAACCTCGTACTACATCTACTAATTACACCAATATATCCAATCCATTGACCTAATTCAACTACGGAACGAATAACCTAAGATTACCCTTCCCTAATAAAACTTTACAAATCTATATAGCCATTCACACCCGACTTAAATTTAACATTTAACGAAAAACAAAAATCATAATAAAAACTTAAAAGAACAAAGAAAAATAAATGGAAATGATTAATAAATAATTTAGTTTGGTCAGATAGGAATCTCTTTCTATTTTTTTTAAATACTGGGAAAGTTTATATTTTAAAGTTCTTAGTGTTTTCAAATTAATATTCATTTAAGTTCATAACGTGCTTACGGTTTTAAAACGTTCCTTTTTATCCGTTGCTTGCCGTTTGAACGTGAATTCCCATGCCGTCCTAAAGAGATTAGTATTCTGTTGGCCATTTTATTTATTCATCGTTAAATCCCCCAATGATCCTGTGGTCCTCTTTTAGGAAAAGCGATGTTTCATTTTCTTTTTTTTTTTTTTTTATAACAACTGAAGGAATTGAAAGTGCGTCTTTCAATCCCTTCACTTCCGACTTAATACATTTCCGTCTTCTCTTAAATTTTCTTGACTCACTAAAAATTTTATTTCCCTTTTTCTTTTATATGTACCTTTAGGATCCAATGGACATTACGTCATCGATGATGATGATCCTTCCGTTGAGGTCCGATTTCCCGATGGATTTCTTTCATTGGCCATTAGTTTCTATTGTTTTCCTATCTGACCGTTGCTTATACATTTAAATGCCCAAGGCTAGTTTACATTTAACTAATTAAAACAATCATTTCCATTTTCTGATTAATTAATGTGTTTTCCAAACTTAAAGATATGTTTTTATCTCTAACTCTTTTTGTTGAAAGGTTTAGTTTTTCTATTTTTAATAAAGTTTTATTTTAATAATTTTTTTTTTCTGTGCGATTTTATATATATATGAGTTTAAGATGATTTTTTTTTAATTCTTAAAAAAAGAAGTTTTATTTGCGAACTTTTATTTTTTTCATGGTTAATAATAAAAAAACAATGTAACGTCGTATGTGCCCATTACAATATATTCTTGCAAATTCATCATTAGAATTTTTTGATAGTTCACAATACATATACCATAATCACTGGAATATGGTAGTCCTTCAGTAGATAACTTTAGAGAGTGTATGTATATATATTGTAATGGATTCAAATATAATGTAAATATAAATAATGAGAAATAGTTAACCTAGCACTGAAAGTTAAATGGAATTATTCCCAAAAGTTTTTTAAATTTCTTTTTCTAGATTCAGTTTAAAACTAATCTTCAGGTCCAAGCTATTTAACTAGAAAGCTTACTTCTGGAAATCTTAATACTGCTGATCATCATCATTTTAAATTACTACCATTATTCCTGAATGTC
The DNA here is from genome assembly GCA_028023455.1 of Epiperipatus broadwayi. NCBI lineage: Eukaryota > Metazoa > Onychophora > Udeonychophora > Euonychophora > Peripatidae > Epiperipatus > Epiperipatus broadwayi. Next base: position 5,772,009 of record JAQFVV010006251.1, read on the forward strand.
CCTTAGTAGATTGCATGGCTTCTCGGGATATGTTTGGAATGAATCTGAAAAGCAAAAAGTAATAAGTAAATTGGTTAATAAAAATAATAAGCTAATTTATTAACAATAAATAAATAAAACATGAAATTATTGCTTATACTTTTGCAACTGCTATCAGATAAATACAATAACAAAATATTGAAAAGAAGAAAAAAAAGTAATAATAATAAATATTAAAACTTAAGTATTATGGTTCACTATAAGATCAGATCTTATCATAATAAAAATGTTTTAAAGTTTTAAACCATGGTTTTCTATAGCTATCATATGCTTACTATATATGCACACATCTCTAATGATAATCTTTAGCAATCCAGTTTTGATTGTGATTACCCTCTTCACATATTAGTGGCAATAGTGTATGTGAGTCCCATTAGAAAAAGGTATTTTTGAAGACCTTATGGTACAGTCTCCTTTCCTTGCATGCTTTTCTTCTTCAAAGCAGGCAACATTCCATTTTATGTAACTTCAGTGTTTATCTGAATACAATTGTATAGTTCCGGATCTTTTGACTGATATGGTTAAAGTTTTCTAGCCATTCGTAGTAAATAGTCTTTTGCTAGCTATTGTCATCATAATTGCTGAGGTGAATGAAATATTTTAAAACAGTCAGCAAGATACTGCTATTCAGGGGGAAATGATTTTAAGTAGTAATTTCTCTTTTCTTCATGGAATCTATCTGCATTGCTTCCTTATTATACTAAAAAGTTATATTACATCTATTAACTAAAAATTAATTTAATATTAAGAGGTGATTAAATATATGGCTCAGCTTTTCCCTCTAATTAGTTATAGTGGTTTCAGAATAGCTTATTATTGCCTTGAAATTATGTTAGTATATATAAATCACGCTCTGTGTGTATGTTAATAAAATGCTATGCTTATATATGATTAAAGCTAAAGTGTAAGTGGGCTTATTCTATATTTTACGTTTACTGACAGTTTATATATAGCTTGCTGGGAGTTAATTCAGGACTTCCATATTTCTTCAAATGATTATATAATTTTAAAAAAAATAGTTTTTTTTATTTATTTATGGTAATGATAGGAGAAAAGGAAAATCATGACCAAATTTTGAAATTTGTTCTCGAACTTTCTCAATTTTAGTGCTTAAATAAATAACTTTTTATAATGTATTTAGATTTGCCATTCAATTTACTATAGGCAAATTATTTTTAATCCCCCTTCCTCCAAATTTAGCAGGCAAATCTGAGCAAAATTCTATACATTTTCTCTCTTTCTTAATACTATAAGAGTGACCATTTTATCAATTATAATTTTACAAAATATATTTTTTTATTAAGTATTTAATAGTATGATTAATTTTATAGTTTGATTTTCATTTAATATTCTAAATATCTAATATGTGTCCATACATGCACTTCAATCTATAAATTTATTAATCTATCAGAATATTTATTAAGCTTTTTTGACTATGCAGCTTTGTAATACAACTAATTTGAGCTGCAATCAAATTTGATCTGTTACAATATATATATACTGAAATAATCTTAATTATACGTAAATAAACTTTAGGCACATTGAGAAATTATACTTTGAAATTTTTCAATAAATTTTTAAGCAGACTTAAAATACTACTAAATAAAAGAAAATCCCACATTGAGGGCTTTGAATTAGAAATTAATTATACTTATTTTGTTTTTCATTTCTATTTTTAAGTCATGTTCTTAAGCAGAGCTCCATATAGTAATTGCTTAAGACAAAGCTGGAATTTGTAATGAGTATAGTATGAAATTACTCATTTGTCAATTATTGAAAACTTCGAAAGTATATTTTATTCTGTGACAAACATATTTTGCATTTATTTACATATATATTATTTTTCATAATTTTTATGAGCACATAAAGAATTTATGACTTCTCAAATATGTAACACTAAGAATATAAATCTATTTCATAGAACATACAAGTCTGAATATATTACTAAGTTTACAAGCAGGATTTCAAAAGAATTATTCAAATTAACCTGTAAACAACATCCATGATTTGTTATATCAGTGTCAATCTATTCTGTCAGTTTAAAAATGACATACCAGCATTGATATAACAAATTATGGCAGTGTTTATAGGTTTATTTAAATGATTTTTTGGAAATCTTACTTATAAGTTGTTTTTGTAATGTATTTGGACTTGTTTGTTACATGTAATAAGTTTACGTGTGTGTGTGTGCATGTGTATATACATATAAATTTACAAGCTCAGAAATAGATACAACATAACATCTTAATTTATTTTGTTTGATATATATTAGTGTCAATAAAGTTTATATTAAAAAAAAGAATATAACCTTAAAGATAGTATTTATTCAGACAAATATTTTAAAAATTTAGATTTTATGACTAGAAAGTATAGATTTTGGTGGGCTTTTTTTTTTTTATTTCAAAAGAAATCTAGACAAGCGCACTAATGAAACATGAAAAACAATCATTGTGAACAAGTCAGTTTACTCTGGAAAAACTCTTTGCAAACAGTGATTTTTTAAAAGTGAAATTTGTTATTTACATACAATTACATTTTTCTATAAAATTAAAAAAAAAAAAACTTTAAGTGAGAATAATAATTTTTTCAGAAAAAAACTGTTAATGAATTAGTTTGGAATGTATGTAGTTGGAAATTATATATTTGTTGAATGTTTTTCACTTAATAAAGATTTTACATTAGAATACAATCGAGTGGCAATTATGTTGCATCTAACTATGGGACTTTAATTATATGCTATCCAAAGTAAAATGTAAATAAATAAATAAATATATATATATTAAAATTCAAAAGTTAATATTCTGCAGACATTTTTTCATCTCTTGAGTTGAGCACATTCAGATTTTATATATTAATAAAATATCTTCTGTTTATATTGAAAATACATATTTTTATTTTCCTTTATTAGACATTCTTAATTTGATGTAGAGTATTTTATTTTATAAAATATCTCTAAAAGTAAAAGTTTTACAAGAGTTCAGAATATTCATTAACATTATTGGGGAAATCTTTAAAAAAGAGATGAGTTTATTGTTCCATACACAAAAAACTTACTGGAAAAAAAAAAAAAAAAGAATATTGCCCAAAACATATTTTGCTATTTATTTTAAAGTTAAAAATATAGTAGGAGTTAGTTTTTTTCCTTTATTATTATTGTTTTAATAGATGCATGAGTAAATACATGCTCTGTAAAATAAAATAAATATTGCCTCCATTTATTATTAATAATTATATTATTATAATTTTTTTAAATTTTTGTTAATATTTTAATTTTGATTTATATATACATATAAAAAAACGTCTTTTATATATGTGGGTTTTAAAAAATATTACACACTTGAAGTTCAATAAATAATATGCATTCTATTTTAATCATTGTTTATCAACAAAAGGTGAGCTATTATGGGAGGGGGGACAAACTGTAGCATAGGTCTTGGCTCCACTGTATACTTATAATATGGTAAAAGTTTGTAAGTTATTCAATAATCTTTCAGTCTTTTTACATTGATTATTTTAAATAAAATAATAAATTATCTAATTTTTTTGCACTTTTAAATGTTTTGATTATAGAACTATAAAATAAATTATTACATTTTATTTTTGCTTATTTATTTATACAAATTTACAATGATGTATTTTTTTTATATGTTCTTATTAATTTAATCCATTTAATATAAATGTGCATATGCACATATAGTATGTACATTTATATAATGTACCTGCTGAAGTTTGAGATGAGTTTTGGTATGTGGTAAAATGTCAGTCAGAAAAGTTCTTTTTGTTTGATTTTGATGTGGATATATCTTAACCTATAAAGCATTGAACTGTGTTGCTATGACAAGGATAATATTGATATAAGAAATTGCTTATTATTTCTATTGTTTCAAGATTGTGAATTGACTTTATTCATTGGCAGGTTATGTGGTCAGGCTCGGATTCGATCTCTACGAACTCAGCTCGGCGTGCCATAATTGGTATATCTTACCCAATCTGGTACAGGCACCCGGGCGGAAGGGTGGCATGGGGATGGACATTTCCGAGGTCCCGCGATGCAAGGTTACGACTCTATATGGGCCTTTCCTTACGGCCTATCTAATGGGAGGCAGGGGGATGGACCTTTCCGACGTCCCCTCTGCAGAAAAACGACAAGTAGGAGGTAGCGAACAATCTAGAACATAAATATACGAAATATCCGAGCTCTGTACCTCCTAGCACAATGGTAAATAGTGAGGGAAGGAACAGTGATCGTGTACTTTTCGTGATCCGGCTCTCTTTTCCTCTAGTTAGTCTTCGTGTTTTTTTTTTTTTTTCTTGGATTACTACATTTTAGTTGACGGCGGGCGATGTTCCTTGATCTAAATGGCTTTCGGGAAGATGGCTTCGAAATACTGACTTATTTAACGTGAATAGTTTTCTTGCGTTAGTTACTGGTTTAAATGAAACGATGGTTTATTGACCCCCCTTCCCCCCTTGTTTGTGTGTGGTGCGATGCGACATATTTGTTTCTTCCGGTCCGAGGTCGTTCTCCTACAGTACTAGTTGGTTTATTAATGGTACTCCAGTAATCATGCTCCTGTTACGAGTCCGGGTCCGGCAGCGTTCTTTTTTTTTTTTTTCTTTTTTAGTATCGGTCTGGTGGTAGTTTCCTCCTTTCTAGTTCTGGTCTGGGCCTCTCTATCTGCCTCCCCCTTCCTTCTGCTCGCTCGAATCTTGCGATGGCGTTTCCCATCTCGTGGATGCCCTTGTCGTCCCGGCTTATCATCATCCGCCTGATGTCCGTCGGCATGTTATGTCTGACGATCGAGACGATCTGCTCTTCTGTCATATGGTATGCTGGCAGCTGTTGGAGACCGGCCACCTGCCTGTAGTAAAATTGGGTTATAGTCTCGCCTGGTTTGGAGCCGTACTTCTCGTTGGTAATGTGGAAGTATATCCCTTCTTGCCTGGTGGCGTTCCAGAAACTCCGTAGTATCTCCTCACGATACTCTACGAATGATCGAGGTTTAAATTCAATCGTCCGCCACCAATCCCGAGCCGGTCCTTGCAAGTACGTGCTGGCAATATTAATTCTGTCATGTTCTGGTTTAGAGGGTTCCGAAAACAGGCTCCGTACGCTTTCTACGTGGTCCATGGGGTTCTCGTTCTCGCCTGCCCGGAAGGTTTCGATTTTGATTTGTCTCTCGGCCCACGACTGGCTTGGCTCCCGTTTACTTATTTCCCGTTCGACTCTTTTCTCCAACTCCTCCAGTCGTTCGGTCGTGATTTTTTCCGGTGTGTTCCGCTGTGGCTCGATTCCCTCTATTCTTCTGTCCATCGCGTCCACCTTTTGTACGATGTCTTCCAGCCCTGCCTTTGCTGTTTTTGCTTCCATTTTCGCCTCTTCTATTTCGGCCTTGGCCGTGCTGATCTCTACTTTCATCGAGGTTATTTCATTTTCCACTTCGGCGATTTTTGTTCCCTCTCTACCCTGTTCCTCCTCTGGCTCTCCGGTCTTTCCCTTCGCTAGTTTCCGGATCTCCCTAATGAGTTCCTCTCTACCCTCCTTCATCTCTTTCATCATCTGGCTCATCATTCTTATCAATATTTTTGTATCTGATTCGGCCTCCTCTTTCACTTCGGCCTTCTTGAATGTTATGGGGCTTTCCCCTGTCTCCTCCCACGTGATATCCATATTGTTATCCATTTGGTGATAAGTTCTTTTTTATTTTGATTTTATTCGTTTATGGTGACAGCGACCGATCGGCGTCCGCTCCCTTATCTCCTGCTATGCTTTATTTGTTTTGTTTATTTTGCTCCGGTTCCCGATGTTTTGTTTACCCATTTGCGATGTTAAGAATCGCCGCGATTTTGTTCCGTTTGTTTATTATATATTTTTTTTTTTTTTCAAGCTTTTTGTTTACATAAATATTTCCGCGTCTTCTCCCAGTTCGGCCGCTTTTGCTAGTATCTAGATTTGCTTTTTCTTTATGTTTAGAAGCTTCATTTATACTAGCTTCACGTTGGAAGCGCCAATGTAACTGTAATCCCCTATATATTACCCGAGATTACGGGCTTCGAAATAAACATGACATAGCGTAAGGCTTTATTTATTTTCTTACATCGACAGTTATTCACGATCCACATAAGGGGGCGCCAGATACGATTATTTAAGTTGATTTTAACTACTCGCATCACCTTACATCATGTCAAAACGATTTCGAAGTCTAATCCCACCCACTAGCTCAACACTCCCAGCATGGACCAATAAGGTGTCTCAAGGTTGTTACATGATTGTTTCCAGGACGACTCCTCCCGGAGAAGACGCATTGTCCGCTAATGAAATTCAGCATGATTTTCTAATAAGTCGATCACGGCATAAGGATCGTTTATTGGTTGTCACTGACCTATGAGGTTGTTCGCTTACGCCCCGAACACAAGGCTTACAAGTTCATCCCCCCGCTTTATTGTATATAACATAATTCATTGACGTTTACTTTGATTGATTATAGACCCGCCCGCTCTTAAATCTATCTTAACTAAGGTGAAATAAGAAACATCGTGCCGTAAGGCACGATGGTGACATAATTAATAAAATAACTAAATTGAAACGGAAATTAAAATTAACTAAATCTACTTCAAAGATAAGTTATCAAAGCATAAACAAACTACGGTTTCGATTGTGTGTGAAAAGATTTGAGATATGCTCGACTTGATTAGATATTGAACAAGTTTATTAAATATGAAAAGAAAACATTATTAATTGATTTATTACAAAACATTATTAATTGATTTATTACAAAACATTATTAATTGATTTATTACACACGCGCACATACATTCACGCCCACAGAGAACCATAAGTATTCATAACACAATTTGAATAACGAGAAAGTTCCTTTCTATTTGATAAATATATAATCTTTCCTTAGATTCACTTAAGTTCAAAGTTCATGTTTACAAAGTTCAGTAACAAAGATAAACTATTATGACGAGGAAAGTCTTAAGATTTATTTGAGTAAATTTATGTTGGTTAATTACGAGATTGCCTTACGAGTTTATTAATTGAGTGAGTGAACATAATATAAAACATATTTACCTAGGATTTGTCTTGGTTGCAACGAAGGTCGATTGGTCTGGACGAGTTTGGGTGTTTCACGGAACATTTCTTTTATTAGGAGCATTCACTTAACACGACGATGTTATCAGAATTTCATAGCTTCGGAGATATTTCAGTAGCGGAGCGCCGATCAGTCACTGAAGGGTTTATTAGCCCCTCATGACAGTCGACGCTCTTGGTATTAATTTCATGATGATCATTTTAAATATTGAGGAATAACCAAGCTAATTCAGAACAATTCTAATTTTAAATAAAAGCATAAGCATCGGAATAAATGAGCAGGTGGTAATTCAGCGTACTGAGAATTGGAAAATAAAAAAACAACAGCAAGGATAACGTATCTATCGAAATGAATCGAATCGAACCGACCCCCAACCATTGAATAGGTTTTGACTGGTATTTATAAGGGTTGATCCATATCTTAGGATCCAATCTACCCCCATAGTTCCCTGTTCTTGGAGTTGTCGTTCAGGTCCGCGTTTGAGGTACCTGTTCACTCACTCTTTGTGCTAAAGGCAATATTTATTTTGAGACAATCTCATTTTGCAATCTCACTCAACCAACCTTATTCCTTCACACCTCGAATGCATGCGTGTGTGCGTGTGTTTTACTAGAACAATACAAGTTATTTTAAATTTAGAAGTCGAGCATTTATCTTTTCCTCAAATCTTTTCTATAAGTTTTATTCTAGTTAAAATTATATTTCTAAAATAAACATTTTTTAATTCCCCGTGGTGATTTTGATTGATAATTATTTTTATTATTTTAGGAGTGCATATTATATTTTATTATTTAGGAGAGCAAATTATTTTTTGTTATTATTTTTATTATCTAAAGGCTTTAATCATTTAATTAGACGTTTTACCGTCTGCATTTTATCAATGTGTTTTATAAATGTATTTATGAGAGAAAGAAAACTATTACTAATTACGAAAATAAAGTTACGAGTGTTTTATGTTGCTTGCTGGTGTGTGTGTGTTTATCGATGTATCCTAGATTTAATATTGATGTAACGCTGTCTCGTTACAATATTATTTTTCATAATTTTTATGAGCACATAAAGAATTTATGACTTCTCAAATATGTAACACTAAGAATATAAATCTATTTCATAGAACATACAAGTCTGAATATATTACTAAGTTTACAAGCAGGATTTCAAAAGAATTATTCAAATTAACCTGTAAACAACATCCATGATTTGTTATATCAGTGTCAATCTATTCTGTCAGTTTAAAAATGACATACCAGCATTGATATAACAAATTATGGCAGTGTTTATAGGTTTATTTAAATGATTTTTTGGAAATCTTACTTATAAGTTGTTTTTGTAATGTATTTGGACTTGTTTGTTACATGTAATAAGTTTACGTGTGTGTGTGCATGTGTATATACATATAAATTTACAAGCTCAGAAATAGATACAACATAACATCTTAATTTATTTTGTTTGATATATATTAGTGTCAATAAAGTTTATATTAAAAAAAAGAATATAACCTTAAAGATAGTATTTATTCAGACAAATATTTTAAAAATTTAGATTTTATGACTAGAAAGTATAGATTTTGGTGGGCTTTTTTTTTTTTTATTTCAAAAGAAATCTAGACAAGCGCACTAATGAAACATGAAAAACAATCATTGTGAACAATTAAGTTTACTCTGGAAAAACTCTTTGCAAACAGTGATTTTTTAAAAGTGAAATTTGTTATTTACATACAATTACATTTTTCTATAAAATTAAAAAAAAAAAAACTTTAAGTGAGAATAATAATTTTTTCAGAAAAAAACTGTTAATGAATTAGTTTGGAATGTATGTAGTTGGAAATTATATATTTGTTGAATGTTTTTCACTTAATAAAGATTTTACATTAGAATACAATCGAGTGGCAATTATGTTGCATCTAACTATGTGACTTTAATTATATGCTATCCAAAGTAAAATGTAAATAAATAAATAAATATATATATATATATTAAAATTCAAAAGTTTTAATATTCTGCAGACATTTTTTCATCTCTTGAGTTGAGCGCATTCAGATTTTATATATTAATAAAATATCTTCTGTTTATATTGAAAATACATATTTTTATTTTCCTTTATTAGACATTCTTAATTTGATGTAGAATATTTTATTTTATAAAATATCTCTAAAAGTAAAAGTTTTACAAGAGTTCAGAATATTCATTAACATTATTGGGGAAATCTTTAAAAAAGAGATGAGTTTATTGTTCCATACACAAAAAACTTACTGGAAAAAAAAAAAAAAAAGAATATTGCCCAAAACATATTTTGCTATTTATTTTAAAGTTAAAAATATAGTAGGAGTTAGTTTTTTTCCTTTATTATTATTGTTTTAATAGATGCATGAGTAAATACATGCTCTGTAAAATAAAATAAATATTGCCTCCATTTATTATTAATAATTATATTATTATAATTTTTTTAAATTTTTGTTAATATTTTAATTTTGATTTATATATACATATAAAAAAACGTCTTTTATATATGTGGGTTTTAAAAAATATTACACACTTGAAGTTCAATAAATAATATGCATTCTATTTTAATCATTGTTTATCAACAAAAGGTGAGCTATTATGGGAGGGGGACAAACTGTAGCATAGGTCTTGGCTCCACTGTATACTTATAATATGGTAAAAGTTTGTAAGTTATTCAATAATCTTTCAGTCTTTTTACATTGATTATTTTAAATAAAATAATAAATTATCTAATTTTTTTTGCACTTTTAAATGTTTTGATTATAGAACTATAAAATAAATTATTACATTTTATTTTTGCTTATTTATTTATACAAATTTACAATGATGTATTTTTTTTATATGTTCTTATTAATTTAATCCATTTAATATAAATGTGCATATGCACATATAGTATGTACATTTATATAATGTACCTGCTGAAGTTTGAGATGAGTTTTGGTATGTGGTAAAATGTCAGTCAGAAAAGTTCTTTTTGTTTGATTTTGATGTGGATATATCTTAACCTATAAAGCATTGAACTGTGTTGCTATGACAAGGATAATATTGATATAAGAAATTGCTTATTATTTCTATTGTTTCAAGATTGTGAATTGACTTTATTCATTTTAATTTGGATATGTGAATAATAAAGCATATGGTTTGGATAAAATTATTTTTTTATTATATGTATTTTTGTTACTGCATTCACAATAATAAATTATAAACAATACAACTAAATATCTCAAATATATTTATTTTATTTGTATAATATTATACTGGAAAGGTATATTATGTGAAAATATATTTCCAGTGTAGTATAATGAGAATGTATTATAAATTGTTTAATTTGTGTTAGAATGAAAGAATGGTATTTGTTATCTGTAATAATTATGAAATTTTTTTTTTTTGTCATTATTGTGTAATAAGATTTTTATTTATGAAACGCTAGCTAGAATTGGTTAAAGAGTGAATAAAAGATATTGCTATAGTTACTATGAAGTAAATAAAAAAACTTATAAATAGAACTGACGAGAAAAAAACTTTTGTTTTAACTTCAATAGAAGCATACCTAAATTTCTTTGCATGATTTTATTTATTTTAAAAGTATATAGTTAACTGGACAAAATGATGGGTGGCTGTACAGTTTGTTGAGGATTTGTGACGGACAACAATTTATTATAAAAATGAAAAGTAATCAAAAATTAATTTTTAACATTTCAAAATGACTGAAATATTTTTTCATGTTAAAAAAATGAATATTATATGCTTTTCAATGATGGAATCTAAATGTTAACAATAGAAAAATATACACAAGATAATGTTTATCTACTGATATAATTTTATAAGCTTGATATATTATTTATACATGGGAAAAAAATTGGCTGAATTTCCATAGCATTGTCATACTAAACTAGTGTCTGTTCACTTGTAATGTTTTATGGATTGATTACTTGCTAAATGAAAGGATATCTACATCATATTATTGTGTGTATAAATTAGTGTTAGCATACTTTTAGCCTTATATAGATCAAATATCTGGTAAATGAAAAGTGGATATTTGAAAAATAGCTTTTTATGATATTTCTACTTTCTCTGGAATAACAGAACATCATCTGATTACAATTTAAAAAAATAAACATTAGAACTATGGTATTACTTTAGAAAGGCCATATCTAAAGACTATTACTCAGATCATTTGCTTATATTTAATATTATTATTGCTATATTTTTTTTTCTTCATTTAAGCTGTATAGTATTATTGATATGAATAGTTGTATATTATAGATTAAGTAATAATCTATTTACATACCTAAATGTAAGGGAGTTATGTTTTCCCAAGTTTGAATTTATATCTTGAAGCTTAATAATTATTGTTTTAATTTAAAATGTTCATTTTTTTTTAAAATTTATTGGTTATAAATTAATTTCAGGTATGTCGCTTATGTTAGGAGTTCAAAAGAGATATCATAATAAGTATTTATTTTATTTTTTTCTTTTAAATTTATATTAACAAATAAAGAGATTCAATTTTGCATATATATTTTTATATATATTTTGATTAACTATATTTTATATGAAGTATAGAAAAAATTTATATCTTGAACTCTTTTATATTTTGGAAAGTATAAACATTCTACATTTTTGTGTTACATAAACATATGTGTTTGTATTTAGTATCCTATAAGTGGAGATTGAGATGTAATCATCTATTTAAATATGAAGTTAATGTTAACTGAAAACCTATTGCTTAAAGCATAATCAGATTATATGCATATATTTTAAATGTTTATTTGCCATATATATATATTCAATTTTAATTTATATGAATTTTTCAATAAATTTTGAATTAATGTAAACAAACTTACTTGGTTGTCATTCAATTTTACAATGCAAATTTTTTGGTTAATCATATTTGGATGAGATGATATTCACTAATTGATTATACCACAATTAATTAGAAGCAGTTATAAAAATAATTCAAAAATCAAGAACATAGGGTGAGTAAGAAAGTATAATTACATATCTTCTTTTTTTTGTATTGAATTTAATGTTTATTATTTGACCAGGTATAGATTTTATACAGCAATAAACTAACTTATTTGACAATCTTAAATATTTAATAAGTAATTAGAAGCATATTATAATTATTTTGTTAGTAACAAGTAAATAGATATACTAAAATAGAAATTATATATAAATTGATTTGATGATTGATAATGGTGCAAATATGATAATTATTAAAAATGAGTAAAAGTAGTTGCATCAAAATGTTCATATATTTTATTTTAGATCAATACTGATTAAAATAAATATTACATTAAGTTAGTATATAGCCATAAAGATCATAATCTTATTCAGTTATAAAACAGGTAATAGTAATATATTTTATTCAGTTACAAATTAGAGTGATTTAGTTTAGATATTAAATTTTACTAATATTCGACTATAATACATCTAGCAATCTTTCATATGCTTTGAAAGTTATAGTCTAAAATTTTATTATCTTGGCTTTAATAAACTGAAGAATAATTGAGCATGATTTGTCAATTGTTAGAATAAGCATCAAATAGGAATCTATCATATATTTTATATATTGTTACGATTGGATATTGAAATCTTATGGTTATTTAATCGGATTTTATTTTATAATATATTAAATTAGTGAAAATGGAAAGATGTTGGATTGATTGATTTTATATTACTATTAAATATTTAATCTTATTATAATTGATTTAGTTACTAAGGGTATGTTGATATTAATGAAATAGTATGGCTGAGTTAGCAGTACTTCTATTTTATTTAATTGTAATTACAAATCAATTAATGAGTTATATATTTTGTTAGATATCATTGATATGTTAAACTTGTAGGGCTTATTAAGATTGTTATTTCATCAATCTATGAATCATTTTATTCAAATATAAATAGAAGTAATGTTTGTCTTTTGATACGTGTTTGTATTATTATAAACAGTGTGTTGATTCATAAGGAATATTAAAGTGTATCTGTATAAATTATTTTTATTCTATTATAAAGGATTTATATTATAGGCATATACCATTATCTATAAGACAGTGATATTTAGTTTTATTGCTTTATCTTTGATTTATTCCAAATAATGCTTATATTTTAGGGTAGTTTGAATTAATGTTTTATTTGTTTTATCTGAGGTTATAACAAAGATTATTATCATTGTTTTATTAACTTAAATGTTAGATAATTATTCATTGATTGATATTCATTTTAGTTTAGTTTATTATTTTCATTCTATTACAAATGACACTACAATTCATGGGCATTATTAAATTAGGATTATTTTACTTTAGTTCATTATTTTTATTCTGTTACAAATAGCACTCAAATCTGTAGAGCATTAAAAGAAAAGTATACTCTCATATTTATTCAGTTACAATATATATAATTGAACAGGAAATAACTGAATCGTCCACTGAGTTATTTATATAAATAAACTATTCCAAAGACAGATGATATCCAATACCATCTGCCTTTTTAACATTTGTTCTTATATATGCTTATTTTAGTTACATAATTTTAAATAAGGGAGTGAATTCGATCTATTGATTATATATATAGACTAAATGATAAGAATCACTTACATTTAATCTGAATTATTTATTTATATATATGTTATGATGAATAAGCCTAGTTGCCATTTAAAATAGGCTTAATGTTAATTAAATATATATGTGGATTTTGGCAATATGTTGAAGTAAATAGAAGAAAAAAAGCCAATAACTAGATTAAATTAATTTGGCATTTTTTAAAATGAGGTTGTAAGAAAGAAATAATATTGTGAATTGTATATGTGTGTTACTAATTGGACATATTAAAAATGTAAAATAATAGTTTCTTATTATTGTAGCCATTAATAATATTATAAATGTCTGATTTAGTGATGGGCACATTTAAATAATAAAGGGATATAATGACAAGGAGTAAAAATAGATCATATTCTGTAAAATAAGTAAATTGTATGTAGTAATAAACTCAATGTAAAACAATATTTAATGTTATGAAATATAAATTATTTTATCATTATGCAGAATGTCAATGAAAGAAATTCTACTTATAATATATTTAAATTATAATTAAATCAAAAATAAGATTTATGACAATGATAAATAAACCTATTGCTTAAGAAAAATAAATATTCTATTTTAGTAGAATAAAATAAAAATTTCTAAAAATATTTAAAACAAAGGTTAGAAATTTATATCAGAAATTAAAAAGGTTAAATAAGTTTAAAAAATGGGATATAGATATTAAACAATATCAGATTTATTTATGTATAAATTGTGTTTAAAAGTAACCTAGGTGGTTAAAAGTCTAGAACAATGTATTTGCCTATAATACAATTAATGTGGTAAATGAAGATGCTGTAAAAAGTTAATCTTTAATAGACTACAAAAGTTGCAATATTCGGATTAGCATAAAAAATAATGTAGAATTTAGCAGAGGTTGCCAATGAATTAGTTGTGCTATATTGCAGAAAATGCAGAAGAAAACTCCATAGATAAGGATAGACATTTACAAACTGCAATAATTCAACAGACAATGAAAAATAATATAATTCTGTTTATTGTCAATGCAAGTATAATTTTATTGTTTGTAAATAAACTTCATTATTTTTATCAGAAAAATCAAGAAAATAACTGGCTAGAATTATTGATGCCTTAGATAGCTAAAGCTTGCTTAAGCCATGTAATTTCAAATGAAAAAGAAAGACTTTAGCTAAAACCTTCTAATAGGAAGATAGAACTTGTTATTTTCTACTTATTGTGAACAACTAAATGTAAATTGTAAAAACTTAGTTTTGTGCCTCAGATAAAGATGTTATTAGCATGATCTATAAGGCCATATAAACTTTGGTTAAAATTAAATCCTCATCACTCATAAATGAGTATGTACTATTTCACCTCTAACAAAAGAAGGATTTAAAAAAAAAACTGCTTTAAAGATGAGTATTGCAATGACTACACAAACTAGTCTATGAACCACAAATATATCCACATATAGAACATTTGGATCTATTTTGCGATGCTGTCTTTTAACTTGTTTTGGAAAAACTTTTTTTTTTCAAATTCTATATCAAGTTTAATTATAACTCTCCAGTGTATTCTGTTTTGAATCAGATCTTTCCAATGGAAACAATCAACATCCACTTCTTTAGAATGTCTGAGATTTTCATTATAAGTAAATGATTCTGTCTCTTGCATGAAAACTACACTCATGTTTATCATAAAGCATTCATCAAGGAAGTCTTGCATTGTTTATTTGTTTTGCATGTGCAATCTAACAAAGATTCTATTTAACAACAATGGATTCTGTAATATCACATCCAGAAGGTTGAAGAACATATTAATTACTTTTATGATGTTACCATTATATTTTTATAATTTTAAAGAGCATTCTTAAATGAGATTTTTTAAAAAAAAATTGTTTATCATTCTTATAATATACATATGAGTGATGAAAATTTCTTTGAATAAACAAACTGATTATGAAAATAGAAATATACAGAAGAAATAGAGAAAAATAAATGGCTTTTCTGATGAATTATTATTTCAGAAATAGTTAACAATTTATTTGCTTTTTTGTATGTATTGTATGTATGAAGTGTATGTACAATTATTAAAAGAATAACTAATGATTATATCTTTGGATATAACAACAAATCATTCCCCATCCCATCTTCACTCGCTTTGTTAAATTTATATCTTTGGATATAACAACAAATCATTCCCCATCCCATCTTCACTCGCTTTGTTAAATTTATATCTTTGGATATAACAACAAATCATTCCCCATCCCATCTTCACTCGCTTTGTTAAATAAGAGCAGTTCTCCATTTTAACATCATCTACTATAAACTTAATTTATGAATGATTACCAGATACATTTTAATTTTCATCCTCAGACCAGTTTCTGGATTTTTCTTTTATCATTGTGCAGAATGGATAGCTGTTTGGTCTAATTTATTATAAGAACTATGATGTTGAATGATTAACTGTTATCTTAACATTTTTTACCAGGAGAATAATTTGTCTCCAGTTAATGAAGAACTAAAAACAAATATATAATAATTGAATTGGATTCAGATCTATATAATTGTGCAAGCAGATTGACTTGTATTCAAAACCTTAGTCTGTTTTTGAAATTTCAAGTTTTTAGTTTAACAAATAAAATAGAGTTAAAGATGATTGCTCGTTAGATATCCACAGATTCATTTAATAAAGGGAAAAGTCAAAAATTCTTCTGAGGATAGGAAATTAAAATACATTGGTAATTACTGGTTATTAAAACTTATGATACATGATACTTTTGGATATAAAAACAGAGAAAAAGAATGGACAAAATAAAAATGTCCCAAAAAAGAATGTCATTAATGTTAAACTTGGAAGTTATTAAGCCAAGTCATTTTATGTTTATGCCATTCTTAAATGATATTTTTTCTAACTTTTTTTTTTTTATGAAACGTCTAATCATTTGAAATTATTATGGTGATATTTTACAAAGTTTGGAATGAAATGTTGAGCATTTTCAAATAATAAGTTGATATCAAATAAAATCCCTAGATTTGTCTACATATTAAATTTATCTTGAGATTCCATTTGAAATGATAACAAAAGGGAAATGTTTAGAGACTTTGACAGATCAGTGTTGATAGAAAATGCTTTATTGAAACAATATTTAATTATATTAGAAATAAAAGCAAACGATGCTGTTGCTGTAATTCACTATTTTTTTTTTTTATTCGGTCTTTCATGCCTATCTAATTCTTTTCTAGCAATCACATATTTTCACTAATTATTATTTATCTAAGGTGATAGTTACATTTTTAATCTTTTCTCCTAATATATATATATATTTCATTCAGGGTATTCAACAACATAATTTATTCTACTTTGTCTCATTCAAATCTTAAAGGATATACGGAATCTGCTCAAGACATGTTATATTATGTTTATTGATAATGAACTAAAAAATGTTTTTTCTTAATTTGTAATATAAAGGACAACAAATAACTATGTTCTTCTATTATTTTAATTATAGTGACAGATTCATTAACAATACTATCATTGGAGATGAAGATAGCAGCGAGTGTAGGATTGGTAATCGACAACATAAAGTAGATGATAAGCAGCTTAGTGAACATACCAATTATACTGTATTTGTAGTTGTAGATATTAAAGAGGGAGACTCGGTTAGTTTCATATAATATCTTTTTTAAAATAAAATTTAAAAGAAAAATACTATTATGCCAACAGTTAATAACTAAAGTAATTGTGTGTATTTTTTTTTTTTTTTTAGAGTCGTAATTGGTCAAGTCCATTTTCAGAGCCTTTTTTAACTGGTGAGTTTTTATTTTTAAAATCCCCCCCCCCCACCTTACTTTTTGGCTTTTCTTACATTATTTTAGTTATATCATTATAAAGTTAAATGGCTTTTAAATAACCTTTATAGGCAAAGACTTCACTAGTAGCATTAAAAAGGAGCAGTGGGACAGAAGTTCAATGCTAGCTAGACAGCTGTGTTGATGGCATTTTTTTTGGTTATACTCTTTATCTTAGAATAACTCTGATACCCATTTTTTGACCAGTAGTTGAATGATTAGTTGAAATAGCTATAGAATAGCTATCTAAAGGGAAAATCTTAAATTTTTTTTGCTTCATTTGAATTTAAAAGTTAATTGTGGACATAAGTAGATGAATGTCCTGGTACAACAATCTTGTTGTTGCATTAATTGGTAATTCATTTCATTCCACAACTGAATTTTTCAGATCCCCATATTAAATACTTATTTATAAACAAAATTTACAGAAAAGATTGAATAAGGCTGCAAAAATGTAATATGCATCAAAATTTATAATTATTATGTGTTTTCCTGAAGGTTTGTGATGATGGTGTTCTAGTTGTATTTTTATATTGGACTATTTCCATCATCTATTATATGTATTGAATGTCTTTAGAAAAATTTAACTTTATTTAAATATTCCAAATACATTCAACTGTTAGTAATAGCACACCATCAGGTTAGTATGTGCACAATGTTTCGAGAGGTATTACTATCCCCTCTTCTTCAGGTGTTGCTGGCCTGACCAGTGACAGTACTAGCATGGGATTGGAACCTGAACCAAATTCTTTGAGTATTGAATTTTAAGGTAATGCTCAAACAACTGGGCCATTCTGCAAAAGGCAACAGTTTGTAGAAATTTCATATGCTTATCTATGAGGTTCCTTCTGATTTCTCCATTTTTTCCTTAAGAGCAAAGTTGATTACTCATTTCTATACATTATGTATAGTCACACTAGGTTGGCTTATGGGATTTAAAGAAGCTGCTCACATGACAATGGCAAAAAATTCCATAAGTCAACCTAGTGTGATTATACATAATGTATGGGAAACCATTAATCAACTGGAGAAATCAGGAGGAACCTCATAGATAAGTATATATAATTTTTATTGATTGTTGCCTTTGGCAGAATGGCTCAGTTGGTTAGAGCATTATCTTAAAAAATTCAATACTCAAGAATCTAAGAGTCCAGGTTTGAATCCTATGCTAGTACTGTCACTGGTCAGGCCAGCAACACCTGAAGAAGAGGGGAGAATAATATATTTTAAAACATTGAGCTTATACTAACATGCTTGATGTGCTATTACTAACAGTTGAATGTATTTGGAATATTTAAATAAAGTTAAATTTTCTAAAGACATTCAATACACATATTAGTTGATGGAAATAGTCCAATATAAAAATACAATTATGATTAATGTGTTTAAAACAATTTCTTTTATATATAAAGTTATATGATGGGACAATTAGAAAGCCTTATTTATTACTTATTCAATACTTTTATGCTTAATATTTAAGGGTTTTGCCTCAAGCTTTCAAGCAACAAATTGAGAAAAATATGACTTGCATATAAAATATAATATATATGTGAATTTAAACATCATTGTATCTATGAGGGCTCTTAGAGTTTTTGATCTTACAAGTCATTTATTTTAATGAGGAACAATTCATTGTTGCAGATTATACATTTAAAACTGTTATCATGACTTCAGACAATACAAGTATAGTATTAGGGGCAGGATAGATATGAAGGCTTTCAAGAACAAAGAATTCTAATGGCCTCTGCAATACATCCTATGGTTTTGTAATATAAATCACAGAGTTATAAAAGTTTGATAATGAAGAAATATTTTTTTTTGGAAGCAGTCAGTTGCAGTATGCAAATTATAAAAACCTTAAAAGATTGATGATCATCATAGTCTTTCTATTGTTTTTAACAGCAAAAAGGAACCGTTTACTTGTTGCATGGTATTAAAGTACTTCTTAACTTGCCAAAAGAAGACCAATAATTAACAGACTCTGTCAAATAACTACTACTTTTAGACATTGAGGAATATAATAATTGAAAAACAACCTAAGATAATGTTATGCATTAATCAAAGAATGATGACATATCACATGCTCTATGTAATTTTGATTGCTTTCTGATAATAAAACACCACTGCGCATCTGAATTGAGTTTTACTCATGGGTATAAACAAATTATGTTAAGAGATATCTTTAAATTTTATTAAATTTATACATCAAGGGTATGCATATATGGGACTTCCATTAAGCTAATCAGTTCACACAATGTATTTGGGACAGAGTTAATATTTGAATCCCATCAAATTTTTAATGATATGGTGTTAATAAATTATGCATAATTGTGGTCATTATGTTGGGTGGGAGATTTTTAATACCTTGGTGTTATAGTTATTTTCTGTTTTAATCACCAGAAGGATTATCTTGTAACAAAATGAAAAATCTACTATCAAAAGGTTTTTAATATTTTGCAATAATGCAATGGGTTTTATACATTTTTAGAATTGATCAACCATCTAGATGTTCCACTTTCCATTAGTTAGCAGTTTCAGTATGATGGTTGTATTTACAAAAATGACATTTATTATCCTTATGTATTGAGAAAAATATGAACATGAACTTAATCATAAAGTATATTGAAGTTCATTTACTAAAATAGTTATAAGTTGTAGTCAACCATATGGATAAAGTTTTATTATTATCATGTTTTACAATTTACATATAGAGCGGTTATAATACTCAAATTTTAAATTTTTGAGAGATTCTTTTTAAAAAATCACTTCACTATCTTTTTTTGTTCTTATAATGAAAATTATTGATGGAATTGGAAAACAAATGGATATTAAACTATAACATTTAAGCTATTTTATTAAAAGATTTTCTAGTGGTATATATAAATATATTTTCTACTGAATTGAATGTGAAACGTAATCAATTTAATAGACAACTATATAGAGGGTGTGCTAAGATGATATGTAAATCACATGATTTTTTTGAATTAATGTAACATCTTGATAAGGTTCAATTTGAATGAAAATCGATTAGATGGAAATAAATTTATGATTTAAATATATAGTTGTCTATTAAATTGATTATGTTTTCATATTCAATTCATGAGAAAGTATATAAGAAAGACAAAATAATGATTTTAAAAGAAATACCACCAAGAGAAATATATATATATTCATACACAGAAGCACACACACACTCTCTCTCACTCACTCACTCACTCACTCACTCACATACATACATACATACATCTCTTAATTTGCAATTTCAACAGAAAATAAAAGAATTAGAAATTAACAATTTTATTTTTTTTTTAAATTGTAATGTTTTTGTTCATTATGTAACTATTGGATAATGCAACTTCCAAAACTCATTGGCAAATAGTTGATTTATTCTTTTTTATTAAAGTAGCTTGAATTTTCTAATTTTGTATCACTTTTTTTCATTTCATCAATAATATTTTTTGAGAAAGAGAATTACTTTAATAAATTATTATTAAAAATGATTGTACTGTTTAAAGTTATTTAGAAAGAAGAGAAAATAAAAATACTTAGCGTTTAGCTAATAAAAGATAAAATTATGAGGGGAGAGATATTTTTTAAAAAAAAACATTATAATCTTAATAGTATAAAATTGCTAATAGTAGTTTATCTATTGATGTTGTCTTAGTTGTATAATTTTTAGTAAAATTGTATCATATATGTGGTAACATATTATATATATTGTACATGTTGAAAATGTATTGTGTATGTGTGTGTTATCTATATACAGATATATGTATGATTTTCTGCTTTTCATAAATTTTGATATCTATCATAGCTTGGAAATAAATACTATTAATATAAAGTATACTCTTTGTATGTTTTTAATTTTCATGTGTTTAAAATATACAAGTTTTAAAATGTCAGTCATGTTTTGAGTATCATTCATATAAGAGTATTATTTAATTTGGCATCAAGAAGTTTCACTTACTGAAAAATTTTTATATTTAAATTTTTTAAATAGAAATTACCAATGCTCATTAAAATTTTTATGGAAATTGTTAGAAACATAAGTATATAATTTATATTTTATTGATTTGGTTTTGGTTGAAGAATAAAATAATTTATTTCTGATTAATTGTGTAGTAAATTTATATCATTACTTAAATAAAACTTTAAGATAATTGCTTTTTTATTTATCATTAATATTTTGACCGTTTTTACAGTCATCTTCAGATTCTAGGAATTAAACATACATCAGATGTATACATTTTTATTTATAAAAAATTAGTATACAATTTTATAAAAATGTTATAAATTTGATGTTATATATTTATTAATTTTTATATTCTATAGAAGATTGCAAAAACAATCAAAACATGTATTGAAAAATAATAGAAGCTTTAAAATAAATGCTATGCCAATGGCTGATTATTTAAATAATATTTGTATTAATTGCTACTTATTGTTAATATTATTTAAATTCAATAAACTGGATTTATGTATTGTTTTTTATTACAGGTAGTTTAGTAAAAAGTGGTGCTAAGACAGAAGTTATTGTTGGTGTACTTTGTGGAATTCTTCTAACTCTCATTGTAGTGGTTTTGATTCTTCTTGTAAAGTAAGATAAGATTTGTTTGTGTATATAAAAATAACATCATATAATTGCACTAAATTATTAAATCTTATTATTGTAGACACTCAAGGATACAGAAATACATAGATGGTGTTCGTAGTCCTCACGAAAATTTTTTACTTCAGTGTTTCCGTAGCCCACATCATGTCACTAATTCAGAAGAAGGGTTAGGTATGCTTTCGGGTATAAACATTTTTTTCATTTTAGCACTTTTCAGCACTTTTCTTGTCCCTTTTTTAAATTAATATTTATGATAATTTCATAATATTTTTGAAAATTTCTTTAAATTTTTTAGAAAAATTATTAGAAACATTATTGTTTGTCTATAGTGTTATTTGCATTTATTTAGAAGCTGCAAAATGAACATTGTGTTAATTTTGCGGAAAGTTCATCTCATCATATATCTTAATAATGTAGCAATACCCAAACTGTAAGGATTAATTTAATAAAATATTATAAATATTACTGATGTATAAAATGTAAAACTAATTATAGATAAAATTATAAGATGAAAGATTTCATTTGTTAATTGGTAAAGAGGTTATCGAACAGTTTTATGTTTTTATACTGAACTGGGTCCGCTAAAAGAAGATATTATTTTATTCTTGCTGGTTTTAAATGGGTTTCAATACCTTTTATAACAATTTTAAAAGCATCGAACGAACTGGGATGGCCCTTCAAGCAGAGGGGAGAATACCATTGATAGTAGAGCCATCAACGATACCCATGGCCAGACCAAGCTATGCAAAGCATGATATGATCATATTTCCAGACTGTGGCCACCTCGACTGCTGGATTCAAACCCCTGCCATCCAAAGCATTTTATTTATTTTGAGGATCAACCTCAGGTGCCATCAACCATAGATTATAGTCAACATGCTTTGAACAACAGGCATACAATCTAGCGCTTGACGTATCCCATGACTAGCTCAGGATCCAGCACATTTATTTAAAACTAATTTATTGATGACGCAGTGACAAGAGAGAGAGAAAATAGACAAAATAGCAATTAAGCAAACATTTATTCAAGCACATATATATAATATAACATAATAACATGGAAATTTACATATAAAAATAAATATAAATGATTAATCATAGACCTTTGTTAAAGTTTATTTTAAAATAAATATAAGGTGTCTATAGACAAGAATCAAAATGTCTATCTAGGTTTTCATGATTGTCAATTTCCAACCGGTTGGCTTTTTCGTCTTCATTGATGGTTTCAAGGTTTGTTTTCTATTCTTTTTTTGATAATGGGAGAGAGAGAGGTTGAGTTTTTGGCAGCGTCTACTTCACCATTTTGGCATTAATTTCCAGTGAGAGTTCAAGCAGGGACAATTGATTTGCAGAGGGCTTTGGGCCTGAAGTCCAGTCAAACACCTCTAAAGATGATCTAGCAATGCATTTTTGCTAGATTTGCAGCTTCTGTGATGATATTTTCCGCAGCAGTACTGAATGGCTATATTATGCCCTTAGACTTCTGGATCTCTGGAGCAATGAATAATATAACGCCCAAAATGATGATGGACTGAATTTGATCACAAAATGAAGGCTAGAATGAATAATGATAGACAGTGACGACTTTAATCTTAACTTGAATCTGTCTTTTAATTAATTTTACATTTCTTTAATTATTTGATTTTTACATCCCACGTTAGTCTAATCTTTTGCTTAGATTAATCTAATATCTTATCATTCAGGAATCTTGCAAACTTAATTGCATTCCAAAGCTGATGAGATATTTTCACAAAAGTTTCTTTCATAACAATTTTTATTTTAATATTTTATATTTGTTTATTTTTAGCCATTTTATTTAACTATTTTAAAATGGAGAGGGATGAGTTTTAAATCTTTTTATTTTAGAAAATTATGTTTTTAAAATCTTAAAACTAATCATATATATTTTTAAAAATTATGAAATATGTAACAAAATATATATATGTATGTTTGTACAATACAATTAAAAAATTGGGTTGATTTAAGTACGCAGAATATGGCAATGAGAAGGAGATGTTTTATTAATACAGTATATTTTATTGGTATATATTTGTTTGTAGAATAAAAATATGAATAATCAGGAAAAGTCATAAGTAGATAAAGGACAAATTAAGTAGAAAATAAGTGAATAAAGTTATGTCATAATATACAAATTGACTTAAGATGCGATCATGGCTGAACGTGAAATGTTAACCTTAAAATAGGCAACATATTTACTTACTATCAAATAATCCAAACCTAGTAGAATTATTTATATGCTTTCATTTTTGAAATGTTAACCAGTACTCTCATAATTATACATATGATCAAAAATAAACCATGGATAGACGAATAATATATCTAATGATGAATTTCATATCATATTACACTTGTATTTTTGTTTTTTATATTGTCATTCATAAGACCATCCCAGATTAATAAATTTTAACTCTGTCTAATAATAGCCATTAAAATAAATAAATAATTGAATAGTTTATTGTTCTGGATTTCAAAAGATGTTTAAATCACCAGAAATGATAATCTGGGTTACAATCCATGTACAACAGCATCAAACCACTTAATGCATAATAACCATTTGCTTTAGGGCTAAGAATGAATTATCTGAAAGAAAAATTTTAAACCTGCTATCATTTAAACCCAGGTCATCTGCGTAGTCAGAAAATCTGCAAAGAATTAGGAGGCCCATGAAAATATTGACAAATGTGCTTTCTTCATGAGTATTGATGAAATTCATTGATGAATATAATGAAGACCTATGTGAACATATCTATTCAAGATTTTGAATGGCTTTTATGCTGAAGCTAAAGAAGATGATTTTTTAAATAATATAGTATAAATTTGACACCAGATAAAAAATAGATGATATGCTTTTTATAATTAAAGGAAGGTTTTTCAGTTTTATTTCGGTAGCTGATCATTCAACTAAAAAAATTTCTAATTTTTAAATGTTTTTTTTTTTTACAATCAGTGCACTGTCATTAGGACTTCCTTTATTGGTTTATTAGAAATAATACAAAACCTATACATTGACAAATATTGGGTGTTTAGCTGAGTTTACTACCGTGTTTCTCTGAAAATATGACACTGTCTTATATTAATTTTTGCTCCAAAACACACCTAAGGCTTATTTTCAGGGGATGTTTTATTTTTTCATGCACAAGTCTAGATTTATTTACGTATAAGAAAACAATAACAGAAGAATTATGAGGTACGTGGCAAAAAATTGCAAGAAATTTCACATGAATGTATAATTGTAAGCATATCTGTTATTTTAAAAGAAAAAAATTTAATGCATTTGATAATATAATAAATATTTTTCCATAACCTGAGATTCACAAGTATGTTGTATCTGCATTCTAATTAGTTATTTGTCGAGCTTATGATCTGATGATTTTAGGACTTTTTTACATTGCCAGAGCAGCATTGTTGTGATTTTACCAAAACACATTTGTGAGACAAAAAAATAATGTATCTACAGTATTATCTTTCTAACTAGAGCTTATTTTCAGGGTAGGGCTTATATGGTGCTAGCTCTTATTTTCAGAGAAACACGGTAACTGCAGGCTAACTTTTGAACCTCAAATCATAAGTATGAAAGGCTACTTTATTATACCCAATATGTACCAGTGAAAAGGATTCTGGTGAGTGGTTCTCTCTCCAAGCTCCTGCAGTTTCTTCTCCTAATTAATGCATGTTTTACATAGTGACATAATTGATCTAATCACCAAAAAAAAAAAATTTGAGCATCATTATGCTTGAATCATTAATTATGAGTAGATGAACAGGACAATGGAACAAAGTGCTAGCATTAAATTGTTTTAAATTGGGCAAAACTCTACTGAAGTGTATGAAATGATTTCAATCTTATATAGCAATGAAGCCATGAATCAAAGAAGGTTTTCAAATAGTTTGCAAACTTTTGTATTGGGAAGATAATTGATGAAGATATCAAATACATTATCACAGTTCATGTCATAACTTGTGATCTATACATGCTTATATCTTAAAATTTTTGTTATAATTAGCTATATTATATCACTATATAACACGTGTTGATTCAGAAATAGTAAAACTGCAAGCAATTTGGGGCCGAAAATTAATCATCTATATGAGAGTTTCTACTCAAACAAGTTTTTTTATTTATTTTTTATTAAGTATTAAATGTTACATCTTGATATTAATTAATGTTGTGTGTTAAATTTAAGATATTTTATAGAAAAAAATTTATTTACATTTAATTTGTAATAATATTTAGTAACTATCTTATGTGTTATAGTATTATTATTAGATTTTTTTTTAATTAAATAAAATGGAAATTTACTAGAATTTCTAGATTTTTTTTACAGTAATGGTATTTAGATTGATTTTCTGAAACTTATTTATATTCCATTGTATTATTTATATAATTTTTTTTTTTTCTAAGTGGTTACTGCTCCAAGATTTGTTGCTAAAGACTTTCCCTCCATCTTTATCAAAGATTTACCCACAGTTTTTAAAGAAAAACATAAAGACTCAGATTTTATGTTTCAACAAGAATTTGAAGTAAATTTATTATATATTTTTTTATATATAGTTAAATTTGTTAGCATGTTATTTTTTATTTTTTTTTATATGAAACCAAGTATATTTTAGTTTTGAATCATTGACTATTTTTTAATTTGTTTATTTTTCTGTGATTTTTTTTAATAGTTATTATTGCTAAATAAATCAACATTGATTTCTAAAAATCATATGAATGATATTCTGTATATTTATAAATTGTCAACTTAAATCTTAGAAAGTGTTGCATGCTGTTGTCATAAAAGTAACTAATTAAATGTTGCCAGCATTATCTTAATCACTCTTACTCTAAATAGATTAACAAGGCATAAAGAAAAGTAAAGCAAGAACAAAATATAAATCAGTTTTGTCTTTTTTCTTTAATTAATTATATAAAAAGATTATGAGGACTTTATATGTATGTAAACAAAAATCTTAATTTGTGGGAACTTGACTGACTCTTTTTAATCAACAGGTAATCTTTGCTGAATAACAATTTTGTTTTCTAAATATTATCCAGATTAGCACTAAGATTGTAGAATCAAGCTTTGAGGTAAATCATAAATTTAGATGGAAAGTTAATTCATCAATGATGGTGAACTGTGAAACCCTTGAATCTGATCTGATGGGAATTCAGGATGTGGAAGGATCAAGAACAAAAAACAACTAGTGAAAAGAATCCAGCTAAGATAAGATAAAAACTAATCTCTTCTGGAGTTTCTGCTCTTGAAAAATAAATAAAACAGCTGTCTAAGACATGCTATAAATCATACAAACCTTATTAAACTTTTGTTGTGCCTGTGAGATAATTACATATAAATTTAATGTTAAGGAAATGATTAATCTATCTATTTGTTTTTCATGCTGTAAAATCTGATTTTTATTATTTATAACAAATCTTAATATTAAATATAATATTAATTTAGTGAAATTGTATTTGAATTTATCTAAGTAAAATCAGCAGGAAATTAAACTTCACTAAACATCAACAGGAATCTTGCTATAGACATAAAGCAATAATAAAAATGTTGTATAAAAAATAAAAAAAATAGACAAAACATTTAGAAGAAAACAAGGCAAAATAGGAAAGCAAAATAAAATATGTATATATTTTTTCTTTATGAAAAATTGTTAGAGATAAAAATGGAAATTTATAATTGTTAATAATCTCTAATAAGTTTTAAAATTAATTTTGAAAATAAAATTTTACTTTAATATTTTTATATAAAATAATCAAATGGTTTAATTGTTTGATAATTCATAAGAAGTTATTGTACTTGAAGAGAGAGATCTGGGCCATGATATGGATCTTGAACTCCAGTCAGCCTTTCTTCTATTGCATTAACCCATGCAGGACAGATTTTAAAATAACACTTGTTTATAACATTTTTAGTACTTTTTTTTAGGTGGAATATCCATCATATGTTTATTAAGCATAAATTTAACATTTGTATAAACAGCACTATCCACTCTGTAATAACGTGATGTATATAAGCATGAGTATTCAGTGGACATTGTCATCTATATCTAAGTTTGGTCTGTGTTCAAAAGTTCAAGAAATTGAAACTTTCAAGTGATTGGCTTTTGAATAATATAATAATGGTAAAACGGTTTTCTGGATAGATGTTTGCAATTCTTTATTTATGAAGTTCAGTAACTGGAAATTATTCTGTGATTTTTTTTATTACATTCATTGATTCTCATGTTTGTAATTGTTTCAAAATTCACTTATAATTTTATTTTCTTTTTCTTTTCTGGAGATAAAATGCTGTTGCTTGTTTACAAATGACTGGTACTGATTGGTATTAATGTTTTTTTAAATAAAAAATATTAATAATGTATATGTTGTATAGAGACCTATTATTTTAACTAATTTATAATATGAAAATTAGAAATTTGATACCTTATTGGTATAACAAAGACATTAGAAAATTTTTATTTAAGAATGTTTTTTAAAATTCTAAAAATACAATGGCTACATCATAATACCAATCAATATGTTCTTCACCTTTTTGGATGTGATTGTATAGAGTTCATTATTGTAAAATTACATCTTTGTTGAATCACATTTGAAACAAATGAACAATACAAAACAACTTTATTTAGCATAGTTTTTATAGGAGACATCTATGCCATTTACATTTTAAAGATTGTCTCAAAGGTATTGTAAAAAAGTGTAATATTGATGGTTTTCATTGAAGACACAATTAAGAATAGAATACATTGGTAAGCTACAATTAGATATGATGTTAAACTATCAAGCATCACATGATCATTATTCTTTAGGCCAGTGGTCTTCAACCACCGGGCCGCGGACCGGCACCGGGCCGCGGAATGTTTTCTGCCAGGCCGCAGAGATTGCCAAGAAAGTTTATAATAACAAAATAATAAGATTTTAAACTTTTAATTAATATAAACAATTTTTATTTATTTTTTCATCGCAATTGCTTAAATAAAATTAATTATAAACCAAAATTTTATTTAAATTATTAGATAATGCTATAATTACTAAATAATAATCAAATGAATTTATCTGAAAATGCAATCTTCAAAAGACAAAGCGTCAATCTCATGAGAATTGCACCACTCCTTACCTTACATGTCATTTTCTATACCTAGTAGGCATTTCTGTATTGCGTCAGCTCATTTATTGTTCACATATAGCAAAAAATTTTATTGCATTTGTATTATCTTTTTATTTTGTGTGTGACATTTCTTTTTGAAATTGTAAATTTCACAAAATGGAGACAAAAAAAGTCAAACAGCAAAACCTTTTGGCCTTCTTAAGAAGAGACAAGGATAATATTCCAGTAAAAAGAGATGCTGATACTGAAAGTATGCCAAGTACTAGTGTTTCAACTCTTGAAGAAATTAGGAAAAAGAGATATGCCGATACTTCAGAATGTGCAGGAAAAAAAAAAAAAGTCACTTTATTAGAAATTACAATAAGGAGTATTTAAAACTTCGTTTCATAGTTGCTCCTGACAGTGAACTATCACCACGGCCTTTGTGTGTAGTATGTTCCGAAATTTTGTCAAATGAAGCTATGAAACCTTCCAAACTTGCACGTCATTTGCATTCAAAGCATGGAGAACTTATGCATAAGCCATTAGACTTTTTTGAAAGATTACGTGATCAAATGAAAATTCAGAAAAATCAAATGAGTACGATGATGACTAGTGACAAATCACTGCTTCAAGCATCTTATTTAGTTGCTCTTCGAATAGCTAAAACAAAAAAAACATTTACGATTGGAGAGGAATTAGTAAAGCCTTGCATCTTGGATGTTGTACAAGAAATTTTGGGTCCCCAAGCTGCTAAAAAACTAAACCCTGTATCACTTTCAGATACTACTATTAGAAGAAGAATTGTTGATATGGCCACAGATATTGAAGAACAAGTTATAGAGGGCATTAAAAAATCGCTTGACGAATCAACTGATGTGAGTAATCACGCTATTCTACTCTGCTTCACGAGATATAATGAAGATAAAGACTTAAGGGAAGAACTTCTTTGTTGCCTTGATTTACCTGCATGGACTACTGGTTCAGAGATATTTAATGTTCTTGATGAGTATTTTCAAGCACAAGGTTTGGACTGGAGTAAATGTGTAGGGGTATGTATGGATGGTGCTGCTAGCATGACTGGATGTCGCTCAGGAGTAGTTATAAAAATAAAGAAAGTTGCACACCCGGACATTTTGTTCACTCACTGCATGATCCACCGAGAACAACTAGCTGCAAAGAAGCTTTCTACTGAACTAAATATTGTAATGAATGATGCTGTTAAAATTATTAATGAAATTCGCAGTCGAGCAAAGAATTCCAGATTATTCACAATATTGTGTGAGAGCATGGAATCACACCACCAACATCTTCTTCTACATGCAGAAGTGAGGTGGTTATCAACAGGAAGAGTTCTAGCATGTCTTTTCGAACTTAGAGAAGAAGTAAAACAGTTTTTACTAGAGCGGAAATCAGACCTAGTAGAACCTTTGTTGAATGATGAATGGATGGCTAAACTTGCATACTTAGTCGATATATTTGACCTTCTTAACAGACTTAATCTTTCTCTCCAGGGACCTTGTACAAATATTTTTATATTGAGAAATAAAATGGACGCATTTAGAAAAAAACTGTCATTTTGGGATAGTCGCGTACAACAAAAAGATATAGATATGTTTCCACTTTTAGGAGAATTTTTGACTGCTGCTAATGTCAACCAGAAAGTCATATTCAACATAATTAGTCAGCATTTAAGAGCGTTAGCTGAAAACTTTGATAATTATTTTCCTGAAAATGAGGATCCTCGTAAAGGTAATCTCTGGATTAATAACCCTTTTTTGGAAGATGTAAACTCTTGTGCACTTGAATCTCATGAAAAAGAAAATCTGATTGAATTGTCATCTGATCTCACTCTGGTGTCCAGACATAAAATGCAATCGTTATCTCAATTTTGGCTATCACTTGAAAAAGAATATCCAACTTTTAGTTACAAAGCTATCAAATTATTAGTGATTTTTTCAACCTCGTATTTATGCGAGAAAACATTTTCAGCAATGTCTATAATAAAAAATAAACAAAGAAATAGAATGGATGTTAAAGCAGCACTTCGTCTTTCTGAAACAATGCTACAGCCTCGCATATCAAATTTAGTAACAAAGAAACAACAGCAGACGTCACATTAGGTAGGTAAAAAAATTTTAGAATTTAGATTTTTTTGTAAATAAAATATTACCTACAATAGTTTTTATTTCTATGTTAGATAAAGCTGTAGAATTTTTTAAATGCAGTTTAATATGAGAAAAATTTTGCCCTAATTACTATATTTTTAAGCCTTAAAAGCTGATTGTTTCTTTTTTTAATTGGAATTCAAACGAATTATATATATATATATAGTGATAAGAACACAACCACCCACCTGAATGGAAGGAGTCACTCAATATGTAGTTGAACCAATATATAATGGAACTCATCGACCACATAAATTGTAATCACTCATATGCTGGCTATCCATTTGATTTACAGATATATTTGACTGTTCATTTCAACACTTTCTTTATAATTTCTAGTAATTATTATAATCATCATCAGATCTTAAGGAATCATAATTTTAATCTTTAACTATAAAATGCCGTTGACTACCTGAAAATATTTTAATTCTACAGATCATTGATGATAATTTCATTTCAGCGAGAACATAAATCTATTATCTTTTTTTTTTTTTTAGCAAAATGACATCTTTATAATGATTGTTTTATTTCTATGTGACTCTACCAAAATAACTTTTCAGCTCAATTTTCTCAGTGGCTTTACAGGTGGTCCTCAGGTGATTTCAAGAGTAAACAACTAATGCAATCTGGTGTTATTTTAATCTTATTTTTACCTAATTAAAAAAAAAGAAACAGAATGAAAACAAAAACTAATCAATCATACATAAATTAATTTGTTTTTCTAGTTATCACTGATGTTTATGAATCAAATTTTTTATTATTTTTTGAAAAAAATTCAAAATTTATATTAAAAAAATGTTTTTTATTATACAAACTCCATATATATATATAACTTTATCTTGTATATTTAACATTAAATACAGATATTTCCCAACATTCAGGTGAATAACATTATTCTTGCATGTTTTAACGATGAAACAATAAACATAGCAATGCAGGCACATTAATGAGAATGATTGTTATTGTACTGTTTTCTGTACTCGAGAGTGTTCAGCATGGGAAGGTAAGCAACACCATTACAATACACAGTAACTAATGTATTGTTTTGGTCAGTTTTAACAATTATGCTCATCTAAGGCTAAGCAGTTTAAATCTTTAAGAAAATTTATTTGTAGACTTCTACCGGTCTGCGAAATCTTATTCTTATTTTTGGCGGTCCGCAGGTGTGAAAAGGTTGAAGACCACTGCTTTAGGCTACTGTATGGGGAATTTTGGTTCTGTGAAAAATAGATATGATAGAAAAAAAATACAAAATGTCAAATAAATAGAATTATGAACCAGCATGTTCCTCGTATAGATGTTTTTATGGCCCACAGATTGATTTGTATACTCATCATAAAACTCATATCTCTTAATAGCTTTTTTTAAATTTGTTTTGTTCTGTCTTTTTATCTTTTTTTTTTTCTCTTGGAGTTGGGATGGGACCATATTCATTTGTGAATGGCAACTTTTGAATTAGTGTGCATTTTAATTGTTTAATTAATATATCCATATTTTTTATATGTAGTATTCTTTTATAATTTGAATACAGTTTATTATTTGTTATTATTCTAACGCAATATGGATTAGCTATTTTATACACTAAGAATATTGTTTTGTTTTTTTAATTAAGGACAAAAGTCTCCATTTTTTACTTATATTAATCCTCACATTTTTATTGAAGTAGGTTCAATTAGCATTATTGTCTAGTATTTTTTGATTACTAAAGCTTGCAGTAATTGGCAGAACTGAAATAGAATAGTCAGAGTTTGCTTCTGAAAAACATTGTATAAACTAGTATTATGATGTTTTTGGTTTTAATTAAATCAAATTTTTACTCTCTTTATCCACTCATTTATTTTTATTGTATTAAGGGGGGGGGGGTAAAATATCAAATAACCTCTATGAGTTAAAGGCCTCTCCAAAGAAACAATAGTAAAAGAGATAACATTAATCACCATGCTAGTAAGTTAATAGTTGTTGAGGATTTGCCTGATTTCCCTTTTTTATTTTAACCTCTGACTAGCTATCTGTGTTGACTACATATTTTCTGGCTAGAAGAAAATTTTGAGTTTGTTTGAAAATCTTTAGGCTATCTGAAAAAAATTACAAGTTTTGGCCAGATTCAAATTCCCAAATCATAAGCATGGTAAGTAAAATTTCATATTGTTGTTTTGTTTTTTTTTGATTTGTTGTTAAATTTTGAATATGTTATATGTGCATGAAGTAACAGTTGGAAATTTTTTATTATAGCACTTATAAAAATGAATGCACTTAGAATAGTATTGTTCTGTGTATTCAAGAAAGCATTTGTGAAATAATTACAAGTAAATTTTCATGAAATAGTTGTTTTGTTTTGTTTTTTAATTCAAGGAAAGTATTGCACGCACGTATTAACTAAATGTTATAAGATTTTTTTACCTCCAAGTGTTGATTGTGATAATTTTTCTATTCTTTATTGGGAAATCCTATTTACAATGAATAGATGAGTTTATGTATATGTTAAATGAAGTAAAATCAGTGTGATGTATCAGTAACCCATCCACTTATTATGCTTATGATATAATTTAGAATTCCAGATCCAGTAAACTAGAAGGAAAAATTTTAAACAGACTTTGATTTTTTCTTTTGACAGTTGTCTTATCACAAATCCAATTAATCATTTACTGTTGGTCCATAAATAGATATCTACCTAATATTTACATAATATTTAAAACTGTTCAAACCCTTATTATCTCATAATTTGAAATCCTGGCGATTACTGTCTTTACTTTTTTTTTTATGAGGGGGTGTTGGAGAGACTTTATTCTGCAATGGGATATTTCAGTTTTAGGTTTAAATTCTGACCACCACCCCCTCTATTTTTTAATATTAAACTCATAAAAATGAGGTTCTTTGCAAAAAAAAAAAACACCTGATTTTAAAGATATATTAATTCTGCATTGATATAGATTCTGTCTGTGCTCATTTATTTACTGAAAATGTGCTACAGCCATTGTTTATGTCATAAGTTTTTGTTTATTAGTAGTAGTTCTATTCTCTACTATTACAATTTTAGAGTTTTTTATTTTTCAAGTTATAGGTTAGCTGTGTATGTATCCAGTTCTTGTCTTCCAAACTGTACAGATATTAGTAATAAATTATTGCTAACTTCTACAAAAATTTATTGAAATTTTTAATTTTAGCTCACTAATGACTCAGTACTTTAGTTTTTAGACTTCCAATAAGAAATTTTTGTCATTAACAGATTATTTTATCATGGGATCTACTGCTCATCTTTGGATTAATCAATCATTTGAAGACATAAGGAAATAAAATGATCATCAAGATCTATATATCTCCGATTTTATTGCAAAATGTTATCATGGAAAGAGCCCTTTATTGTTTATTTATTCACTGTATGGATTGCTTGAAAAGTTATGTGGAGACGCTTAGCTTACTTAACAGGTTCATTCACAACTTGATTAAAGAGATTTTTTCCCTTGCAATCATTCTTCTTGACTCCATTGCATCCATCAATGGAATTCCAAGAAATTTTGGAGTGACTGCCTGAATTATGAGAAACAGTAGTAATCAATGCCATATTTTTCTGGATTAGATAGTTATAATAAAAGAAATACATTTTCACATGCATATGGCTACTATTGACAAGAATTAATTTTTTACAATTGAAGTGGCTATATGTAGTGGACAAGCTAGCCAATGAATGTGTCGGACAAATTTATTACTTTCACTGTACAATACAAAGATGCATCAGGCAGGATTTAATAACATTCAGTCAGCTGCGAAGCCAATAATTATGGTTTTTGTTGTGAAAAAGTGCATATGTCTAAATAAATATACACATATGTTTTAAAAGAGGAATATAATGTCTGAAACAAGTAAAAAATATTCCAATTCTTATTTTTAAATTCTTATGCTTAATTTTATGATAACCATCTTCAATCTAAATGTGTTACTCTTTTTATTTTAAAACTAAAACAACACAAATTTTAAAAAATTGTGACTGTCCAAGAGCAATTAACATGCATGAAGATTATAATTAGTAATCAAAGAATACTTTAAATCTTTATCTTAAATTCTTTTGCTTAATTTTATTATAATCTTCATTCATGTTAATTGCTCGAAGATAGTCATCATCTGTTATAAAGTTTTTTTTCTTTTTAGTTTCAAAATAAAAAGTATGATAATTTTAGATAGAAGATAATTTTCAAGGAGTTGTTGAAATGTGCAAGATCATAATAAAATTAAACATAAGAATTTAAGGATGAAGAGTTTGAATATTTTTATTTTAATTATTTATATATATATATACATTTAGAAATATGTTTCTTTTGATGACAATTTAATTGACTCGAAATGTATTTTTTATACTAAGTAATAGAATTGAAAAGAAATTAAAACTTGAAAGTGTGTTTTGTTAGGCAGTTGTCAAGTGTTTTATTTAAAATTGATTTATGAAAAAAAAAAGTTATTACTATGCATATAGAAAACTAGATCTTTAAAATATTTAATTTCTTTTATTAAATTACATGTTGTTTTATAGGCTTTACCAACAGATTTCCCAGAGCTTACAACCAATGTGTGTGATGTCATTGAAAATGCTGGGAAAAATCGATATATTAATATAAAGTCTTGTAAGTAAATTGAGCTATTATGTTGTTATTGACTTTGCTTTTATTTTTGATTTTCTTTTCTTATAGCAGTTATTTTTATAAAATAGATATTGTTAATAAATTCTTCTAATGAATACACTTTTTAAATTTTTTGTGTGATTTATATTGATGTATAATTTAAAAGATTTTTTAATTTTGTTATAAAGATTTATTAGTATATATCAGAATTTAGAATAAATATACTTCCCAGAAATGAAAATATTAAAGATATTTTATAAAACTCTCTTTAATTATATAAACATAATGAACTTTTTGATTAACTGTTCTTGGGAAGTTTGAAGATGCTATTATTTAATTTTTTTATTATATTTAATGCAAAAATAGCAAAACTAAATATCTATAATAAATATTTATATAATAACAAGTTTAATATTACAGTTTTAAAAAATAATAAAAATTTTATTTTATTAATTAAACATTATTTATAATAAGGAAATATTTACAAAGACATTATTAAATATCAGCATTCACAAATCTTCATAATAAATTTTAAAATTTGCTATTCATTGATAATAATCTTTTTTTTTTATAAGTATTATAAGTATATGTATTTCTGTGCTTTTAATTATCTGTAATATTATTTAATTATTTTGATCATAAATATATGCTTATGTATTTGGAATGTTTGTATATCTATTATAGGTGCATATATATAAATTATAAAATACATGAATGTCTGTCTAATCAAACCACAAATAAGGATGTAAATAGATAAATGTATGATAGTCACCTATATTATTGTAGATACTGACAACTAATTTAATGCTGTGCATTTCTGTAATGAAGATTCCTGGAATTAAGCATCAAACCCCCACTCGATAATTATATACAATCTTTCCATGATGTTCAATACCTTTTCCATTTTTCTTCTATTGCATCTATCAAATCTTTAAAAAAAAAACTACTATACTTCTAATGCAGTTTTCACAGTTCTTTATTTAATTGTCCCAAATAGTTTTGACTAAAAATACATGTTTGTATGGACATCTGAATATATATAAAAGGAAGTTATGATGTTTATATAACTAAATAATATAATGCAATTATTTTTTAGATCTGAAGGAAGACTGCTAATCAATTGACACTGTTAAAGAGGAGTGGAAAGTGCATTAGAAGGAATATAGTGGTTCTTAGGAAAAATTTTGCCTATATATGTAATGATGTTGATGTTTAAATTAATAATGTGTGATACTATCAAAAATGAAAAATAAATAAAACTCTGTATATATCTTATAAATTATGCACATGTATATTTATGTGTCATACAGAATGGAATAATTCAGTGATATTAGTGATGTTTAGCCGAGCATTGTAAGTGCGCTGATTAAATATTACTAATATCATCGAATTGTTCCACTATGACACACCTGTATATAATTTACATTATAGACAGAATTATTAATTTATTTATATATATCTTATAAATAATAAGACAGAATTTAAATTCCATGAAGTAAAATAATGTATATTTTTTTCAATTATTTTATGTGTATAACAAAATAAAACCCATTCAGTTATATATAGTAAAGCCAGCTAATCAAACCACAAATTTGCAGAAAATCATATTTTTCTCATTTATTGCCATTATTTGAACTTTGTATATTTTTAGAATTGAAAACTTTTTTTTTTTTCGTGTTTTGTTTTATTAATTACAGTCATATTACTACATTGTGTTCTATTTTTGTAAAATGTGTTTTAAGAATCATTTTTTTATGAATCATGTATAATTTTTAAAAAAGATGCTCTTATGTTAAATATTGAAAAGTAAGAAATATCTCGGTAATAACAATAAAGGAATCATTCATGCATTTATTTTCTTGGTGCTCATGATGAGTAAGTTCTGAAAGTTGGATTTTGTTTAGAAATAAATAAAAAGATAATTACTTTTCAGTATTAGTACTAGAGAAGATCTTTAAAATTTTCTGAATTTCAAAAAAGGCAAATGATTGATGGAAGCCATACTGAAATCATCTGTTAGGATTCAAACTTTTGATAAATCTGCAGATAATTATACTGAAAGTAAAGATTTAAAATCTTCATGAAATTTTGAAGAAACTTATACCATTATTTTTGACTACCAGTGTTATACTGTGTGTAGTTTGGCACGGAGATATGAAAGAATATTAATCCACAGGTTAAATTTTGTTATTAAAAAAATGGAACAAAATATCAACTTAATTTTGCGCATAATTTTCACTAATGGCTCTGTTAGTCCCTCAAAATTATCAGCTTAGAAGTCTTAAAATTCCATTATATAATCTTTTTACTCAATCTTTTAATCATCTGGTGAGTGTCATTGAGAACTTGATATGGCAAACATTTATCACCACAAGCAAGAAACATTTTTTTTATAACTAGCTTTTTTGGAAGTTCTTTAGTCCAGACAAAATGTGCAACTGCTTTCCAATCTTTTTTTAATAATATTATCATTTTAACTTCTAAAACTCTTCATTAACATATGCTCAAGTAATCAAGCTTGACTATTCTACTAACTTTTGTTATATATAAATAAAAAAAAACTGTTAATCAATTTAATGTTCATTTCTAAAAAAATTTTGTTTTTTATTGACTAGGTCATCTCATTTTTAATGACGATAATAAATCTTCATGAATTGTTTTTTTGTTTTTTTCCAACATGACTACTCAATGATCTCAGAAGTAATCAATCCAACTTTAAAGTTAATACATTTTCTGGAGTGTATTCTTAAGCCAATTAAATCTTTATTAGGAAATCTAATTTTAATTTGAGAGTAAAGAATAATGAAATAAATAATCTCTAATAAATTAATTTTCATCAAATTAAATTTATTTCTCATACTCCAGTTCTGCCATCTAGTATAAGCTTGAGTAATCAATAGATATTAGATGGTAATGCTTAATAAATATCTATCCAGTGCTGTCCTATCTATATTTCCAGATTAATTTTTAGTTTTTCACTTTCATCAGTGATGTGGTAGAAAAGAAAATAGGATAACTACTTTTCCTATTTAAAAGTAGTATGTGGGTAAAAATCACATGATATGCTTTATTAGTGTTTCATCAAATTAATGAGCGTTTTTGGACACTCCATTTTTATTTTTTTTTGCTGTTATTCGGTTCTTGCAGTTGCATTTCTGTGATTTTCATTATACCATGCATTTATTTCACATCCATCATTGCCATTTTTTGTTTTTACTTGATTTTTTTTTTTTTTATTATTAAATTAAGATCTGATAATGTATTCTGTTTTGATATTTTTATTGCCAGTAAGTTTTGATTGAACTTTTTCATATCTAATTTGTTTTTTTTTTTGTTATGCAGCAATTCTGAGCAATCTTATTGCTTTTTTTTTTTCGATTTCTATTTTATGTCCATCTTTATCACAGTGATATTAATTCAAATTCTATAAGGTAACATTAAGACACTGTTTTAATATATATATATATTGTCATTCCAATTTGCCTAATGGCTAAATTTAAAAATAACATAAGACAATTGGTAAAATTGTATTGAGAATTAAATTTAATTTTCTTTGTTTATTTTTAATGTTAATCTAAAAATTTTATATATTTGTTAAATCTTTAAGCTTTTTTTTTGTTTTGTTTTGTTTGTTCAAAACAATATTCATTGTCATTTTGGACATGTTGGTAATTTGTCTATTTATTTACTAGATGATCATACAAGAGTTCCCCTCTCACTAATAGATAATGTTCCTAATACAGACTACATTAATGCTAATTATGTAGAGGTAAGAATTCAATTGCTTTCTATATCATTTTTATTGAAAGGATTCAATGCTAATATATTTATTAGAGAAATAGCTTGATAATAATAATGATGAACTCAAAAGCTAAAAGTTTCTGAATTGATTCCTTGCTGAAAAAAAAAAATCTCATTTTAGGTAGTTCAATAAAAATGTTGTCAACTTGTGCAAATATTACTTGATATACTGAGTAAATATATAATCAAATTTATAATTTATGACACTAGAGGGCAGCATAATGGAGAAAAATATTTTTGAAAAATTGGACAGTAAAATATAAATAAATGATTAGATTTTTTACTAATATATATGACACAAAATATAATTACATTACATCACTTTTTTTTTTTAAATATTTTCAATATTTTTGCTTTATAAAGAGGGTTTCCTATAGCTCTATTGTGATAGATTGCTGCTTTTGTTATCTTCATGAATATATAATGTTTATATTTTTAATAGATTTATTATATATATTATATAATTAGTTCCCTAGAAGATCAAGTGATATAAACATTAAAATATCAATTTGAATAGAACATTTCTTATGAACTGATTTTTTTTTTCATCTGGAAATGAATATCCTGAAATCTGTCTTGCATTTACTCTTATACTGAACCAAACAAATGGAAAGTGACATAGATTATTGCACTAAGAAATTATTCACATGCCAAGCATATTTTATTTGTTATAATTCACAACAGTAATTTTTATAGCAAGGTTTATTCCAAGAAACTCATTTTTAAAATCTGATAACATAATTATAAGTCAAGTTATATGTTAATTAAAACAAGATCATGTTCTTTCAGTCATTGGTGTTTACATAATTTATTACATTTATTTTTTTAATCTGCTTTTACTTTCATAAGTTTCTCAACTAATTAATCATTTCTCTGTATTAATTGTTTTTTCTGTGAACATATTTCTTTCTTTAATCATGCATTCGGCAATTCTGATTCCAGTCTTTTATTTCCTTATTCCTATATTTTTATATTTATTTATTTTTTTGCTAAGGTTAGAATGTTCATACTTCTTTACATGGGGTTACAAACAAATGAATGAATTTAATAACTATAATTTTGCCCATACTGGATTTCAATTAATTACTTTTTAAAAAAACATTAACTTTATTCGAATTTTTTATTATTATTATTGAAAATTTAAGTGAATCTGAATGTTTTGTTTGATTGAAATATTTTTCTTCATTATGTTTTGCTTGTTTATCATTTATATATATATTTATATAGTGAAACTGAGAATTACACTATAGCAATACACATTTCTTCAATTTTACGCTATCCAAAAAAAATGTAAATGAACAAACAAAAATAAAGCATTAAAATTAGTCAATTTAATACATTTTATGATGCATTAGCAGCCATTCTTTCATCTCTGAGCTTTGTACATGATCACATTTAAAAAAAAGAATTAAATTTGATGACACATCAACAGTTGTTTTTCAATCTCTAAGCATTTTATTAATAAAATTTCTTTGGTTTATGTTAAAAGCACATGTATTTTATTCTTCCTGAATTTGATGTGCAGTATTTTGCTTAATAAAATATTTACTAAGCATAATGCTAAAAATTTTAGAAATTGAAGAACTTACTTACAGTTGATACTGACTTAAAAACATCTAAACAATTAGAGAGATTTTAGTTTTTTGATAACAAAACTATAATTACATCTCTATAAGAAAAAAAGTGACTGAAAAAAAATATATTGTCCAAACCATATTTAATTGCAATGAAAGTCAATAATTTAGTTATTCATTTTATTTAAAAATAAAAATATGATATAGTAAATTTTTTTATTATTATTATTATTCCAGTGAATGAATGAATGAGTACAATTCAGTAAAATATATGTAAATGCGTTCCCTCAATTTTTTTATTAATAACTATACTATTATTATTTTTTAAATTTTGTTTATACTATAATCTTAATTTATATATGCATATTATACATATAAAAAAACTATGTGTTATATATGTGTGTGTGTTGAAAAGTATTCTGTACTTATAGTTTGATGAACAGTATCTATTTTATTCTTATCAAAGTTTATCAACAAAATGGGAGTTATTCTACGTGATGTACAATGTACACGAGGGGGGTAAATATAGCAGATATGACTCCACTATACAAATCTGTAAACAGATAACCCTTTTAAAAATAAAGTCATTGTCAATTTACATATTTTTCATTCTAACAAAATATTTTAATTGTAAAAGTAAATGTGTCCAAATGCCATTCATTTATGAATACTTATCTTCATTTAATCACTAGAAATAAAAAAAAAAAAAACAACATAGAAAAATAAAGAGTAAAAAGTTAGAAAGTAAAGAAAATGAAAAATTGGAATAAAAATTATTTAATGGGTCATTAAAGGATAAAAATATGGCCCATACTACACAATTCTATTGTCATAATTAATTCAGGGAACACTAATCAGCCCCTGCATTAATAGATAATCGAATGGTTTATTGTTTGATAGTTTTCAAGACATTTTAATAAAAGAAAACAGAGTTGGAAACACAATCCCTGTACCATGAACATCGGAGTCTGTCTCTACTGCATTCATTAAAACTTAAGAAACAGCAAAGAGAAAGATGAAAACAAATGGAGAAAGTAGAAATTGATTTAGTCTAAATATAATCATTAATGAATTAAATTAAAATTTGATAAATTTCATTCACTTTAATATATTTTTTATTACAACTAACAATTTCAAATTAATTACTTATTAGATGATGTTAAAAAATAATGAATCTTTGAAAAAAAAAAAAAAAAGAAGTATATTTATTTGATAAAAAAAGTTTATTGTCAATAATTAAAAAATAATATTTCAAATTTTTATAAAAAAAAATCGATTAAGAAATTTTTTGACCTCAATTTTTGAACTTGGGCTTAGATAAGAAGCATTTATATGTAATAGCTTAAATATTTTTAAGATTTATAATTCTAATTTAAGAAGCAAGACTTTGTTCTTTCTCTATTTTTGTTTAAATATGCATTGACATTAAAAACTATATATATATTAATATAAGATATTAATTCAAATCATTGATTGATTTATCATGTTAATGAATAAATTGTATTTTTATCTAAATAATTATTAAGTCTGAGATTATTGCTAAGTATTACCATTGTTAGATTAACTTATAATTTTATTATAATAAATTTTAAAATTTTTTTTAGAGATTTAAATTCTTAATGCTTGCTACTAGTAATAATTATACATTTTAGTATTACAAAAATCCTTTAATTTTCTATCTTATAATATTTTGATATTTTTAATTTTTAAAATGTTGTGAATATTTATAAAGGGTTATAAAGGAAGAAGGAAATATATTGCAGCTCAAGGTACATACATTGTTTTTTCATTCATATGATTTTTAATAATAAATTATGTTATTGGATTAAATTTAATATTTATTTTTTAGGACCACTAGAGAGTACTGTAACTGATTTTTGGAGATTGATTTGGGCTGAAAATATAAGTGTTATTGTTATTCTTACAAGATTAGTAGAA
Organism: Epiperipatus broadwayi; assembly: GCA_028023455.1. NCBI lineage: Eukaryota > Metazoa > Onychophora > Udeonychophora > Euonychophora > Peripatidae > Epiperipatus > Epiperipatus broadwayi. The sequence goes on from JAQFVV010006251.1 coordinate 5,815,352, forward strand.
GATTTTAAAGTAATTATTTTATTTATATCATTTGAAAAATATATTTGATTAAAGTTAATTTTAAAAAATTGTTTCATCGTTTAAAATTATTAATGAGTTTAACTTGCATGAAATGTTTTTGTGCAGAATTCTATTTTTTTAATATTTTTTTTTAAGAATTATGTAATGCAAGAAAAATTATAGTTAATTATTGCAAATATACAAATTGTCAATAACAGGTATGTAGCTATTTTTGATTGAAGCTCAAAAATCACTAAACAATTTGAATAGTTAGATGAATATCATATACTGACCCAAAACAAAAATGTTTGTAATATGGAAAATCATTCATCATTAATGATAGAGGAGTTGTATATTTTTAGAACTAAAATCTAAGTTATATATAATTTTTTATAAGGTCAAACTATGCTTGAGCATCAAAATTTTAGTTGAAATATTTTTTTTTTTACTATTATGTATTCACAAGGGAAGATTGTATGAAGAATCATTTTTTTATCCATATTACATGGTTACATAAAGTAATAACAGTATAAAAGTTTGATAAAATTTTTTTTTTATAATATTCCTAAATTGAGAAACTAGAATAAATTATATTAAAATAGTTGCAAGTAGAATCAAATTATAATTGATTGTGATATTGCTTAATTATAATAATGTATCATCCAGTTATTAATCTACTTTAAGAAAAAATATTTAGCATACATAAATATAATACACATAGAAATTAAACAATTAATAAAACACTTTTTATTATTATCATTAGTTTTCATTTGTTTTTGTTTTTTTATATAGTCTTTCTAAACAAATAAAAATACTATTTATTTTTTTTGCTATCTTAATTTATACCAAGATACAATGCCAATTTTATGGCACTTAATAATATATGTGTTTTTATTTTATATCACCAATAGAGTTCAGTTGCATAGTCTTATATAAAGTAAAGCATTATCACCTTAGAAAATAATATTGTTGGAAAACATTGTTTGCAAATATACTTGTTTCCTCACAATTATCAAAGATCTGATGCTATAATGTATCTATGCATTCTAATGATTGGATTAAGTGGTTACTATGATATAGTGATCTAAATCATGGCAGTTCCTCTGTCATGTTTAGAAAATGTAGTCTGTTTTTTAGGTATTTTTTAGTGATTACCAAAGAATTTAATTGTTAGGGGAAATAATAAATTATTAGTCATCTATTGTATATCTTGCTTCCAATCATCAATATCAAGTTTTTATGCATAAATTTATGATAACCACTTTTTTTTCAGCAAACTACTGGATTTAAAGAAATTGTTCTATATGTTCTGGTTATAAATTTCATGATGGATTGGTATGTTTTTGGTATAATTCTTCATAATAATTATGTTCTATCTCAGTAGTCATTATTTTTTCCCACTATTGATTTTATCAGATTTTGTTTCGTTATCTTTATTGAACTTGTCCATCAATTAGTTGATTTTGAAATATTAAAACAGTTTGGTAAGCTTCAGCTAAAATCAAATCCAAATACTTACTGATCTTGTAAATTACTGAATAGTGAAATTTCTGTTTTATTCTCTATTTAAGAATAGCTAAATATCCATTTACTGACTAATAATTGGATGGTTGTCTGAATTATCCATGGATTGATTACTTAAAGAACGATTTGGATGTGTCCAACATTTGTTGACTCTTTGGAATTAACATTAACTTTATGATAGATATTACTTAACATCTTCAAGTTAATATTTTATTTGCAAGGCAAAAAAGTTAAATTTATATCTACATTTATTTTTGTTTTATATAATGTCAAAATCTTGTATAATTTGGCAGTTGTTCTATTTGTATAACTTTTTTTATATATAAGTAAACAAATAATACTTTTGTAAGGCAAAATCTCTTCAATAGTTCTTCATAGAGGAATATTAAATAGATGGTAGACTCATCAGGCTTTGTTAATTGTTGATTAGTGAGTGCTGAACATTTTTATTTTATTCTCTATTTAAGAATAGTTAGATATTCATTTTTTAATAGCTATGGGATGGCTATCTGAAAGAATAATATTAAACCCAAGTGGAATCTTGAAAAAAAAATTTTAAGGTTTATCTGCCTGGATTCAACCCAATGTCATGAAAATCGCATTAAGTACAAACCCATTCATCTATGAAGCTTAAAATACTTAAATTAGCTAGTAATAAATTTTATCTTTTATCATTTTTTTAAATATATCTATGTTAGCTTTTTATATTTGCAATTATATATTAAGAACTTAAAACAGGTTAATTTTAATATATAACAATTTATAAAAGTGTATTATGTATAAGGTATTTTTTATTTGATGACTGTTATTATTACTTATATTTTTTTCAGCCTAAATGTTGTCAGTACTGGCCTGATGGGGAGGAGGCTGAACAATATGATAAGATCACTGTATCATTAGTAGAAGTATTAACTTTTCCGGACTATGAATTGCGAAAATTTAAAGTACAGCATGTAAGTTAAATATGTAAATATTTTTTTACTCTAATTAACAATATGGTATCTGAAACTTAATATTTTCTGGAAGTAATCTGGATGTTGAAATTAGTTTGAGTATATTTAAGCAACAGACTTTTATATAGAGGAATCCTTAGTTTTCATGGTTTATTAGTTCCAGAAAAAAGTTACACAATTAAATTTATAAATAATTGTATGAATGGGTAAATTCCCAAAGGGATAGTGATAATATGGTTATCATTATTTCCATATAAATAAATAATAAAAATTAATTCTTAGGAATAATAATTATGGCAAAAAAAAAAAACAGAACTTATTTTTACATATTGTTATATAGTAATCCATATCTTTGAGTGGACTATCCATGGATTTGCTGTTTGAAAAAGATTTGAATTTCATAGATTTGAAATAATGCATGTTGAATACAATTCTCTTGATGAATGGTGCAATGAATTTGTTTTCAATCAGTCCGTTTTTCATCTATTTCTCTCATTTTTTATTGCACTACTTTTTCATAATTCACATTATTTTTTTTATGTTAATTATTTTTGTCAGTGTCTTAATGCATACAATTTTTGAATTAAATTGTGTCATAGATATTTGTATATATATGTCAAAATATAAATTATTTTGTAGGGCTCGGTATTATTCGCATTACAGGTATTCATGTGAATGTTTGAAATTAAATGATTTTGAATATGAGAAAATTGCTGTATATACATTTTTTTGCAAATATTATATATATGAAATAAATTAAAATCTAACAAGTTTCATTTGTTTTTTTTTTGATAGATTATAAAATGATTATTGACATAATGAATCAGAATATTAGATTTTGAGACTCAACCTGATATATACTAATCTCTCTACCACTGAATTCAACATAATAACCTGCTGTATTTTTATATTGGACTATTTCCATCATCTAATATGTGTGTTGAATGTCTTTAGAAAAGTTTAATTTTTAGTTAAATATTCCAAATGCATTCAAACTTTTCTAAAGACATTCAACACACATATTAGATGATGGAAATAGTCCAATATAAAAATACAGCTAGAACACCATCATCACAAACCTTCAGAAAAACAATAACCTGCTGTTTGAAAAACTATGAAAATTTGAAATTATATATTTTGCCAATATTGTCTGTGTGAATGTCACCACAAATCATCTCTCAGTCATTTTCTTGTCTCACAATTTCAATTATTCATTTGGTTGCTCTTATTTTATTGCCACTTCTATTAAATGAGTGTCAGTCTTTTGGTGGCCATAGTTTAATAAGATGTTTCTAAAAGATCATTTAAGTTAGTGATATATTTTAGAAGAACTTGCATTTAATTATTTTATTTATAGGTTATTGATGTGAATGAGGAAGTTATCTGTAATTTTTTTCCAAAAAATTATTTTAGGTTATATTTTTTAATTTGTTATTAATTAAAAATTACAAATTATATTATTTTTTATTTGCTAAAACCTTAACATAAAAAATTTTCAGTGATATGTTTTATTTGACAATATCGTAAAATTGCAATTTGGTAACAAAATTAAAACTTCTCTTTGTAATTTTTTTTTTGCTTTTATTCAGAGAAAAAATAAACTTTGAAATGTATTTCAATTATTTAGCTTTAAATTAAAGTTATTCAAACTGAAGTCAATTTCCGATAATGTGCTATTTCTTAAATATTATAAATTTCCACACACTCGCCCGCCAGTAAGAGTTTTAAAAAACTTAAGTGAATTACTTAAGTTTTGAGTGTACATTCTATATACACCAACTCTTACAGACCATGCTTAAATCAGGATTTGAATCTATTGTTTGCCTGATGTTATAATCAAATATTCAATTATACAAATCTATTTAACCCATCATAGGAGAAAGACAGTGTCTCATTTTTAACCACCTATGATTAGACAAACATGACTTATAAATGTAAACCCATTATTATAAAGCGCTGAAAACTTTGAAATTATTCAAACAGAAGTCAATCTCCAATAATGCGCTATTTTTTAAATATTATAAATTTCCATGTACTCACCCACTGGTAAGAGTTTAAAAAACTTAAGTCAATCACTTAAGTTTAGAGCGTACATTCTATATAGCAAATAGTGCATTATCGGAGATTGACTTCCGTTTGAATAATTTTAAAGTTTTCAGTGCTTTATAATAATAGTTTTACATTTATAAATCATGTTTGTCTAATCACAAGTAGTTAAAAATGAGACATTGTCTTTTTCCTGCGATGAGTTAAATAGATTTGTACAATTTAATATTTGTTTATAACATCAAGCACAGAATAGACTCAATCCCTGATTTAAGCATGGTCTGTAAGAGTTGGTGTATATAGAATGTACACTCTAAACTTAAATGATTCACTTAAGTTTTTTAAACTCTTACTGGCAGGAGAGTGCATGGAAATTTATAATATTTAAGAAATAGTGCATTATCGGATATTGACTTCCACTTGAATAATTTCAAAGTTTTCAGTGCTTTATAATAATAGGTTTACTTTAAATTAAAGGGGAATTTTATGTATGAATTTTCTTATATAAGAATTCCTTACACTAGAAAACTTAACTATATATACTTATTTGGAGTAAAATCTTAACTGATATGAATAATATGAGAATAAAGGAGTATTACATAATCCTTTCAAAGAATTCAAAACTTCTATATTTATTGCATCACTTCTATTAAATTTTACAACAAAAAGTTCCCAAATGCACTTTTTACACTGCTTTATTCTAAAGAAGACTGCTAGCTAGTCTAAACTTTTATAAATGAATGAATGCATTGTGAAAAGTGTATTATGAGAAGTGTCATTTTTTTATAAGTAATTAATAATATGGAAAGATTATTAGGTTGTAAACCTAAAAAATTATCTGTTGTCTAAGTAGTATTATCATTTTTAGAAAAGTTAGAACTTTAATTTGTATTAACTAATCAGTTTTTTGTTTGCTTTTTAACTTTTTGATAAAGCATTAATTAGTAATATTCTTTTATTATTATATTAGTTTTTATAAACTTCATAATATGAGTGTGTTTAAAACTGTTAATTTACATTTTTCAATTACTGTAGGCAAAAATATTCCAATTTTAAAGGTGTTTTTGTGTGTTAAAAGGAATATTGTTTGATTGTGGAACAAATATGTACATATAATCAATTTTATAATTCGTTATCTGATCAATGGCAGATCTCACATACAACCACTTACAATCCTTTTTGTCTCACACTTTCTTCCAGAGTGCTCTGCTACCCTCTTTTTTTTTTGATCAATCAGACATTATGATTTAAGAAATGGACCTTCATGATGGCTCTAAACAAATTGTTTCTTTTAGTTCTAATAATAAAGCCAATTTGATTTGATCTAAAATATATTTGGGAATTGCTTCAGAAGAGGAATGCAACAACCTCTAACTTATATAACTGCAAACCATATACAGATTTTGAATCTCATAATAAATAATTATCCAAGTTTATGTATACAATGAAAATTTGGATGATTTAATAAAGTCACAAGTAAATGTATTATTGGTCAATAGGTAAGAAACCAGAAATTTTTTAAAAATAAATATCAAGAAAAAATATTGGGTTATATACAAATGGAATTATAGAGCTGATTTGTGGGGTAATAAATAGTATAAAATCAATTTGAATAGATATCAGTAACAATAATTTAAAAAATACTATTTTGTTTTACTGCCATATGAAGATTATCCGGTAATACAGCTTCTATTGATCCACACCACCCGATGGCGCTATCTCTATGCTAATGCACATAAATATGCTGTTTACAAGGCCGTCATAGATCTTACGACCTGTAAACTGTTCAAACACTAAGATGTTGAAGTGCACCCTTACCCCAACATCTCTAGCATGTTGAACATTATTAGTGATGAGTATATGACACTCTCTATAGACATTACTCTTGACTATTGTACAGCGTATGATATGAAGGTTTCTGTAGTTGTAATGACGAAAAGTATATTAGAATGGATTTTTTTTTTTTTTGGCTTCAATGTATTGTAATTGATGTGAGTTAGTAAAAATTGTAACGAATTTTCAAACGCCCCTACTTTCGTTGTCAGAATTCACTAAATGGGGAGTGTAAATTACGATTCGGCAAAGTTCACGATCAAGTCGCGCGCTTTCCGATACTTTTTTGAGATCAAAACAGTTCAATGGCAGACGACCGCCATTCGGCATTGTAGCTTTGAGATTTACCTGCTACAGAAGCAAATGCGCTGGCCTTCCTTCAACACAAAAAAAAGAAAATATTTTACCCACCCAGAAAAAAAAACTCTTTGTGGTGGTTTAATGAAATTAAGGCGTTGTCAAACATCTGAAATAGAATGTCACTCTCGTCAGTGGCTACATAGGTGTTCCATTAGCTCATGGGACGGGCTTTGAGGGCTGTCTGTGAATCGCTTTTTTGCAAGTGGTGCGGCTAATTTATTCTTGAAGCCGGGATCAGCTTACAATGAAGCATATTAGAGCTGAGTTGGAAAGGTGTCAAAACGCCATAAGGAATATGATGACAAGTCTTAGAGAGGTCTGTCGAGAAAGCCTTGTTTCTCAATAAATCAAAAAAAAAAAAAAGTTTCTTCAAAAACAATAAAAAAGATTTGGTTATAAAAAATAAAAAAAAGTTTCTTTAAAAAAAAAAAAGAGACCAGACAAAAAGAAATGTTTGTTTTGTTGTTTTTTTTTAAATAAAAAGATAGAATATTTTAAAAAGCCAAAAAAAAAAAATAAAAAACGATTTTTTTATTTTTAAGAAATATACATCAAACCGGTTACAAAAAAAAAAAACAATAAGAAACAACAACAAAAAAATCAAAATCAAACAAATCCAAAAATTAAAAACATAAATCAACCAAATTGAAAAACAGCCCGGTAATGTTATATCTATTTGTTTTTCACTAGCAACAGCACCATAGAGCGGTATGGGAAATTAGACGCTGTATTACTGATTATCCCCCCACCACCACCACCACCACCATCATTATTACACTCTAAGTATTGAAATTTAAAAAAAATATTTTAATTTAAAATATAAGTAGGTACAACAAATGATCAGGAATATAAAAAAAAATTGAAATATGTATTTGAATTGAATATTTTTTATAACACTTTTATAAATCAAATTTAAAGAAACAGCTCTAATAAAAACTGTAGACCAATTGAATTTGTAAGCAATTAAAACTACAATAAAAAGCATTAAATTCTAATGTCTACAGAAACCTTTGATATTTTGAATTCATATTGAAAACACGGTAAAAAAACTAAAAGAATTTTATAAATGGATATTATATGAAAAGATTCATCACTTGTACGTATAAAACAAATTCACTATTATTATTATTAGTCAGTCAATACTTGGATCATATACACTCAAACTTATCTTGTTAATATATTGAAATATTTATTTTGCCTCTTATCCATTATACTTGAAAAGAAAAAGGATATACTATTTTCCATTATCTGATTCCTCATTTCTGTTGAGATTTTTTTTTTTAAGTAATTTGATTTTTATGTTAGCCTTTGCTTTATATGTCTGTATATGATATAACAGTACATACATGCAAACTTAATTTTTTTTAATTTTGTTTCCTCTAGGAAAATTCATCAGACACACGTGATATTTTACAGTTTTATTTTTCTGCATGGAAAGATTTTGCCGCTCCCACTAATCCATCCTCTGTATTAAAACTTATTAAGCGTGTTAGAGAAGCTAGCATATCAAATACTACACCTGTTCTGGTCCATTGCAGGTAAGTGTCTAATATTATCTTAATACTATGGGAAAATTTGTTTTATTTTCTAATTTTTTTTTTCCATCAATTTTACATAATAATAGTGCAGGTGTAGGAAGAACGGGTACTTACATAGCTATTGATGCGCTAACAGAACAGATGTCAGAAGAGGATCAAATTAATATCTACAAGTTTGTCTGTGGACTGCGGCGGCAACGTAATCTCATGGTCCAATCTCTGGTAACTTTTTTTGTAATACTTATTTTAAAAATACGTAATTTTGACTAATGTGCCTGATTAATTTTTTTTTAATTAATTGCTAATAAATTGTCTCCATTGTGAAATTAGTCTAAGGAGATGTTCTTTGTATCAAATAATTATTTTCTAGCTATATGGATTTTTTTTGTTTTGTTTTGTTTTTTTTGCAAGTGATATGTTTTTGCTATTTTTCCTTTTATTATTATGATCCTTATCTGGTGCACTCTGAAGGACTCATTATTAGCAAATAAATGTCATCTGATCACCTTATCTCGTTTGATTTTTTTTTTTTTTTTAATTTCTTGATGGGGGTTGTCTATGAAGATCACAAAATTGGGGTAGAAAGTTACTATTTCATATATTAGTAGTAATAGTATCAGAAAATGTAATAGTAACAAAATGGGAACCATTGTTAGAATGTGATTGATTGATTATAATTATAAATTGTGAAAAGTGAATGAACTTTTGATAAAGAAACTCACTTTGCATTATTACAGTATATGATGTGATTAGAAAATACATCTGGTTATTCACTACTGTGTTTGCTGATAGTAAAGAATCACTAAATGGGTGGAGGTAAATAATAAAAAAAAAGTTGTATCATTAGAAAATTAAAACTGATTATGTAATTAAAAAAAAAACAACTTATCATTGGAACGAGAAAATAATTTATGATGAATCTAATATATATATATATATATATTACATTCATTAAAAATAAATGTTTTGTATTATTGGTACAAAAGATTCATTTAGTTATATATAGATTAAACATAGTTAGTTTTTTTCTTTGAGTTTATTCAAACATTCATCTATAGCAATATACTTTTTTATTAAAAGTAACTGTATCCGCACCTTTGCTCGTATTAGTAGAATAATAATGAAAATATAAAAGAATATAATGTAGTTGATATTTCAAATATATTTTAAATTTATATATATATATATGTAAGGAGGATATTCTGAGCAGAAGAAATTTTTTAATGTTTTAATTATTATTATATAAATTCCATTTTTGATTTTTGATTTATTGAATACCAAATAAAAAAAATTTCTTGCTATTTTTTCTCGATTTGTCTAGCTGTCACCATACATTAGTAGAAATGTTTATTATTAAAATATATTTAGATATTCTATTTGATTTTTTATGTGAAATTTTCTCTCACTAATTCTCTCCATTTCCTTAGCTATATCCTTGTGTTAGTAGAAAGTTTGATAATTAAATATATTTATATAATATTTACATCAAATTATTATCAATAGCAGTATTGCAAAAATATAAATTATTAAATACAATAAACAATAATTTTAAAATAATATTACCAAATTCACTCCTTTTTTTATTTTGCTATAATATCTATATTAATTCAATTTATCCTCTACTTTGAATACTTTTTAGCAAAAACCTTTTATTGTATCTATATGTATACACAATCTTATATTTCGATTGCCCTTCAATCCGCTTCAGAGCTATGATATAATGAGCAACATAAAATAAAATACATAACTATATAAATAATACCATAAAAAATGTAAACAATAAAATTAATCAAATAATAAATAAAAAAAACATAATATATAAGAAAAACATAATAAAACTGAAATAAATATAATCAAACTCAAATAAAATAATCTAGTTAATCTAAAATATACAATATAAATATAAAATAAATATAAATTATACATGTGTATTCTTAACTGTATACGTACATATTCATAAACAATATTATTCATTTTTATTATTTATTTTTTTAATAATCTCCTGAAATAATTAATAATAATAATAATGAATAATATATTTAAATTAATCGTTATTCATGAATATGTATGTATACAGTCAGGAATACACATGTATAATTTATATTTATTTTATATTAACGGATTATTTTATTGGGGTTTGATTATATTTATTTCAGTTTTATTATGTTTTATATTGTTTTTTTATTTTTTTATTATTTTATGTATTTTATTTTATGCTGTTCATTATCATAGCTCTGAAGAAGACTGCAGGACAGCCATTTTTGCTAAAAAATGTTCATAGTAGTGGATAGATTGAATTTTAAAGTAAATGACCGAAATTTTAACATCACGACATATGCAAGTGAGAAATTTAATATGTGGTTTGAACAAAATTCAATTGATGTATAAAATTTTACCTCAGCTTATCAAAAAGTATAATTCTGTTCAATTTTTTAATATGTATTTCAATAAGCAGAGTACCACATTTTTCACTGTCTGTATTCATTTAATAAATGCTGCCCTCTTTTTTTGCATTTTTATAATGTCATTAGAAAATGATTGCTGTTCTCATGCATTTTTATATTGCACATTATCAAAGTTTTTAAAACAATTAATTACCATAAAGCAAAAATTCATAGTCCATAAAATTCTTCATTAAAAAAAGAAAGAAAATTGTACAAGATTCATCAAGACTGGTGCAATATTTGTTGAGTTATGAAATAACAAGCTTTCATATTTGTATACTGCTATGAATTTTCATATGCCTTAATTTTATAGAAGTTTTTAAATTGAATGAGTTTCCATCTCAGTACCTTCCTAGAAATATCTGTATTTTTCAAAAATCAAATTAGTTTGAATTTAGTTCATATATTATAAGTTTTATGTCCCTTTTTTTTAGATTTAGCAGTATCGCATACTGCTTGTAGTCTAAATGTAATTTTTCTCTTTTTTTTTTTTTTTTCAATTTATGGCTTTTTTAATACTTTTTTAGATAAATATTATAATATTTATTGTAAATAATGCTTACAGTAAGAAAAAGACAATTTATTTCAATATATTTACGTAATTTCAATTAGAAATTATTCTAAACAAATATTTGTGATTTTATAATTATATATAAATAGTATAATGCTTATAATAAAAAAAAAAATAAAGATCTTAAATCTGAAGTTGTAAATTTAAAATTGCAAAATATTGATTTTAATCTTTTGAAAATTTTAAAAAATTATGCTAAGCCACAAATTTTATCATAACTTTAAGTTTTATTAATAAAAAATATAGTCATTGATATTCAAAGTAATAAAAAAAATAAAAGTTAATATTTGTAATAATTATTTTCATATTATTTCATAAATCCTAAATTATCATGCATACAACTTAAAATTATATTTTTGTTAGTAAGTTAGTTGGATTCATCATAAAATTTCTAAAAAATTAGTATATAATAACATTTACCTAAGGTAATCCATCACTTGAAAACTTCATAGAGTAAGGACATTAGTACCTTTCAATTTTCTCAGTAGCCTGTAAAAATATATTTCCATACAGGGGTTTGCAATGTATGTCATTCCTAATAATATCCCTTATAACAAGTAGTTAATATTGATCAATAATTAGTATAATTTGAATATTGTAATAAAGAACTTCATTACAATTTGTAATTTATTAAAAAGTACTACTAAAATAGTCACTATATACAAAATAAAATAATAAAATAAAAAGTGAATGAAATACTGAATTCATTATAGAGTTAAGCTTGAGGTACATAAGTTAGTAGTTTATTGCCAAAATCTTTACTTTTAGCATTTGTGTATTTTTTACTATTATTAAAATGCAGACAAGAAATTATAGAAAAATCTAAATCAGGTCATTATATTTTCAAAATATGTCCATCTTTGTCTCATATCAATTAATTTATATATTCACCCAAATTCACATCATATCAAAAAATGCAGATAATTCACAATATAAATATACACAATCACGAGGGTTGTTTTTTTTTATATTAGTTTCAATAGTAATTTTTTTGTATATTTTTTATTAAAATATATATATGAATAAAATAATAATTAAAAAATATGCAGCTTTGAAATTTATATTGCAATAGTCTATAATCGGCCTAAGTTTATGTACTGTCAAAATCATTACTTTTAGCATTTGCTTATTTTTATTATTATTAAAATGCAGACAAAAAAATTATAGAAAATTCTAAATCAGGTCATTGTATTTCCAAAAGCTCCACCCAAGCTCACATTATAGAAAAAAATGGAAGTAATCATGTTTTTGTTTTTTTTATGTTAGTTTCAATAGTAATTTTTTGGTTTTTTTAATCAAATATATATAAAAAACAATAATTAAAAAATATATAATAAAATAATAATTAAAAAACATATAATAAAATAATAATTAAAAAAATATAAATACTTATCATTAGGTCCCCATAACGTTGTCTTCAAAATACAATGGAAAAAGTAAAAATTTTACCGATATATTTTTCACGCTGAAATGTTCTCTAGTAACTATAAAAAAAATGAGTGAAAGCCAAAAAAATTCAATCTATTTGATCACAAAAATTATCATAAAATTTTTTTTATTGTAGAAAAATAAAATTTACCTTTCTGGAAAGTAGAGAGAAAGATAGAAATGAAGGTGTAAAAAGTGCATAGATTTCCCTTAATCTTAACCTCAACCCGGATGTTTATAATTTGAAAATCATTGTGTGGGCATAAACACGAAGAGGTTAAATCTGATTTGGATGTATTTTCAAAGGATAAGTTTAAATGGAACAGGAAATAAATGTAAGGATGGTTGAAATTCATGGTTATATAAACAAGAGAAACAAGATGTAATGGAAGTTATTTTTGATATGGCAAGTAAACTTGAAATTGGCAATTTTAATAGTGATCAAATTTTGTTGGCTTTGTGTATAAATAGCAGAAATATAACAAGTAAACCACCCATTTTACAAATTACATTTAAAAGTGCATTGTTTGCCCAAAATTGACTTAGGAAGAGAAGTTTATTGGTAAATAGTGATTTGTTTACTGATTTGGATGAGTCTCAGAAGCAGCAACGCATTTATATTAATGGATATCTGTCATTTGAATGTAAAAGGTTGTTTTGAAAGGCAAAAGAAGTGGCAAAGATAAAAAAATTGTAAATTTGTGTGGATTAAGATGAAAAAAATTTTTGTCATAAAGAAAAAAAAGGCAAGATAGTTATTTCGAGTTATTATAAGTGTTAGTACATGTGTATATATATGTATGTATCTATTGATGTGTATGTAGCTGTATATAATTATTGATTTGGATATTTGATTCTTTATATTATTTATGGATTTGTTAGGTAATATAAAAATACTTTTTAATAATATTAACTATAAAAGAGTTTCTTCACTAAGAGAATAGAGGAATATAATTACAGTTGATAGAAACTCTTTATTTGGTTGTACTTTTAATTTTTTGCATTTGAATATAAGAAGCATTCTTAAGCATTAGGATGAGCTTCTTGTGAGTTTAGAATGTTATAATGATATTATTGATTTTTTAGTGTTGACAGAAATCAATTTAAGAAAGGAGGAAAGTTGCTTACATAATCTTGATAATTATAATAAATTTATGTTTTGGAGAAATAATAGAAGGGGAGGAGGTATTATGATTTTTGTTAAAAAAGACATTGTTGTGGAAGAATTTGTTGAAAATAATATTTTTCATTTGGAATCAATATCTATTGATTTTAAATATAATAATATTATATACTCTTTACTAGTTATATATAGACTACCTAATTCTAATTTTTTGTTGTCAATGGAAGAACTAAAAATGTTATTGTATAAAATTAGTTTGCAAAATAAAAGATATAAAATTATAATGATGGGCGACTTAAACATTGACATTTCTAAGGAAAATGTCAAAAGTGTGGAAGTTTATAAAGATGTATTGGCTGATTATGGACTCATTAATTTGATAACAGATTATATTTGAGAAGAAATTGTTATGGGTAAATTGATGTCTTCATGTATTGATCATATTTGTAGTAATATAGATCCAGAATATTTATTTCCCTATGATAGTGGAGATAAGATTGGCTGATCATTATATTACAGCATTATGTTTAAAAAATAGTGGTAGTGATGTATGTTCATCATGTGATAGTAATAGTAAAATTATTACAAAAAATGATAAATTGAAATTTTATAATGCTATTAAGGAAATTAATTGGAATGTTTTGTTTGATATTGAAGATATTAATAATTTATATGATAAGTTTGTTGAGCTGATGCAGAATATTTATAGGAAATGTCAAACGGTTTCTGAAGTTTACAGAACAGCACATGAAGTATTAATTGGATTAGTGATAAAATTTTAATTGCTATAAAGGAGAAAAAAGTTGTTTGGAATAGATGTAAAAAAGATCATAGCAATATTTTATTATTTGATGATTATAAGATTCTTAGGAATAAAGTTAATAGTTTAATAAGAAGGGGAAAAAAGACTTTATTATAAAAAAAAACTTCTGATTCTATTAAAGGTGATATGGAAAAAATATGGAAAGAAGTTAATATGATTATATTTTAAAAGGCTAATGTTAATGTTAATCTGAATAAAAATTTTGATAATAGTGATAACTTATTGTTAGCAAATAAATTTTGTTATACCTTTGTGAATCAAATCAATGATTTAGTTGATAAGAATTTTTGTATTGGTAGGGTATTATGATTTCTGAATTTATTGAATCAATAAACAAAAGGATAAAGGATTGTAATAACAATGTGAAGTCAATGTTTATTCCTGATATTGATAGCATGCAATTGTAAGTGGGATGAAATGTATAATAAGTCCAGATATTGATGGTGTCTAAATGTCTGATCTGAAAGATATTTTTCCTCTGATTGGTGATATATTGATTTTTATTATTAATAAAATTATTCTATATAATGAATTTCATAATATATTAAAAACTGCTGTGATTCTACCCATTTATAAAAATGGAGTTAAAAATGACTTTAATAACTATAGACCTATAGATAGTCTTCCATCTGTGGCAAAAATAAATGAAAAATATTTATTATCTAAAATTATTTATTTAAAATTTTTTTTCTCTCTAAATCACAATATGGGTTTTTGGAAGGTAAAAGTACTATTACTCTTTTGAGGATTTTATTGGTGATGTGAATCTTGCTTTGAATGATAAAAAATATGTTTTTATCATATTTATGGATTTTAGAAAAGTTTTTGATCTTATTGATCATGAATTGCTTTTTTTATGCCTTGAAAAATATGGAATTCGAGGTAAGATTTTAGATTTGTTGAGGAATTATTTAAAAAATAGATATTATATAACTAAAGTTAATGGAGTTTTGAGTGACAAGCATTTAATTGAATATGGAGTTCTTCAGGGTTCAATTCTGAGTTCGTCATTATTTTTAATCTATGTAAACGATATTAATAGACTTGATAATGAAAAGTTAAATTATCAGTATGTAGATGATACTATTTTACTTAGTATAAATTATAATTTTGAAATTGTTCTTAATAATCTTCAAACTAATTATAATACTATTGTAAATTGGTGTTCAGCTAAAAAAAATAATTATTAATAAAAATAAAACAAAAGTTATGCTGATATCTTCACCTCATCTAAAAAGATACAGTTTTGGTCCACCCACTCAAGTACTTGTATTGGTTTTCAGTGTGGGAAATATTGCATGAAAATGGAAGAAGTGGAAAAAATTAAATATCTTGGTGTTATTTTGATAACAAAATGTCATGGTCACATCACATTAATCAACTTTTGCAAAGATTTGAATATTTTTACTTTGTGTTTTATAGATTGTCTTTTTTTCTTCCATATAATATATTGAAGATAGTTTATATAGCATTGTGTGAATCTATATCGAGATATGGTGTTACACTTTATGGTTTCTCAAGTTGAAAAGATTAAAAAAGTTTCAAAATAAGATTTTACAGCTAATACAGAATACATCATAGTTAAATGATAAAATTAATGATTAGTGAGATTTTGATAAACTGTTACAGATGGTAGTTATAAAGAAAAATTATTTTAATAATTTATTTAAAAAATATATGGCATTTAATTATAATGATTCCTTTAGAAATAAATATTACATTTCATTTAGGTACAGAAATAAATGTGTGAGTAGTTTGAGAAGTGTGTATTTTCTATTGATTTTCAATAAATTACCAAGTTATATGTTGAACATAGAAAGTATGAATTTGTTAAAAAAGGAATTGAAAAAATGTTTTTTATGTCTATAAAATTTCAATAATGATATGTTACTTTGTTTTTTATTTTGTGGTTATTTTGTGCATAATTATTAATATTGATTTATAATTTATAATATTGATTTATAATTTATAATATTGATTTATTAATTTATAATATTGATTTATATTTGGTTTATTTTGTATTCTATTTTTTGTTTTAATATATATTTTGTTATTTATTCGTATTGTAATATTATGTCAATTGCTTTATATAAAATCTGTATGATATTTGTAAAACCTATGAAAAGCATTTATTTTGCTTATTATGTTTTCTTTCTTTGATGTATTCAAAATAAATAAATAATAAAAAAACTAGAGATTATAGTTTAATCTATTAATCAAAAAAATTAAATTATTGGTTTTCAACCACAAATATAACTTTTTTACCATGTTTCCCTGAAAATATTAATATTTGCTCTAAAAAGTACTGTAGGTGGTTTATTTTCAGGTTATCTCTTATTTTTTCATGTACAAAAATCTATATTTCAAATATAAAAATGTGCATTTATTCAAATACTTTCTCTCTTTACAGAAAGCTGTAAGATTTTTACTCTGAGAGCCTCCCACAATTCCTTTATTATACTCACCAAAATAGCTCTTTCTCTTTGCGCGATCAGAATATTATTCTATTTAAATTTACAATTAAATCATGTGTTATTTGCAGGGCAGGAGTGATAACAAAAATGATTACAATTAAGAATAATTTTTCCACATAAAAGCAACAAAAAAAAATTGAAAAAAATTTCAGAAAATGTTCCTTTATTTCACACGTGTGTATTATGAAGTTTCATATATGAACAATCACGGCCAACTGTCATCAAGTACCATATTATAAACACTTTCCAAATTATTTGTATTAGCCTGATTGGGTTGTTGTTGTTTTTAATTTTTTAGGAGAAAAAGAATCAGATTTATCTTAAACTAAACTTTATTTTTTTTAAATCACATTTATTATTTTAAAAAAGTCTTTCAGGAGAAAAAAAATGCTTAAGAAATCAAACTAATTTTTCTTTTATTTTGAATATTTAAAAGCCACTATATTGAAACTCTAAAACTAAATCAAAGTATTAAATATAAATAAAATAAGTATCTAAAATATATATAAATGAAATTATAAATTGTCTGATATACTTACTTATGGTAGATAAATTGTTTTTCTATATAGGTAGAATTATGTTTGTCGAAAATGGGAAAATATAAAAGAACTATATAATTTATATTACTATTTATTCAAAGCATTAATGTCAATAATATTGTTTATTTATCCATTCATTATTTTATAATTCAATATGTCTATCGTATGTTTCAAGGACAAAAAAAAAACTGTCTATCAGACTGCCAATCTTAACTAGGGCTTATATTATAAGCATTCTCAAAAATCATGTTAGGGCTTATTTTTTGGTTAGGTCTTACTTTGGAAAAACATAATATATAGTAATGTACAATCTTAATCTTTTTTTTAATTATGTTTTTTTTTTAATCAGTTGGCCTAGTGTAATTGAACTAATGTAACATTTAACAGATGTTCTACATACATTCTTTCAATTATATTCCTAAATCCATTGTTTGTTTGGTTTTTTTTTTCTAATTCTAAATCTTCTCAGTGATTAGAAAATTAAATTGCTACGTTATTTTTTTTTTTTATATTGTATTATAATTTATTTATTTATTAGCATATTTGTTATAAATCCTTTCAATATTAATAATAAAAGTAATTATTATAATATTATTGTTTTTAAATACAGTACATATTATAAATATCCTTTAAACAATTTCAAAACTATTTTTTATTATTCTACTTCATAACTACTATTAGCTTACTCTCTCATCTGTAAGATCATAAGGGCAGCCATGAAATAGATATATTTTGTATTTATTTTACTATATTAATAAATTCATTTCTCCCCTTTATATTATCAAATAATTTCTTCTATATTTGAATTACCAGTGCTTAGCAAGAGAAGGTTGTTTTCTGTTTTTTTTTTACCTTTATCAGTGAGGACTTGTGATTCTGAGTTGGAACCACTTGTGCATCTGGCTTCCATACTTTACTTCTTCTTTTTTTGACTTGAAATTAAAAAAAAATCTACGAGATGCATAATTGCGTTAATTCCAGCTTTGAATCCCATGTTCTTATTGACAAAAGCAAAAGTCAGGAACTAGTCTGAAAGTGATAATTAAATTACACTACCATCTGATAGTTGCTAATAACTCAATCTTATAATTGCTGATGCTAGAATACATTGAGAATAAATTTCCTTGTTACACTTAATGTAATTAATAAAAATATATAGCTGATACAACTATAATATTAAAGAGTTGAAACTTTTACATATGATTTATTAATTATGTTAAATGCATACTCAATTCATTTCACAAAGCTAATAAAACAAAATGGAGTTAAATTCTTATCTCATAATATACTTGCTTATTAATTTGAGGACTGCATTACATCTGTTGCTTCAAAATATCCCATTACATACATATATACCTAAATATTTATTAAAAAATTGGATTGTTTACTATTTTTATTAGTTAAAAAAGCAATTTCTTTAATAAAGATGTATATTTCATCTTTAACCCTTTGAAATATAATAAGCAAAATGCTTCATATAAATAAAATGTGAATATTTTGAAATAATAGTGCATCTAACAAAAAGTGTTTCTGATAGGTAAAACCTTTTACAAGGCAAAATCCTTTCCAAGATTACTTCATACAGGAACAGTTAAGAATAGGGCAGTCCTTATGATTTGTCAATTGCTTGATAGTAAAGTTTTAATAGTTTTTCACCCTTGCTTTATTTTCTAGATAAGGATAACTAGATATCCATTTACTGACCAATCTTGAAGGAATAGCTGTGTTGACTGAGAGAAAAATCATCTCTCTTGAAAAATTTTTTTTTTGACCCAGATTTGAATTTCAGGGATGGCTGGCAGATGCACTACTCTGCACCATAAGGTTCTTCAATTGTATTGTAATATTTTTTTATTTCATAATGAGCTTCATAATGGGTACTGATTTTGGAGTATAAGAATTTAAATATGTACTTTAAAATTAAAATTTATTTTACTATATTAGTTTTGTTTTATTTGCTATCATTATTTTAATATTTTTTGTTATTCAGTCTGAATATTGCTATATAAATTAAACTATTTTATTTTCTATTCTAGAAACAATATATTTTTGTATATAGAGCATTAACTGAATGGTACTTATTTGGAGACACTGAAGTTGAAGTCAGTCTCTTACGAGAACATTATCGGCAGCTGCAAGATTCTCTTCCTACAAATACTTTAAAAACAGGAATTGAAGTAGAATTTGAAGTAAGAATTTATTGACATAATTTTAGTTTTAACAAACATTGTATGTAATACAAAATTTATAATAAAAAAACATAATGAAATAAAGGTAAATGTTACAACATTCACAGCAAAACAGATTACAGCTATAAAAAGAAAGATTTATTGACGCTAAGTAATTTCTATACAACCAGTATCATAATCATAGCAGAATTAAGAAAATGAGGAATTATGATCCATAGGTAATGTCGAATATGAATATCAAGAAAATAAAAAGGAATAAATTTTGAACAAATTGGCATGTTAATGAGAAGGAAGGGGCTACAGATCCCATTTTTTAAAGAGCAGGGGTGCTTGATTCCTTTTTATTGATGACATTGGCATCCCTGATGATTGATAAATAAAATATTTAGTTTACAATTAAGCAATTTTTTTTTCTTACTAAATATTAAATCAGTTTATTTTTTGGCACTCTGACAATAATTGTCACTGTAGAGTTCAAGGTTCAGATTTTTTTAAATAATGATATTTATGAAAGAGTGGAAATTGAAAAAATCTTTATTTTGATTTTTCTATTATCTAAAATATATATATATTTAAAATAGAAATAATAAGACTAAATATTTACAGTAAATATATATATAAACTTTTATTTGCTTAATTTTTGTTTATTAAACATTTTATGCAAATATTTTTTATATATATTTACAAATCCAAATCATTTTGAATTATGCTTTTAAATCTCTAATTTTTTTTTCTTATGTAAGCATACATTCATACATATATGTGTGTATTTGTATATTATTCACTAATAATGATCTAACACCTTAATACATCAAATAAATATCTGATTTGGATAAATGTTTAGTTATTTTGGGATTCCTTTATTTTGACTGTTTAGTGTTTATATGAGTAATTTGATCAAATAAATTTACAATAAGATGCTGAACCATTAGTCTATATCAAGTCATAATAATCAAATGGTTAGTTGCTTGGAAGTTATGTGATATTTAAGCACCAAAAGTTGAGGTTGAGCTTCAATTCAGGAAATTTAACTTTCTTGTCAATCATGAATTATGAAAGGGTTTTATTTTCTGAGCTTCTCCTGTGTAAAAATTTTTAAAAAATCCGGTCGACATTTTCATTATTATGACATATTGAGTATTAGTCATCATAATACATTTTCTGTAATTAAATAAGACATCAGTATCTTTTAAAAATAAAATATTGTATTTTTAGCTTGAATTTGAAATTAGAAGTTGTCAAAATTGAAAAAAATGTAGATATGGCTTAACATTTAAAAATGCAATATAGTACATTACTGTGCTTATTATTAGCACTTATATAAATAATAATTAATAATTGGCAGAAAATAAATATATTTAAAATTGTTATGACTCAAGATTTAAACAAAAAGACATTTAATTAATGTTTATCCAGATGAAATAAATTTTTAATTGTTTAAAAATAAATTTTTAGTTTTTATGACTCAGTATAAAAAGTTTCATTATATTTTCTTTTTTCATTGAATGACAAAATGAAATTTAAATATTGATTGTTTTTAATTTATAAATTGTTTTATTATTATTTTTTGTATAAAACTTTATCTTAGTGCTTTTTAAATTTATATCTTTATTGATATTTTTAATAAATTTATAAGTTTACTCATTTTAATTGTATATATATGTCTTTTACTAAGTATGTTTATTGTAGTATAATGTAATGTCTATTGGGTGGAATTGCTATGATAATATAATTATAAAAGAGAAAACCTCTTGATAAGGTTCCAATAAGGGAAAGCCTGGTTAGCTAAATTAAATAAATTTTTATTTAATTTTGTTTAAGATTGATTATTTTAAATAATGAAAAACATTAATAAAGATATACAGCCAAATGCTCTAATCATATAGTGAAAGGGATCTACAATTAGTTTAAAAATGAGGTCATTAAAATATGTAGTTGCTAATCTAATGTTAGATGTATATATTTGTATGAATAAGTTGCTTTGACTCAAAATCTTAGGGGTTTTTTTTTTTGTATTTTAGGCTATTAGCTTGATAGCATATAAGAAGGTTACTGGATTCTTAAATGTATTAATTCCATATTTGAATCCTAAATCTTCATTGACAAAGTCAAAAATCAATCTGGATATGGATTTGGTATAATAACATTATTATCTAAAATCCATTGTTTATTCAAATTTATAGTAGACAACTCTGAAATAGGATAGCATGTGTACAATAAAATATTAATATTCACATAGTGTTTAAGCATATGTTGTTAATGTATAAAAGTAAATACTATGATTTTGTAGTGTTATTTCCATCTGAGTTAAACATTATTAACTTATTCATATGAAATTAGGTTTCCATTCAACATATATATTTTTTTAAATCAGTCAATTATGATATAGGAAGATTCCCTTTAAACATTTGACAATATGCAAAATAAATTTCAGAAACTTCGGGGAAAATGTTGTTTACAATCAGTTTTTATACTGAATATTTTTTTTATAAAATTGGAAAATATGATTAATTAGTTACAGGTTTTATATATGTGTTGGTAGATGTCAGCACTATTAAAAATGGAGAAGAATGAGTATTTAAATAACATGTTAAATATGAAAGAATTAATTATAATAATCTATAAAGCAAGTCATATATAGTGTGACCTTGCTTTTATGCGCTTGTATTTACAAATATGTAATATAGAGAGCATACCAATAGTTTAAACAAGCTCTTAATTGATAAGTGCGGTAAGAAAAAATATTTAAAATCTCTATCCAGAACATTCCTATCTCTAGACCAATTGGTTTTGAGCTTTTGGCTCACTTCTAGTGAGGAGCTAGAATATTCAAACACTAAACCCAGCACTTATTTAATATTTAAGTAGGAACTCTGAAATTTTTGAACATGAAAATGACTAACTCCAGTTATATGGGACTGAACCAAATTCAGATCTACCATATATTAATAGCCTTAGCATTGCCAAAGCCTTAAAGGTAAAATTATAATAATCAATAGCTGGAGTTAAAGACATTTTCCTATCCGAAAATTTCAAAGTTTTTATTTAAATATTACATATTAAATAAGTGCTGGGTTTTGAATTGATATTTTAGATCTAGTTAGTGTCTGAATAATCTAGTTCCTCACTGAGGTGAGCCAAAAGCTCGAAACCAATTAGTCTGGGGATAGGAATATTCTGGATAGAGATTTTAAATATTTTCTCTTACCGCACTTATCAATTAAGAGCTTGTTTGAGTTATTGTTATGCCTCTATATTATATAAAGAATTAATATACAGATAGTTGGGAATTATGTTAAAAAATAAAGCAATAAATAGACTGGAATTGATATAAGATAAATAGAATTATTAAAAAGTATGATTGTGCTAACTTTAACTTTTGTACATGATGTACTTTTTTTTGGTCAGGGAACCTAGAAAATTTTACATAGATATGGACAGCAGATGATGAAGCTTTTCAAAAAGAAATAGATGGATTTTTTTTATTAATGAGAAAAATCAAAAGTAAATTTAAAATGTTTGGAAGATTTCAATTTGTGAATGAAAATAGATAAGTAAAAATAATGCTTAATTGGATATTGTAGAGAAAACTATAAACCCATTGGATAAGCAGGTTTTACAATATATAAAGTTAATAAACAATTTATTATCATGTGTTTATATAGAAATGGAATAAATGTTTAATGAATGGACTACAGGTATATAATTAGGAGAGGAAGAGAAAGAAAATAGATAAAGTGCTTAGAAAAAAGAAATTAGAATTGCCGAAAATGAATATGTAGTTTTAAAAAAATAAAAATTATGGAAAATGTGAAAGGTTATATAATAATACTAAAGTGATTTTGTTGTAAGAACAAAAACTTTAAACATTGAAGAAAGAAGACAAATGGAATAAAGATTTTGATTATAGATATATTTGTGTGATGAGGAAAGAGACTAGTGAACATTTATGTTTGAAGTCTAGAATGTCAATAGAAGATCATGATGAGTTGTATGGAGAGTGAGAGAAATTAAAAGTGAATGAAAGAGATAGAGTAGGATGTTATGACTTTATATTTGTAATAAAATTGGGCAATATGAGGATAAGATTGTAGAACTATTAAAATAACTTTTTTTTAAATGGGATAAGAGCAAAAAGAAATGAACCAGCACTAGAGAAATAATTGGATAATAAAGAATAAGAAATTGATGGTTTTATCGTGGAATGTAAGTTTTGAAATTGACAATGTTTAACTTGGCTGAATTTCTGAGGACATAGCCCACAGCGCAGAAACTTATGGTTTTGCTTAAAAGAAATCACTATACATAACAGCGTACCTAGGATACAATCATGCAAAAGCATGTTCAGTGAATAACTTTGAATTTAAATTGGCAAACATAAATATTCATTAAAAAAAAGTCCTATTTATGGTTTTAAAATATTGGTTAATTTAGTCCTTGATGCCTTTCATTTGATATGAAGTAACTGAAAAATTTATTTAGTGGCTAAGATAGCAACAAAAGACTTCATATTGCAGAATTTGAGAGATTGATAAAATTTTCTTATCATTTAATGACTTTCCTTCATATTTTTAAAATATAGTAATGGGGTTTATTCTTCTTTATTTTTTTTTTTTAATGTTGATTTTAGACTGTCTTTACCATTTGAATGGAACATGGTTAATGCTATTATACCCCTTTCTGATTTTATTTTGGAAAAGGAAAGCTACTTTTGTAATTTTGCAGAATGCAAATTTTAACTAATAATCTTGAATCAATTCTCAATTCTTTCTGTCATTGTGCCTTGTAAACATTATGTTCTTGATTTCCTGAATAATTGATTGTCCAATAAATAAATATCATTATTTTCAAAATCCTCCAATTCTATGTATCTTGTTGATATGAAATTCATATAGTTTATGAATAACTATAAAATCAAGATGCTAGAATAAAATAGGGTAATATGGTTGTAAGAAATTATAAACTATCATTGATGATAATCAAATATCATTTGATCATTGTACTTTATTGTCTAGCTAATCCAACCTTCTTTTGAATAGAGAACTTTATATTCATACATATAGTTTTACAGTTATATAAATGAGTTGTAGATATTCAATGTAAATTTAAATTGATATCAAATCTTCAAAGTACTATCTATCCATCATTATATGGTGAAAATTCTATTTCTACTAAACATACATTTCAAGCTAACAACCCGTGTAACTGCTTTTGAAGGTGGCATTTTGAAGATTTGATAGTATTTCATTTTATTTTCATATAGTTCTATAATAAAAATTATTATTATTTTGTTTATTTTTATAAATGCCTGTATAATATTATGGGTAAGTGCATTTAAGCACCTTTTATTAATTAGTTCATTATTTATTTACTTAGTTGGATATAATATAAATATATCTTGGAACTTAATTCTTTTATCACTAATATCTTAAAACAAATATATATATTTTTAGTTATATTTAAAAAATATAGAGAGAGATTCTTTTGTTTTGCCTGTTATTATAGAAACTTCAGTTATTAATAGAAGAAAAGAAGAACCAAGTGATAGGTTCTAAAGAAATCAATATGTGTAAAAATAGATATGAATTCATCATTCCATGTAAGTCACCTAAAATAATTTATGTTTTATTTTATAAATGTTGTGTAGATATGTAATTAAAATTGCAAAGAAAACAAAATAATCTTTATTATATCTGTTGTTTCCCTATCACTAAAAGAATTATAAGCAAAATCTTTTTTTTTCTGATGTCATCTGTATTCATTTTGGTTCTATGATTTTTTTTTCTAGTTCTCTAACTTCAATTCTATAATTATCCATGTTGGATATTTTTTTCTAATCTATTGTTTAGCCTAGGCATGCCAAATATATTTGCTTCCAGAATGCAAACATTAAATCATTGATCCAAAAAATTAATAGAAAAATTTGAACCAATAAGAAGATAGCTCAAATTTTAAACTTTAATCTCTTAGATTATACTTAGTGCAAAGATAGGCTTATTATTGCTTTAATAATATTATATATTTATAGAAATATTAGCACATATTGTATCGGTTGCAAAGTAAGATACATAATTGACCACCATTTTAATAAAAACGATATTAAAAAAAAAAAGAGTAGACAATTAAGTTTTTAAAAAAATAAAATATTTTTACAAATTTAAATTTGCTTGCATCATTTCTAAGTTAAAGTTCAAAGGTCAGTTAGTCAAAGTTCAAATAATTGAAATCTGATTTTTTTTCTTTTTTAAAAAAAAGTTTGTTTTATTTTCTTAGAATATCAATTTACAAAAGATTTACGTTGTGACAAATATTTTTTTTATTCTAAGTAATAAAACTAACTAAAGGAAAATAATTAGAAAGGTGATCAATATGGTTTATTTATTTTTGTCTATGACTGTTTAAATTAGAGTGTGATTTTAAAATTTTATTGAAAGCTTGTGTTATTCCCAGCGTTTTTAATCTGTTTTTTGTTTTACAATCATCATTAGCTGCTTGTAAAAACTTTAAGTTTATTTTTATTTGCAGTTAACTTATGAACAAAAATAAATATTATAAAATGATTATTATGGCTCAAGGTGGCTAATTTCATTGAGTGTGTA
Organism: Epiperipatus broadwayi; assembly: GCA_028023455.1. NCBI lineage: Eukaryota > Metazoa > Onychophora > Udeonychophora > Euonychophora > Peripatidae > Epiperipatus > Epiperipatus broadwayi. The sequence continues at coordinate 5,841,796 of JAQFVV010006251.1, forward strand.
TCATTTACCCTGGATCAATGTAGCCTGGATTAATTAATTATTTTAGCCTGATATATAAATCAAACTTGAATTGCCATTTTTGAGTTGCTTAATCTACATTTTTTTAAAAAATATGCTTTCAAATAATTGTTAACTGAAGGACGTCTCTTACAGAATATTTGTTTTTGGAGACATGAAAAAATGTGATTCAAGGAAATATGATTGAATAAATTAAAACTTGAAACAGCTAAAGAGCTAAAAAAAAAAAAAAAGTAATGTTTCTATATTCTCAAAAGGATAGACTTCAATGTAAAACAAACAAATGAAGAAAAATGTTAATCTTAACAAAAAGGGAATTTTAAAGGGAGGCTTTGATATAACTTTTAGTATTTGAAATATATGATCACCTGAAGGATGGTAATATTTAAATATTTATTATGACTTCGTTTTAATATTTTATATATGTCGTATTGTATTTCACAGGGACAAAACTCTCCATACGCCACTCAGTGCAAGCCAGTACAATCAATGAACACAGGAAGGTTTGTGTATAATTAATCCTTATCTAATGCCTACTCATCCACTAGATAGGGATTTTATGTACAAGCCTTCCTGCATCCATTGATTACTCTGGCTTGCACTGAATGGTGATAGGTACTAGATAGGAAATTTATGCACAAGCCTTCCTACATCCATTGATTACTCTGGCTTTCACTGAGTGGCATTATTGTATGGAGAGTTTTGCCTCTGAAAAACAGCTGTGTAAGCATAAAGAATAATGATCCTGTGATGTCTTATTGTATAATAATTTTTTTCTTGTTTTGGTTGATATTAATCTGATTCCTGTTTCTCTTCTCGTAAATTTTTACCATTTAAATAATAAATTAAACTTTATAATAGCTAGTGAAATAAGAATTTATATTTTAGTGAATTAGTTGTAGTATTGTTTAATAATACTGATGGAATAGAATATCTTTCTATGGATTTCCCACTTTTGGGATTGTGCTCTGGTTTTAAACCAAATATAAATCTATTCCATAGAGAAATTAATTTCCCTTCAGTTACTTAGAAGCGATTAGTGGTTTGGAAAGGTGACATAGTCTATAATATTTTTATTATTATAGCTATGTCTAGCCATTAATTTAATTTATGATTAAATTAAATTATATTTTTACATCTATCTTGTTTCATCACTGTTATTTGGATTTAAGCATAAAATCTCAAGGTTATCTTTTATTATTAAGCATTAACTTTTCATATCCGTAGGATTATTATAATTTAGGCTTTATCTTAATTTGATTTCTTTTACCAAATTAAATTTACCAACGCCTTACTTTTTTCTAGTATTTGCATTTCTAAAAACTCACTAAATATCAACGCAATTTCTTTTACCCTGGAATTTGTAAGACATCAATGAATCCATAAATATGTGTTTTTGCTCAGCAAAAAGAAAAAAAAATAGAATTCAATAAGGGAAGATTTTCTTGCTAATATGATATACTATAAATATGCTTAGTGCAAAGTTAGGCTTATTATTGTATTAATAATAATTATATCATCATCATCAACCATTATCAATCCACTGCAGGATGGTCTCTCCAAGTTCAATCCATCTTCTCCGATCTTTAGCTTCTCCACATCACCCCTGCACATTTTCTTATTTCATTCATCCATCTCACATGTGGTCTCTTTCTGGATCTTTTGCAATCTCTTGGAATCCCGTTTAAGATTTCAGTTGTCTATCTATTATCATTTTTTCTAGCAATATGTCCAGCCCAATTCCACTTCAATCTTTTAATTTTTTCAATGAGGTCAGTAACATCTGTTTGTTCTCTTACTCATACATTGTGTTTTCGATCTCTTCTTGTTACTCCCAACATGTATCTCTCCATATTTCTTTGAGTGGTCTGAAGTCTCTGTATTGCTCTTCTATTAAGTGTCGAAGTCTCAGATCCATAAGTAAGAAGTGGTAAAACACATTTGTTAAAAACCTTTCTTTTCAAACACATAGGCCTATTTCCTTTTAGTATCAAGTTATTTCTACCAAAAGCACTCCAACCAAGTTTAATTCTATGATTAATTTTATCCATTATGTTTCCATCTGTATTAATAATCTGACCAAGGTATTTGTAACTGTTAACATCTTCTAATTCATCATAATCAATCTTTATTTTCATATTTTGAGCAAATCGATTAAACATTACTTTAGTCTTTTTAACATTTATCTTTAGTCCTACTTTCATCTGATAACTCTGCAACTCTGAAGCATTATTTGCAAAAACAACTAGATCATCTGCAAAATCTAAATGACTTAAATAATCTCCACCACTTTTGCTCCTTTAGTTTTCCATTTTAATCCACAAAATACTTCATGCAGCACTGTTGTAAAAAGTTTTGGAGATATGGAGTCACCTTAACTTACACCCTTCTCAATGGTGATTTTCCAAAATCATTATGTAATCTAATTGTTACTGTTGCATTTTTATAAATATTCTTTAAAATATGACAATATCCTGGATCTATACCTTGATGATCCAATGCTTTAATCATTGAAGAAATGTTTATAGAATCAAATGCCTTTTCATAATCCACAAATCCAAAACATAATGGCAACTTATATTTATTTGTCCTTTCTATAACTTCTCTCAATACCTGGATATGATCTACTGTACTAAAACCACTTTTAAATCCAGCTTTTTCTCTTGGTTGGTGGAAATCCAATGTTCTCTGTAGATGAGTTGTAATTATCTTGGTAAAAATTTTGTATAAAACTGATAAAAGGCTGATAGGTCTGTAATTTCTAATATCTTTTTTATCACCTTTTTTAAATATTAATATTATTACTGCATTCTTCCAATCATCTGGTACATCTTTATCATTTAGACATTTGATATGTAACTTTGCTTAAAAAAATTCTATTTCTTCACCTGCTTCTTTTAATATATCAATTATAATTCCATCATTACCTAGAGCCTTTCCTTTCTTCATACCTTTAATTGCATGTCTTTTTCATTTAAAATTCTGGGTAATTCGGAAGATGTAATAGATATAGGAGGTACTTGTTCTTTATTATTATATAATTTTTGATAAAAGTCTTCTATCCATTTCATGATGTCATTTCTCTTTTTAGTAATAATTCCATTTTTTTTTCTTATTGCAGTTATAAATTTCCTACCAATACCAAAATGTAGTTTTACATTCTTGAGACTTTTATTTTCTTCTACAGCTTTCCTTGCTAGTTCACAGTTATACTTTTTTATATCATTTTCAACTCTTTTCCACATCATTTTACAAAATTTCAATTGTTCTTAATGCATCATTTTTGTATAGCTTCATATTCCTTCTTTTCTTCATAAATTCTTTAGTCTCAATAGAAATTGTATTGGTCAATTGCTGCTTTTTTTTACCAGCTCTTTTTGTTGCAGTTTTTAAAAGTGTATCAGTTATTTTCATATTAATTTCATTCAAATCTGAATCATGTTCAAAATCTACTATTACTTGAATCTGATTTGTGAGTTTAATTTAAATTCATTAAAATGGTTTTGAAGATTAGGAATATCAGCTGTAAATATTGTTTTTCTTAATAATTTTTGTCTCTCTAGTTTTGCATTAACACGTATCTTACATCTTACTAATCAATGATCACTTCCTGTGTTAAATTTATTAAGAACATTACAATCTTGAAATATGTATTTCCTGTTAGTCAAAATATAATCCAATTCTGTTGTACCTTCATTTGGATGCTTCCATGTCTATTTCCTTTTAATATTTTTCTCAAAAAAAGAATTCATAATATAAAGTTTTTCTTTTTCTGCAAACTCCACAAGTCTATGTCCTCTCTCATTTCTATTACCATAACCAAAATTACCTACAGCATTTTCATCTTTTATTTGTTTACCAATTCTAGCATTAAAGTCTTCCATAACAATTTTAAAATGTTGTTTACTCTGATCAAAAGCCTTTTGTACATCCATATAAAAATCTTCTACTACTTCATCACTATGAGAATTTGTTGGGGCATAAACCTGAATTATCTGCTATTAATTTGTATAACTAATCTTGCCACTCTGTCCAATACACCATCAATCTCCACAATGTTGTTTTTCCACTTTTTATTTATAATGAATCCTACTCCACTTCTATTTCCAATATGTGTACCTTTATAATAGAGTACATGTCCACTTTTTAAATCAATTGTCTCTTCACCTTTTCTTCTAACTTCACAAAGTCCAATAATGTCTCATTTAATATAAGACAGTTCTTCTAATTCTTGCAATCGTCCTTCACTTGAAAGTGATCTGCAGTTGTAAGTACCTAAATAAAAAGTCGTCATTAATAATTATATATATATATAAATATTAGCACATATATTATGCATTAAAATATTTGTATTGGTAGCTAACTATATTTAGCTACAGGATAAACAATGGAAATTGCTAATACTCTCATTGTCTGATATTTGTATAAGTTGATTATTATTGACTTCTCTAATGTTTATTTCTGAAACACTTTTGGTGAGATTTTCCCCCTGCAATGATGCATTTAAAGGCTGATAATCTTTTATATATAATATACTTCAAGGAGTATATTCACATTTAAAAAATCTAATTGATTATAAATATTTATTAAGTGCATTTATCAATTTATTACAAAAGATATGGACATGTATGTGTGTAAATTAATGTGAAAAAGAAGTAAAGATATTTTGGATTCATTCTATAAGAATTTGCTTATTATTAATATTACACCAATGTTTTGATTGGATCCGAAGTCAATCAAACTACTGTTACAAAGAGACCAAAAAAAAAAAGTGTTTAGTTTAATTGGTAAAATTATTCTTAAATACCCGGGTTTAAAATCTGTCAGATGTGGGAGCAAGATAAAATTTTATCTTATAACAACTTAGAAGCAGAAAGAAAGCAAGGTATAATGCTAAGCCAAATTTATATCTAATGACTTTTTTAAATTAATATGCTTTATGGATTTTTTTTTGGAAAAGGGAATAGTTTTTGTTTACTAAAAATCTGTAACTGATTGGAAGAAGAGAAAGAGGAATAATTTCAAATTCAAGTTATCATTTAGCATTATCTCTTCCATCCACACACTTAATCTGTTTCTGAATGTTAATGGACAAATAGTATTCTCCATTTGGAAAGAAGAAAAAAATTCATAAAATTTATTTATCAAAAAATTTGTAAGTTAAATTCAGTTTATCATTACACCCCCACCCCACCCCAATAATCCTTTCCCATTCATTTCTGGGTTTTTGTTGGACAAAATATCTCAGTCATTTACAAATTAAATTGAACAATTTTCTGGGGGGGGGGGGTGACATTTTTGTAAGAGCTACTTTGGTTGACCTTCACTATCTTTTATCTGGCTGAAATATCAGTACAACAACAAGCAACTATTTATTCAGATAAATCTGAGATTTATGTTTACATAAGATATGCAATAAGTTTTACTTATAAAGTAAATCTAAGCAGATCATCAATTAAATTTTGTACTATTCAGCTTTTTTTTTTTTTTTTTACATTTAAGCTAGAGTTAATTTATTTCACAAACAAGATTATGTTTAGACAAATAAAATTAAGAAAAATTCCCATTTGTAAATAAAGGATGCTGTTGAAATCTTCTTTAAAATAAACAACTAAATATTCCTTCAAAGTCATTTTAAAATGTTTTTAAAACAATAAGTTTGTTTTGTTAATTAGGAAAAGTTTAGATATTAGATTATTATACAAGTTTTAGAAATTTTTTTAGAATTGAAATTAAATATAAAAATAGTAATTTTTCTTATTATTTTAATCTGTTAATAGTTATGTTTTAAAATACATATTTCATTCTTATTTTTTCCTAAAATACAATATTTTCTTTATTTGTTAACCTTTAAGTTTTACATAAATAAAACATTTTGTAGAATTGTCCAGTTACTTTTAATTTGCTTACTTTTACTATTATCACATTGAATTTTATACTTTTGATACAAGATAGAATTTTTACAATGATTTTAATTTACTTGATATAAAAATAAAATATTAATATATTTCATATCATGAAAAGCCATATATTCAAAAATTATGAATTTTGATAAAAAAGTTTTAAAATTTACATTTTAGAAATAGCTTTATTATATTGCCAGTAATCAAAAAATCAAAATAATTGTATATTTCATTTTGTTTAAATGCAATCTATCTGTTTTTACAGGATTATTAAGGATATCAATTCTTTCTTAATAATACAAATATATATCATAAATAATATTAATATCATTTTAGGTCTTTATTACTTTTACAATGACGATTTCGATTACCACAGCAATCTTCTTCAGAACTTCTACTTATATTTTCAAGTCTTTTTTCCAGGATTCATTATCTTCTTTATGAAGTGTTATAACTTTACCTTTCTTATTACATTGCCAAATCCATATAATATTAATATCATTTTAAGCATTGTAAAAGTAATATAAGAACTAAAATGAGATTAATATTATATGGATTGGCAATGCAATAAGAAAGATGAAGTTATATATATCATAAACAGTATGGATATGCAATTTGGACAGTTATTTGTTCATACTCATTTTCTAATCAATTTATGAAAGACAAAGACTGTTATTTTGAAAAATCAATTAATCATGAAATGAAAATATTCAAGTTAATATACTGTAATTTGAATCATTTAACTGCCAGTAATTGTTTTAATATTTTTGAATTACTGTATGTTAGATATAGAATCGTTTAACATACATGGTCTTATAATTATATCTTATTGATAAATTGGTAATTATGATTTTAAAAAACAATTTTTGTTATAACCTTTATATTTTGTAAATGCATATTCTATTAGATTATTATTTTCATATATTCAAACTTTTATAAAAAATTTTCTATTAATTATGACATTAACACCTTTTTAAAAATAATTGGTTTTTATATATTAAGTCATGTAATATATAATAAAGACTAAAATCTGCTTTTTATATTTGAATAATTTTTTTTTAGAATTTTAAAATAATCTATATAATTTGCTGCTTTCTTGATTTTATAACCTACTATAGATTGGCACAATCCTCTTAATAGCAACAATTTTACCATTTTTTTGAAAATGCATATCTTATTTTTGATTTTCAATATTTTATATTGCTAATGTTTTTCCAATTCTATATCTAAGAGTTTTTGTAATTATTCACATCTTCATATAAAGCTACGCTCCAAACAAAACATCTTATAAGTTTATGTCTTAAACAAAACTTAATAGGTCACAGAATACCCTCCTAATTTCATTAAAGCCTCTTAATAATAATCAAATGGTTTGTTGTTCAGGAATTCATAAAAAGTTCAAGTACCAGAAATGACAAAGTTGGACTACAGTTTATGGACCCTGAGTTAGAGTGCCATTCTACCACTCAGATTAATACCTATTTACTTACTGCAAGATTCATCTTAATTTTTAATCATTACTGCTATTATCAGCTAAACAACTTCTCAATATTTAAGTTTTAATCTTTCCTGACACTTTCTGGCAAATACTTAGACATAATTTGTGCTTTTGTTTATTTATATTTTAATTCCATATATAATGCTACATAACATAATGTTCAACATAATGAGAAAAAGTACTTTTTTGTTATACTGGACAAGCCACTTGATGGTTTGATTCTACGTAAACAAAGACAAATATAATGTTCCGGGCTGGCATAGTATTTTTGTTTGGCATATTTTATTGATATAATTATTTCAAATTCTCATTTGATTCACTTTTTTATGTGTTGTTTTTTGTTTTTTTTTTATAAAAAACTTACATTTCTTTATCACATTTTTGGATTTTGTGCATTTGTTTTTTTTTTAAAAAAAAAAAACCATAACGTTTAATACAATTAAAAACATTAACACACCTCCTTTGATTGACTTTTTCATTTGTTTTTTATTTGCTGTTACTTTTTTTTTTTTTTTCTAATTTAAGAAAAAATCAAACCATTACACTTTCTAGTTTCTTTGGGGGGAGGGGGGAGTTCCTTTCTGCATTCTTCCTTTTTTTTTTTTACCTTGTGGGATTAAACAAAGTAAAACTAAAACATTACTGTTATTTTTAGTTTGTAATTTAATGAAGTGAAAACATAAGCCTAACATATACTATTTTTTTTCATGTGTCATAGGCCCCAGGAAGCGAACCCGCTAACCCAGGACAACTTCTTGTAAGGCAGCTGTGCTGACCTCTCGACCAACAATGCTTGACTACTATTTTTTATTATTGGTTGAAATATGGCATTTCACAAGTTCGATTGGAAACTACATATTCCATTCCATAGGTTTTAAAGTTAATCCAGCTTTTTATACACACACACACTCACCCACATATGCACACAACAAATAAGAATTAAAAGAAAACAACTAATAAACAGACCTTTAATCCAAAATTGACAATGCAAACAAATGAAGAGAAAAGATTAGCGATTTTTTTAGGGTATTTGTTTATTTATAGCAAAAAACAATATCCAATTGACATGAAAGTGTTCTCTACACAACTTCTTGCATCTGTGACGAATACCTTGTTGGAATGGCCATCTCGGCAAGTATGGGCCAGAACAAGTCTTTCCCTTTATGGATGCGTCGCCACATGAATTCAGCCAGGTGGTCAGAAAGGCATTGGCGAGCTGTGCAACAATTTTTTTATTATGCCACTTCAGTATTCCCCAAAGATGCTCTATGTTCTGTGCCTGTGGTGGGGTCCACAAAATTGTAGCAGTGGTTTACTGCCGTGTGTATATCCAGCAACTTCCAGCTCTGACATCTTATATCCCTTCCAGGGACAGCCATCACAAAGCATTGTCCAGACTCCTGGCACAGACTTCCGAATATCCATTGTTGTGGCAGCATCCTGCCCTGGTGGTTCTTTCTTTGGGTGAACAGTCTCATCCATTTCCACCATCAGACCAGCACTGCCCATTTTAGTGCATTGTTGTGTCTCCAGGCTCTCACGGCATAGCTCCCTTAGGCTGATGGTCCAGTTGCTGATAACGCTTCATGATAGGTCAAGATCTGTAAACCCATGTTCGATAGTCAGTTCATCACAGATCCAATAATGTACTAGATGCAAGACTGTTACAAATGGTATCCTCAAGCCATCAAACCACATCTGCTGATGAATAGAGCTCTTCGTCTGCAGAATCGAATGGGTCAGCGGAAGCTCGACAATTGATCCAATGTCATCTCTTTACCACAAACACATTGCTTTACAATGGGCACTGTTGTTGGCCTGCAGAATTGTCACAGCGTTAGCCTCAGTGACAGGCAACTGCCAGAATTTAAAACTTTGCACATCATACATTTTGTTTCCTTGTTCTCACAACGAACATGATGTTGCGTGTGAGCTCTTACAAAGTGTACTCATGCGTGTACTTTTGAGGTTGGACTGGTGATTTTAGCTCTGCAGGACAATCTCTAACATCATAATATTTCTCAGTAGATATCAGTACACAAATTAGGGTGTTTACAAATTATAAAAAAATGCACAATAACACAGTTCTGGACATTTTAAGTCCAGCAGCCATCATATCACACAATAGCGATATATAAACTCTCATAATTTGTGTAAAGCATTGCAACACAAGGCAGGCAGGCAGGATATTTTGTGCATTCTCATAGAAACCATGCCATCTGAGTGGGTAAAAACAGGAAATCTTCAGTTTGATGCTGCCTAAAGTCACCATCAAGCAGAGTTAATTGGCACTTTCAGTTTGAGACCACATAAATGGCATAATTCTACTGGTTTGTAGACAAACAGCACCATCAAGCGGCTTGTCCAGGGTAATGAAAAGTACCCATTTTTTCTCATTATGTTGAACATCTTATCTATTGTAATAAACTGTTCTACCTTCAATATTAATTTCACACATAAAAATAATCTCATGCAACAATCTATACATTTTTTTTTTTTTTAATAATCATCGAAATAAAGTTAATAAAATTATTAATTTTTGTTTTATGTTTATCAAATTTTTAAAACACTGCCTACATTATTTTATTGTCAGTTGCCATATGATGAAAAAAATTGAACTAATAATATATTATAAAACATGAATTGGGATGATCAATTTATAAATTATTACAGAAAGTTCTTTCTTGTTTAAATAATTCTAATTTTATATTTGATAAGTATATTTGAATATTTAATTTAATAGTATTATTTTAATAAAGCCTATTTTATCGTGATTCATTAACACACATATATTGCACCATAACAATAGTTTTCAACATTTCAGTTGTGTCTTTTCTCTTTGATTTTTTAAATTTAAAACTGCTCTTCAATAAAAACAGGAAAAATATTCTTATTCTTTTAGAAATATATCTAATCAAGATTTTCAGCCATATATGGAAGATCCTAATTTTTCAAAAATCCAAATATTTTATGGCATCAGGTCCTTTCCCTAATGGAATCATAATTATTAAAAGGAAATTTTGATCACTCTTCAAATCATAAATTTATATTTATTAAACATCAAGAAATTTCTTCATTTTTTTTCTCTCAAGCCAATAGTCAGAAATGTGTCTGAATTTAATTGGCACTGTTATCACTTATTCATTGATTACTTATGCTTATGTAGATGACTCTAGAGTAGACCACTGTACAATGAATTACTATTGAAAATGTAGATATTGAATGTAAGCTAAGAGCAATGACATGCTTCATTTGATGTATATTTTTCTGTTGCCAAAAGATCATATAAATGAGTTTACTAAAATGTAAGTTACTAACCTAACATCAAAGCTGTATAGTAATACAACAAAACCTTGGATTCAAAATCATAGACTATTAAAACTTTCAAATCATTAGTTCTTAATAATATGCTGATGTGTTGCGGTGAAACTTAGGCTTAGCGCTTTCAGAGTTTTGTTACTTCCTAATCATAGCCTCTTTAGATTGTTAACATCATTAAATGCAAATATATGCAAAACTATTTTTTATATTATTCATTTTCTGGAAATGGCAAAGCAAGGGTCTTTTCTATTTATTGAGTTGATGTCACTGCTAATAAAACAAGCTTCTTTGATTTTTCTCTTGATGTAATTCCTCTATGTGCATAATATATCAGTCTTGGAGAGTTCAAATCTGTGGTTGAGCTCTTGCTGATGGTCAGCAAAAATGGAACTGTCTTCTTTTTTGGTTATTGCTAATGTATATGTGTATTTATGTTGGGCTAATCTAGTGCCAATTATCATAAAATATAAAAGAAGGAAATGTAGCTATTGGATAAATATATACTTACTGACAAAGATTTTAAAATGTAAGTTAGAGGAGTTATTCAATACTTTGTTTACTATAGTCTTAAATATTTGTCATATGCTAAAAAATACTCCAATAAAATTCTCCATAGGCAAAGTGTTGAACCATTTGTAACATGTAATAAAAATTTTAAAATTCTCAGCAATTTTAGACCATAATATTTTTTTAAAACTCTTGGTATATATGAAATACTTTTTGAATAGAATATGAAACATATAGATTAAGCTGATTGATGTACTAAATATCAACTTAAGAATTTCTAAGTTGTAAACTATTCGATTATTTTTTTTACATACACGTACATATAGTCATTTCACTTATTGATTTATTATTGCTGCATATATATAAACTAATTGCAAGGAAATCAAGCCATACATCATGTGACTTAATTAAGCTTGTACTACAGATGTTATATAATGAACATTGATAGCTCTTACAAGCTTTTCTGAATATCCCTATCCTCAGACCAGTTTCTAGCTGTTGGCTTTCGTCAATGATCAAACATTAGATTTAAAAATACCAGCTCAAATCCAGAATTTATCTAATAGCTAACTATTGTTACTTATAAATTCTGGACTTGAGTTGGTATTTTTAGATCTAATGTCTGGATATCCTAGCACCTCACTAACGACAGCCAACAGCGAGAAACCAATTCAGAAAAGCTATTCAAGAGCTATTAATGTTCATTACATAATATATAAACTTGTATTAATCTGCATTTTAATGATATATGAGCTTATTAAGATTTATAATATAGCTTTAAATATTAAGTTACTAGAATAAATTATGTTAAGGGGGTGTCAAGAAGTGGTAAACCATCGTAGACATTTATCAAGCATTAGTGCCTGATTATATTCTATTGTTTAGTTATTCTATTTTGCTTAAGGCAGAAATCTTACAGCATTATTGTTATTATTCTAATATAAAGAATAATAATATTGAAACACTTATATATGCTGCCATTTCCTTTTTAAATTCCTTAATTAAACTTGACAGTTTAGACTGTTCAACAGTCTTTCTCAGAGGTTATATGTTTTGTTACACTAAAAAACAATTATTAATATGTGGATTTATTCTTTTATTTAATATTACTGTTTTATATAGATGATCACAATCGTGTAGAAATTGCACCCCTTCAGGCTAAACCTGATTCATCGTATATTAATGCGTCTTTCATTGAGGTAAGTCAAATAATAAATTTTAATATTGTAATAATTTCTATTTTAATTTGTAAGAAAAAATAAAAGATTTAAGATTAATTGTTGATAAATATGATTTTCTTATATATATATATTAAATGTAATATGAAAACATATAAACTATATGTAATAAAATTCATTCAAATAATATAAAATAAATTATAATAGTGAATAATTTTTATGCTAATGCTAATTGGAGAATAATACAAAAAATTTATAATACACATAACAGTACCCAAATCCATTCATTTCCTGTCACTTAGTAAACAACAATCACAAAAAAAAAAGTACCTTATTTCTGTTTATTGTTAAACAGTAATACTAGATAGCAAAAAATAACTGGTCTTAGATAATGTTATGTGTATTATAATTTCTTTATATGCATATGAGAGAAATCTATAAATTTGTTAAACTTTTTGCTGTGTCCAGCAGCACTATTGCCTGCTGGATTGCAAACACAATTAAATAAAGAAATATTAAGAATAATGTGAAAGGGCTTAGCAGGTAAAGAAATATTAAGAATAATGTGAAAGGGCTTAGCAAGTAATTCAGAGGTAACAAAGTTTTATTTACAGAGGGTTAAACATGAAGATAATAACTCATACTCTATATAAATATTTCACTAAACATAATAATGGGCCTGAAGGATTACAAAATAGTATTTATAGATCGATACAACCTTTTGTGAGTTCCTAAGTTTACTTTCATATGTCCGGAGATAAATTTCTCCGCAAGGCTAAGGTGAAATAGAGGTGACTGGAGTACCCGTTGGATGGCACATCTACATTCCTGAAGCTAGCAAGTCCCTATTCTTGTTCTTCTACATGCATTCCTGGGTGTTGTAGAATGTCTCTTTTGATTGGCGATCAGCTGCCCATGTGGTGGTCTACATCTAGAGTTCCCATTTTCGATTCTTGTGATTAGATAGCATAGTTCACATTCCAATTATCTATTTTTAGCAGTGCATTTTCATTATCATCAAATCTGATCGAGAATTAAACATTCCAATGTTGCAGTGATTTCTTTACTTTAAGATTAATATCTCTGTTTTTACTGATTATTTATCAGTATAGCTAATCTTTATAAGTATAAGATTTACTCTTTTAATTAAAACTATTTAATTAATCTAAGTGCTTTACTTTTACAGATGTAATATCATTTTACTAAATACTACTTATTTTATAATATTATTATTCAATGTCTGTATTTTTTTCAAAGGAATATACATAATTATATAATTGAATATTTGTAAATACAGTATTTAAATAATTAAAATTTTTATCCACTTAGAAGCACTTTCGATTATCCTAGTAATCTTTGCCAACTAAAACTTTGAAAGGCTAACCTTCCCACAATTCTGTGATGTTAACATTTGTTGCTTGCCTGTTAATTAAGTCAATATTTGTATATTAGCATAACTTCCTTTATTTTTCTTTTATTGTTATTTTTTTCAATTTGCAATATTTTTACATTATTAAAATTGAAATGAAAACCATAAATACATGATTTATTATGATCGTAAAAAACAGATGCTGAAACATTATTATCTACTATACAATTTTGTTTTGATTTCTGAACCGTTTTAATAATAGCAAGTGCTCTTTAGTTCTTTTTTCCAACATACATCTCAATTCACCCATATATTCACTGCCACACCTACATATCCATTTATAAATGACACAATTTTTATTTATAAATGAGGTTTTATCTTTGGAGTTATTTATTAATTTGTTTAATGTAGGAGGTGTATAAAATGCAATGTCACATATGCCTTTATAAATTTTCCTTATAAAATTTACTTGATCATTTGAAATATATGGTATTGATATCCATATTTTTTTATTAGTAGGAGAATGAATATTATTATTAAAATTTTTATTCTTATATTTTATATTAAAATTTCTAATAACATTATATATGATTATAATTGTAACCAACATTTAACAATTCATTTGAATATATCTCAATATTTTTGCTTTTATCCAATGAATATTTGCAAAGACTATTGTTTCTAAATAAGAAGGATTTTAAACTGCCATTTATTTCAAATGATCAAGTAAATTTTATAAGGAAAATTTATAAAGATATATGTGATATTGTTTTCTGTAGAGTTTTTGAGAACATTGTTCCGAGATATCACTGGAGTTCTGGAATATTTCTTTGTACCTCTAGCTTTTGGTATTTTTTATTGTTATTTAAAATTTTTTGTTTTAAAATAATATTTAAAAGAAAAAAAAATCCTAATTTATGTATTAATTTTACACTAAAATATTGTTGTATTTGTGGGTTTTTTTATAACTTGTTTATTACAAACTATTAATTTACTATTTAATCAATTTTATCACAAAATTATTATACTAAAAAATATTTTGCAAGGTTTAGAGTGGTTTAGCTTTAGAATTTAAGGCCCGGTGTGGACTCACTTTATGATTTATCTTAGCTTGTAGAAAAAATGCAATTCATCTCCAGTTTGCTGTTAATTTTTTTTTTTCAATTCTTAATATAAATTATTGGTGTGTCCAATATTGTTATGACTATCCCCATTGTTGTTACACCTTTCTTATACTTCCATGATTCTATTACTATTAGAATTATTGCTTTTATTAATATTAATTATATATGTTGCAGGATTTTAGCAAACCAGATGCTTTTATAATTACACAAGATCCATTAGAAAATACTGTTAATGATTTCTGGCGCATGGTATCAGAGTTTAACATTACAACTATTGTCATGCTTTCAGAAGTGGGTGATGGCCAGGTAAGAAAATTACAAATAAATACATTATTGCACATACAGTTTACTATTATAAAACTATACCTTATATATACATCTACAATTAAATATTTAACTACATTTAAAATATTTAGTTGATGTTTCAATTTGCATAAATTTTTTACTAATTTGGAATAACAACACCATTGATTGGAAGGTAAAGGTAAACACTGCTCATCATTCACAAGTGTGTGGCTTCTCCCTCAATGGTAGTGAAAGCTACATTTTATTATATTTATGTTTTTACTTTCAGATAAAATAAATGAGTAATCATTTACTGACCAATATTAGATAGGCAACTATGTTGTCATTGGCAGTATACCTAAAAAAATATATTGTTGGCTTATATCAGCTTATATCAAAGAAAAGCCAAATGAATAAGAAATTAGTAAAGATCTTGAATAAATAATTTAACAATGTATGCTTTTGAAACAGATGATAGTGTTGTAAATAGTAATAGGAAATTATTTTAAAATAGTCATAAACTTAATAGATAAATATTTTTTACTGTTCAATAATTAGTTCATCTGTCAATAGGCAGATAATACTTTTGTTTTAAAAAAGAAGACTAGCAGATTTATTTAACTAGCAGTACTCTGAAATCAATTTTAATTGATAATATTATTTCATACGTTGCCAGGCTTTTATATTCGAATGTTATAAGCAGAACCCATAGTATTAAGGATAAGCAACCAGCCAAATGCCTTGAGTGACAGTTGTTTCGGCAGTGCAATACTGCCTGCATTATTAAAACAGGCAAAACTCACTATATATATTGCCACACACAGCAAGTTAGAGTAATCAATGGAGGTCAGAAGGCTTGTGCATAAAATCCCCAGACTTGTTTTTGGCTTGTGGCTTATGGGGATTTTATGCACAAGCCTTTTGGCATCCATTGATTACTCTAGCTTGCTGTGTGTGGCAATATATATAGTGAGTTTTGCTTGTTTTAACAACAGTTATACACAAGCGTAAGAGGGAGTGGTCATGTGATGTTTACTGCCTGCATTATGTTGACAAATTTATTACATATAAGAGTCAATCAGCTACTGCCTGTTTAAAATATAGGGAGAGAAGAACATCAAAATTTGTCTAACTTAGGAGATCACAAAAGCTCACTACAACTTTGACTATAACTAATTCTTTTTCAGATAATGCCAGGAATTTATCATATCATATTGGGAAGATGGGAATCTGGAACTTCAAGAAAATTTCTTTTACATACATAACAGCAGATTTCATTATTGTATTGTTAAGTTTTAAAGTTTATTAATTGATCCCTAAATGTATCAGCAGCAGTTAATTTAGATCATTCACATTTAATAATAATTGCTAATATCAACCAGTATTAAAATGTTATACATATTCTGCTTTTTTATGATGCTATAATATTTTATTAGATCTTTCTTTGATTGCACTGTTGTTGGTTTTATACAGTTGTGAGATTCAAAATTAGCATTAGATCTTTCTTTGAGTGCACTGATGTTGGTTTTATATAGTTGTAAGATTCAAATAATTTAACAACCGGTTCGTTGCTCTTATTAAAAAGCTGATACACTGAAAGATAGTTTATTTTTTCATGCAGTTAATACTTAAATAAGAACAATAAAGGGATCCACAAAACTAAATTGTTATAAGAAAGAGTTTTAAAATGTTAATGAAAAAATATTAAATAATACATGACAATTTGCTTCTTGATTGGTATCCTCACTTACAATTACTTTCGCGTTTATCAGAGCGTCATTAGCTGAGTGATATATTCTTAGCCATTTTTTCATTGTAGGAGTAGGATCTCATTCTTTTAGAGGCATCATTATGTTTAATAACTGCTAAGAAATCCTTAATTTATGGTAACAAAATCTCTTTGGTCCTTATTTATTCAATAATGTTTGCAAGTAATTCTTCTGAACTCAGAAAAATTGTAATTTTATTTCTCAGATATGAATATTGGTTTTTCATTTATGTGCTACTGGTTATTTTATTAAGTAGTATTCATGAAGTCTCATCCTGTTTGCTGTTTGTTGTTTGTAATGGAAGTCTAGTATAATTCTTCCATATGAAATTATAACTAAATAAAGTATCATATGATTCTTATTTTTGTTTAAATTTACAATAACAATATAAATATTCTATATTGCTCCTTCAATGATGAAAGCTAGTAGACACAAATTAGTTTTTAGCAGAACAAACAGTGGGCTTGCATTCAAATCCTTAAATCTCTAAATAATTTGAGTTCACTAGCTCAAATAGTAAAATTAAAATGTTTGCTGAATGAATTTTTGCATGGTGCATTTCATTGATGAAACTCAATAACCATAAACTAGTCTAGGGATCTGGTTTAGTACTATTTTCTTGTAGTCATTAAATATTTATACTTACATCGATGGCTCTACAAAAATGATATAGAATAAACTACAATTGTTAACAGAAATGTTAGTTCTGAATAGTTTAGCTCAGTGTCAGAGCGATTGATTAAAGAGCTAAAGGTTACTGGATTGAAACTGTAACTGTACTTCTTTTGGGCTAGAAAATCATATCTAGAAAGTGACTAACCATTCACTTATTACTATAATACTTGAATATTTTGTAGCAAATTAAAGGATCTGTCATCATTTCAAATCTTATAGATAGGTCAGTTTCATCATTTTATAGGGTATTTTATCATTTACAAATACTATTTGTCACTTTTCTTTTTTTTTTAATTGTTTTGTTGTGTTTTATAACAGTATATTTTATATACAATAAATAATGTTCTCTGTTTTTATAAACTTGAATTGTATTTTTATATTTCTTTATTGTTTATTTATTCTTTCATCAAAATATTTTTATATATAGAGTTTGTGCCAATCTTACTGGCCAGATAAAGATGAAAAGAAAGTTTGTGACCATATCATGATTAAATTTGTCAGCATCGAACATCATCCAGAATACTCAATTCAAATATTTAATGTTAATAATTTACAGGCAAGTATAAAGTTTATTTATTTGTTATATATATATATATATACGTAGGTTTACCAAAAGTCAAGCCTCAAAGGCAATTTATTGCATAAATTAATGGTTAACAGTGACTTTTTTGTGTGTGTGTGTGTAAATTTTTAATTTGATAATTACATGACTCTCCCAATTTCCTTTTGGTATTACAATTGAAGCTGTATTCCACTTTATTTGCTCCATTTCAAAGGTTATCTTATAAGCTTGAAGAATCAGTGGATTCTAGATAGTAGTTTTCATATCAAGTCTTCATTGGTAAATTTCAATAGTCAGCAACTAGAGATTTGTACATGGAAATTACTATCTGGTAAACATTGATTGCTTATGCTTACAATAGATGGCTCTAGAGTAAGATAAAAAAGAGAAATTGCTTTAATGCATATTCTTAGTATAGTAAGATTTCATTTGTACATTTTATTTTTAATTGTTTCACATAAACAACTAAATTTATAGGATTCTATACAAAATAATCCATAAGATTTACATTGGGAGATTTTAAGAAACCATTCCTTTAGCTCATATTTATTTGTGTAGAAATATTTTTTGCAAAAATTGCTCATTCCTTCAATAGTATACTATGCAAATCAGGCATTAGAAATATTTTTGATGTACAAAATACTGGAAAAAAAATACGAAGTTATTTATCTATCTCCCTAAAAAATAATCTGACTATGTAATATATAAAATTATCAGCAATGATTTAGAGTCTGAAATCCAAAAGATCGTATATATATATACATATAGCAATCAATCATAATATGGATGAAACATGAAGATTCATATTGTAGATTTATAATAATTAATATTATATGATTGTGTAATTATTAAAATACAAAACAATATTAAACTTTTGAATTACATGTACACATTGGATCTTTTAATACAAATATACTACATTTGCATATAAGAGTATATGTGTGTGATTTTGCTTTAAACTCACTGCTCATTAATAATCATGAATTATCAATCAGGTATTGTTAAAGAACAAATTCATATTGTATTATATTGATTATTATTAATAATTACAACACAACCATTTATATAATTAATGCATTACAGAGCTATATCTCATATTATGAGTGTGTTCAAGTGTCTTCTGTGAGCTCATTATTTAATTAAAATATAAGATGTTATATAATTGTCAGGGGAATTCCATCATCTTTGTCAAATCCAACATTGTAAACTGGGAATTTAATTTGTATTAAGCAGATTTAACTAGCTTTTTTTCAAAGTAAAGATGAAACTTAAGTATTAATAATGATGCTCTTTAGCTTCATTTCATATATCTGTAAAGAAGTTATTGCTTATTTTACAAAATGTACAATTATTAATATGTTGCCTTTTATATAATAAGTCCATATTTGTTAAGTATAAAGAAGATCGTAATTAATAATTGCTTTTGTTTTAACTTTTGTATTTTTAAATTAAGTATATTAAGTCTTCCTTATATAAATAGGATTAAAATCTATTTTGATTTATGGTTAATAATCTTGGAATTTGACACAACAAACAAAGTGGGTTTCATTTGAAACTGAACCGATCATAGTATATAAATCATAATTTTCTAAATAGAGAGTTCAGTGAATTTTAAAATTAGTTCATTTTTTTAATACAAGTAAAATATGATAATTATTGATTTCATGTGTGTGAATTTTATTACTATTATTAATTGCCATTATATCAGTGTCACTTTCGGCTATTATGTAAATAATATTTTTTAGAATGATTTATCAACTGTTTGGTTTTTCAGGTTGTTCAAAAACATATCTATTAGTGTGATAATAAAGATTATTGACCTCATGCTAATCATTCTCTTGCTTATTTCTCCATCAGTTCTCCCAAGCAGTTAATATACAGTTTTCTAGTGAATTAGGTTGTCTTAAAATAAGATAGCTTCAAGTGGTCATTCATGCTTCAAGTAAGAGTTCAGGTCTGATTTGGTTTAGTAACCTCTTTATTATTTTTCTTATATTGATGAAGTTTTCAACAATATTAATAATATTCGAAATTTGTATTTATGCAGAATTGAAATAAATAATAGTAAGATACACTTTGGTTCAAAATCTTACAGATTTTTTTTTAATTTCAAGTTAAAGGATTGAACGTAAAAGAGAAATTCTAGATGACTGCCAGATGCATAGCTGTATTGATTTCACATTTGAATCCCCAGTTTTCATTGATAAAGTCAAAAGCTGGAAAACAGTCCAGTGATGGTGATTAAATTGCTTTTCTGTCTAATAACTCGAGCTTACAATAGCTGGTACTTGTTTTGTTAATGATCTCAAACTTCATTGGTGAATCTCTGTTGCCAAATACATGATTCTTGGAACATTTGGTCTTTTAGGAGAAAGCTGTTTTATTTTCATATTATCCATCATGTTGCTATATCTTTTATTTAATCAAACTTAATTGACCAGAAAGAATAGAGTTTAACATTTTGTTTAGATTTTTTTTTCACAATTTTTATTTTAAAAATAAACATGTTTAATTATTTAATCTATGATATCAAAGTTACAATTAGAAACTTTTGAACTAAAAATTTGTAGTTGAAATTTTTAAGGATGTCTAGAAAATGTGGAAATTAGTCAGGATTATATTGCAGTGTTTTTTTTTCATTGCTTAATTAGAAACCTAACACTTGAATAATTTGAAAGTGTAAAATATCAATCATCTTAAACTAAAATTATTTTCGTAATGATCAAAAAAGATTAGATTAGCAGATTAAAGATTTTGGCATAAAGCATATGCAAAATACTGTGTCAGTAAATAATTGCAAAAGAAATCTTAAAAGTATACTGGATTAATATGAATTTAATATGAACAGATTTTGATTTTATTATTTCTTGTTAAAAGTTTATAGTAAATAATACCGAATAATAAAGATTTTTTTTTTCAAATTGAAATTTATATAAAAATGTGTTCACAAGATGTCATTTGACTTTGATGTAGTGATGTTTTTATATAAGTATATTTATCTATGATATTTAATTAGCTTTATTATTTACTTTATTAAATTGGTTAAATATTAATAATTTCTAAGGAATGTGCTTGGTTTTTTTTTTCTTGTATTAAACGAAAGTAGTTCAGAAATTAAATTTCATTGTCTTATTTTAGATGTAAAGTTGCTTTGGTAGATTTAATTGTTAATTTTAGATTTAAATATTAGGGCCATTGTTTTGTGTATCTTTAAAGATAAAATTTTAATACCTTAAAAGAATTTATAATTTTCATAGAAAATAACCCAATTCTTGAGCTATTGAGTATGCAGTAGTTGACTGACTTTTAAGAGAAAATGTATGACATTTTATTTATAAAGTATGAGTCGAGAGTCTACCTATTTACATATATAAGACCTTGGGCATGGAAGACAAAATGTATTACAATTGTATTATGAGGTTCTTAATATCAATATAAATATTTAAAGCTAATAAATAATATATTTAAACAAACCTTCTGTAGGGCAAAATCCAGCTCATAATTCATATTTGAATCTGGTTTGAATTAAGTATTTGTAGGAGTTTTGTTCGGGTAGAAAGAGCCTTTCAATTAACCCTCAGCAGATCAAAAACTTATCAAAAAGTTTTCCCCTTTGTAGAGGAAAAACATTACTTACCTTGCTTTCCATTTACTTGGTATAAAGAATTTGCACTATTTTTTTATCCTCCTTTTTAATTCTTGTGGAATATTGGTTGGATTGAATATGAGGTAAATAATTCTTAAGCCTGGTAAGAACCTGAAAAAATGTTCCAATCTGGATAGATTTGAACCCAGGTTGTAAGTATGGTAGACAAATGTTTTGAGGTGATTTGATTATTGGTTGATGACTAAAGTCATGAAACTCATCAATTAACTGGTAATTGACTAGCCTTATGAATAACTTCTTTTCATTTGATGTTTCTTTATGGATTTCTAAGCAAGCCATTTCCCTATCATGGACTATTTAAAGCAGTTTTATTTTTACTAATGTATATATAAAGCAATTCTATATGATCTTGCTTATTTTATTAGAGCTATAAAGTAATCATCTATTAATAATTATATGCAATCATTTCTAATATTTTCTCATCTAAACTCTGCAAACACACTTATATATTATAATGCAGCAAATATTTATTCATGTATTTTTTATGTATGTAATTATTATTTTAGACCGGTGACTGTCACACAGTGACACAGTTTCAATACAATCAATGGATGGGAGAGATGGGTGAAGTTCCTTTTAGTACCACGGGCTTAGTGGATTTAATTGGTCAAGTTCAAAAACATCATCAGAAGCATTCCGGCAATGGCCCAATCACAATCCATTGCAGGTAATCAACTGAAATCTTTTAATTTCTTTTAACCTTAAAATGTATAAACATTTTATTATCTTTGAGCATTTTTTATTATTATTATCTTTAATTAATTAACTGCATTTCAATTTACAAAAATAAAACAGATTATTGTTTTTATTATTTTTGACTAAAATATTTGTTAACCTATATTTTTGCCAAAATAGTTACCAATACTTTCATAATGATCTTATTTGGATTGCAATTAATCATTATAAATTTGAAATATAAAGCCATTATATATATGAATCCATTATATTTAATAGTGATAATACGTTTATTTAGTCTATGCACTATTGATAAAGAAAATGTCTCTGCTAAGTGAGGAGATAGGATAAATATAATAACTTGATAAGATAGCAAATTTTATATATAAATTATTTTCTTTTTACTTAAATTAATAACTTATGTGCATTTTTTTTTTTAATATGGTAATTACAAGTTTCTATTCAAAAGGAAACTTTAAAATAAAACGACTAAAAAATTCATTTTTTTTATTAATCTGAGGGACTTTTGTAATGGAATTTGCTATAACAATCATCAATTTATACTCATTATTTTGATTAATAATTGACTGTTACCAATAATTTGTTGGATGTTAAAAGTTCTTTTGCATGTTTGAAAGCTGAATCATGTTTGTTGGTCCATGTTCAATGTTATTTCTTTTTGAGAGGTGGTAACCAGTGTGACTTCCCTTTTAATTTTTTTTTTTTTTTTTTAATGATGGTTACTTTGTAAGACTAATGATATCATAGTATAGTAGTGACTTTGTGAAAGCAACACCATCTTTATAAGATAAAATGGTGACATTCATGTTAAGAAAGGAAGTTCAATATAGAATTTCTTCATTACATACTGTAATTAAAATATGTTTTGATTGCACAGTACTATATAGTAATGGTCATCTTTTTTTAGCCTAAATCACTATTATTTCTAAATCGAATATTTTCATATCTTTTACAAATCAAATGAATAAATTAGTGATGATTATGACAAAATTTATTCATATATATTGCTTATAATAACTTCTTTCATATACACTTTAATGCAAAAATTTTCTTAATAAAACTTCTTTATTTAAAAAGCAGAGGAAGTTTGAGAAAGCTCTGATGAAGACTGCTGGACAGTCGAAACTGTCAGGAAAATAAAGGAAGTTTTATTAAGAAAATTTTTGTATTAAAGTGTATATGAAAGAAGTTATTATAAGCAACATATATGAAGAAATGCAAAGAAAGTAAAGGAGAAGAATAAGAGTATATACTTCTAATAATGACAAAATTTATATATAACATTAAAATTGATAATCATAAAATGGAAAAATATGCATATGAAGATTAAAAGTGTATGTGATTTTTACATTGCAAACTTTACTGTAAAAAATAACAAGAACACTTTGTAGAAAAACATTTAATTTTTTTATCAAATTGATTTTAAAAGTATAAAACAGTAGAAATATACAAAAATTATGTTCATATAAGTTGAAAATTTTATTATAAACTATAATAACAATTAGATCTGTGACTTTCTTGATGCTGTTTTTGTCTGTACAAAGTCTTTAAATCTTAATTGTCAACTGATTTCTGAATGTAGAAAAAATTTTCACAAATGTAAATTGGACTAAAAATAATTAAATTAAGTACTGCTGTTTTTTTCTTTATTACAAAAAAAACTATTCACGAAGTGATACTCAACATTCCATTATAATTTTATTTGTATATTTGGAACTTTTTCAATTTTTCTCTACATTTAATTCCGTTTCCAGATTAATGATTTCGACAAAATAAAAAAAGTGATTCATTTTCTTTTGGCTGTCGGGGGAGGGTATGTCATGTGGTATGCAATTAATAATCAATTTTATATAATCAAAGATGCATAAATTGAAAATATCATTTGCTTAATTTTTAGTCAGCATCCTCATAATTTGTCTATAGCATGATTTCCATTATTATATCCAACATAATGTGGAAGCTGTAGAAAAAAGATGTCTGCAAAAGAAAAAAATTCAAATTTCATTCCATACATAAACTTTGTTTATAGATAATAATAAAATGCATTAATAATAAATTTTAAAATGTGTGCATTATTACCTCAGAAACATTTTTTACTTAACTAATTTTTATATTAAAGTTTTAGTAGCTATAGGAATTTTAAATGTCCCAGGTAAAAGTGTATCATCTTAGCAGAAATAATATTGGCAAAAAAAAAAGATTTAATCAATTAGATTATTAAAGCTACTGCAATCAGTTGTAAATAGAAGAATAAAAAAAAAGTTATTATTTTAAAAATATTCAGATAACAAAATTATTAATAATTCTTTGACTCGAAAATTGATAATGATAAAATACAAAAGATACAATATCTAAATGATATTAAATTACCTATAATTGTAAGCACATGGTTGCTTTATAATAAACAATCATTCACCTTTAGTATGATGATTGAAATAAGAGTTAAAAAAATGAAAATTTCATTTTTAAATTAGTTACTAATTTATTTTTATTAAATATTTTTTAAACAATAGGTAAATAAAACTGGATTTTGAGACAACAGATACAAATCATATTTATTTGTGTAATAAAATTAACAATATTACTTTATAACTAAACATAAAAAACAAAGCATAGATAGTTAACAGTACAAAAAAAAAAAAAATCAAATGATTTGTTGTATTGCGAATTCATATGAAAATTCACATAAAATTTGAGCAACAGGAGTGACAGAACTGAGCTATGATCCATAGCTTGGGTTCTATTGTCAATCATTCTATCACTTCTCTAGTCATTTTCCTCCCATTCTCTATGCTATGTATCTACTAACAAGAAAATTTAACAGATCACAGCAAAATACTGGGAATTAAATAAATTTAAATACCCAATATAATGAGAATTTGCTTATTTATTGAATAAACAGACAAAATATATAACACCACTATGCAATCCACATTAACTGAAATGTAAAATTCAATCTCAATACTGTTCTGCACATCTACACATATAAATGTACTTCACTAGAGACAGTTCTAATTTCTCAGTCCACAATATTAATTACAAGTCTAACTGACAAAATAAAATCATATTACCCTCTGGTAGTAATTCCTCTGTGATCCTTTTCAGGTGTATAAAAAATAATAATAAGATCAGGATGATCTGTATGGAATTTTAACCAGCTCATTAACCTTCAGATGACTGGTATCTGGGATAAGAAACTCCTCGATGACTGCGGTTAGCAGGCAATCTTGTTCAGCTAATTGCTCGATGATGGAGACCTCTCACATGAAAGACAATGAAAACACAAAATAATTGTAGCCAAAATTTCTCCCTATTTATATTGCTGCATATTTTCTTATCTTCGCAGTAATTAAATCTTATTGTAACAGAATTAATGTATTTTAATTTAATCATAAACAAAATCTTTGCGGTTTTTTGATTCCCATTTTTTCTTACCATTATTATTTTGTTAATTAAACAAACAGGATTTTAGCATTTCAAAATTCCATAATTAATTATTTCTTATTACACAAACAACTATCCTTATGTTTTTATTTCTTTAAGCAATCTTTTTTCTATAATTAATTATTTCTTATCTTTTCTTTTTGAGTACTTTATTTTGAATATAATGTGCTTTTATAATTTCCAACTTTTACGTTTCCAATGATTTACAATTTATTCAACTGAAAACTAACTTCTCTTTTTAAATAAATATAATACCACTCTATTTGCATTCATAATAAGTATATTTGTTATACAGCTTCATCTTGGACTGTAAGCACAATTGGTTTCCTAAAAATGGCTCTTAAATCAAAAATTTTATATAAGAAACAAGCAAGTGTAATGATTTTCTAAAATTTAACTTGTTACCTGATGTGTCAATAAGTATGACTATATACATTAAGACACAATGTTTTTAAATAATTAGAATAGCAAATAGTCCGCAACAACTCTATTCCTACAGTTCGCTAATGTTCAATTCCCTCGATGTACATTCAGGCTGGCTGCTACAAAAACGGTTCACAATGGGCAAGGTTTACACACACTTTGGTCCCAGTCCAGTTTTGCTGCACACGAACGCTTCATAATATAGCACTGCGACTAGCCTTAAGCTCCTTACAACTTCCGTTTCTGCAACAGTCTATCAGATACCTCACTTGAAAACCGGTGGAAACTCAACTCTTTATTCAGCTGTTATAAAAGTAAAATTGAAATTAAATTAAATGGTTTTCCTATTGCAAAGGAATTAGGTCCTTGATTTAAATGAATTTGCTATTAGTTCTCTTTTTATGGTTATACTAATCACTTGCAACTAGAATCTAATTTTAAGTGTTTTAAATGAATATATATATTAATGCTTGTTGTCATTTGTAATATAAATTTGGATTGCTTAAAATGTTTTTTTTTCCTTTTTTTATTTAGTGGTGGAAGTGATAGATGTAGTGTATACTGTGCCATTAGCATTTTAATCGAAAGAATGAAAGTTGAAGGTCGAGTGGATGTTTTCCAAACAGTCAAAGATCTTCGATCTCAAAGACCTTTTATGCTGGATAGTGTGGTAGGTTATTTAACAGATTCATATATTGTTTTTGCACACAAAAAAAAAATGCATTTCATTTCTTTGATGATTTTTTTTTCTTTTTTTTAATAGCAACAGTATAATTTCTGCTATAAGGCATTATTGGAGTACCTTGAGTCTTTTAATCTTTGTGACAGTGTCCAGTGAGGTCATAGGCAAGAAAGAGCTATTGTATGCATTGTAATTGCCGAAACTTTGAATGTATGCGTTATTAAATCAAACATTGCATTTACTTTTATATAAAAGATATAAGAAATTATTGCAGTAAGTTAGCAAAGAGAGAGTAGCATTAATTATGTTGCACTCAGTGAATCTCTTTTTTTTATAAAATTTGACAATTTTTATCCATCTGGTAGCTGAGAAAATATTTGCTGCTGTATGACAATCATATCATATTAAGCTTTTTATTTGACATCACTATCATCATGAATGATAGTGTGTAAATATTTTTTTTCTTGTTCCTATTTTTTTTTTTTTTTTGTATAAAATCTGTTATTACACAATCTGAATTTTTATACAACCATTTAATTTATCTATCCATTTTTATCTTTAAACTTTTACAGTAGCCCTTGTATCTGGAAATTTTTTTAAATGAAGTTTCTTAATCCATAATTCAAAAAAGATTAAATAAGAAAAGAAACGTTTTTTTTTGTTTTTTAACTTAACGATGCATATTATATGTGTTCTCTCTATTATTTTCAAATTTTGTTTCCATACCTAGACTTCGAATCCATTTTCACAGATACAGGCAAACTACTGTATTACTACAAATGATATTTTAATCACTGTTTAAAGTATATTTATTTAAGTAAAGAGATATATTTCAAAAATAAACATATCATTTTTTTGTGAGATTTAGATTATATAATTAGTATATACATTGTTTGTGTGTGTGTGTGCATAATATACATTGAGAGGGAAGATACACTTATGGCTAGATATACATACACTTATGGCTAGATATACATATGCCCATTCATTATTCATATTAATAGATTTGTAAGATTCCATTGAGTTGACGATGCCATATACAAAGGCTATTTTTTTCTAATGCTTATCTTGGCATAAATAAAGGTGTGTCTTTTTGTTTTTCACGGGATCTCAATTTTTGTTGACATTCCATTCCTTCCCATAATCAGTTCTGGTTCTTGCCAATATTGTTCTTATTCATTCTCAAGCTATTCTACTGTCCACAATAACAACATTTCTTAATCTAGTTCTTAACTTTAAAGATTTGACCAATTTTGGAGATCTTGTTAACAGTAATACCATTTTTAGAAATTGCATTCCCTTTCGTTAAAGTTGTCTCTTGCTGAAAATGGAATATCATTGAGAAAGATGTCCATCAAATGTCATCTTCACCATCAACACATCCACCTCCACTCCATTTCAGCATATGTTAATTTGATTGATAATTAATGCTTTTTTTTTTGTTTAGTTAGTAAATAGAAATATTTGTATAAAATTTGAATGACATAAATCTAAGATTGATTCTTATTTAAAACCATATTCCAACCCACTTTATATCACAGTGATACTAATATACAACTCTGCTTTCATACTATGTTGAATTGATTAAATATTGAATAATATATATAGTCATTGTATTTATATAATAACAGTTAAATTTATATATATATACAGTTCAATGCACTATTTTCTACATAGCTGGCAGTAAAACTAACATTTTTTTTTAGAAATTATGTAATTATTATTAATTCCTGAAAAATCAAAAAACATGAGAGAAACTAAAGGTTTTAGTTTCAATGAAATCTCGACACCATCTTATCTCTACTCCTCTCAACATTATTATCCACAATTTAGAAATCTGCAGAATATATTTTTTGTAATTATCTTATATGGAAGTATGAAGTATATTGTATGCACATTTGTTTAAAAATGCATAATATATATTTTAATATAGATCAGAATATGTTATATTCTTTTTTTTTTTTTTGTAAACCTAATGCTACAAAAACTATGTGGAAAACTGTACCTACACATCATTAAACTATATAGCTTTTTTATTTTGTATACGTGTATTTACATATATATTAATTTATTTAATTACAATTGATAAAGAAAATCAAACAATTGGGATGGTGTGAATTTATTTCTTTGATATACTCAAATCATGAGGAGCATTACTTTATATATCTGATAGTTTCACAAAAGAAATATATTCAGGTGTATGCTTGGAAAGAGAACTGTGCATTTAAAAAATATTTGTATGATTTTTTTCATACTTTCAAGTAAACTAATTGATGTCAATCTTACATAAATAGATTGCCTGGTATTTGAATTGGGTGATAATGTTGAGAACTTGGCAGCTGTTGATGAAGTTTCTTAGAAATGGTTTTAGCCCTGAAATCCTGTGTTTCATTGCTCATTTTTTAGGAATTGATAAGTATAAACATCCAAAAGAACTTATCTTATTATTAATTAAATAGGAAGGCATGTTTGCATGAATGTGTTGTTTATGTATATATATTTATACATTTATGTATGTAACTTTCAAAGCAATAAATATTAATGCAATACCCCCTGGTGCTAAAATCATTCTGTGTTACAGATGAAAATATCTGCTGTCCTGGGTCTTAAATGGATATTAGATTGCAAAAGCAAATGAAAATCAGATTCATTTTTCATTTCTAAGATGGAATGATTTTGGTAATTGGATGCATTTCATTAATGTAGCTAGCACTAGTTTTTCACTCCAAATGTTATATATATATGTGTGTATGCACTTTAGGGAAAGTAACTAGACAAATAATCAGAAAGTGACGTAAAAATTCTTAACATTTCAATAAAGAATCATTATGAAATTTATTTATGTAACAGAAAATAATACAAATTTTACATTCAGTATTACTAAATTAATGAATTATTAGAAAGTTTAAAATGTACATGTATTTTAATTAAATCTAAGAACAATGTAATAATTTAATTACGTATGTGTATGCACTTTCATATATGCAACTAACTTTTTTAATAATGAAATGCTGATAAACTACTGGCAATTAAGAAAAATAATTAATGAAACCTGTGATATTTAACATTAAATGCTTGCTCTTATTTTATTTACTATTCAGGTTTATGACTACTGTAAGTGAAAACTTTGCTTCAATTTTTGGCAGTCTTTGAAGATTATCTGAAGTTGAATAAATATTCTTTAAACAAATAACTTTCATATCTTCTAAATAGGTTGTTAATTTACATCTGTCTTTAGTCGTTCTTAATCTTAAATACATTAAGGTATATATAACTACTTGCATATCAAATATATGTATAATATTGTTAGGGGATCCATGATCTACAACCTAGCCTTGAATCCTGGATAGGTACAACTTGAAAATTTTATTCTCATCTATTATGGCATCTCTTTCAAGAAACTGAATCATAGATAACCCTACTAATCAATAATTCATTATTGATTAGTAAATGGGTAACTTTCCAGCAAGATAGCAAAACAAGACTGAAAAGATACTAAATCCTCACCATTTGACAATTGGAAATCTGGTGAATAATGCTTTTTCTTTCACTGTTTTTTTTTTTTTTTAATATAGAACTATTAGAGAAGTTTTTTTTCCTAAAGTAGGCTTCTTAAAATCTTATATATAACACATTCAGAACACATTTTTATAATACAAAAACTATTTTATACATAATTGAGTAATCTTCTAAAAAGTGATTTAATGAATCCAATATCATTTTAGCAAAGAATATGTTTTGAGCATAGTGAATCGTAGTTTGCTATTGCTTTCTGTCTAATCCTTGGCAAAAATTGTACGTTTGTAAAAAATCTCATGATAACATGTTTTAATTCATCCCCTTGTCTTGCCTGTGTACTCTGTGGTGTAAATTAAGTAAATAGATAACTAGCTATTTTTATCTAAGGTAAAATAACAATGAAAACTATAAAAAAAACCTTCATTACATGGTGTAGTATAATATTCTTTGCTGTTCCTCTGAAATAAATAATTGAATGATTTACTGCTCGGGAATTCACAAGAAATTTGCTAAGCGACAGAACTAGAACTGCAATCAATTGACTTTGAGCTCCAGATCCAGTAGTGTTCAGGATACTATTCCTTTATGAAGGGTGCTGAAAAGATCTTTGTATTGCAATGGACTATTTTATTTATATATATATATAAAAGAGGAGATATACACTAGTAGATAAGACATGTATTTGAAGTTCTACTTTTTTTTTTTTTATCTTTGTCATGTTTTTATTTATTTCCTGATTAAGTGGGAACTTCTAATTATACTAAAAAATGAAATTATATTCCTTATACAATAAATTAAGAATCATTACACACTTTCTTTCAGCCATTCAAAGGATTTTCTTTGAAATTCTCATCACTTGCAGAAATATCAATTTTTTTTACTATGTTTACTTCTCATTTGTTTTTAATAATAACAGTAGGTTAGAAAAAGAGATCTTTTACTCAGCAAGTCAAAGAAATTAAGATTTTATTTGTTTTTAATTATTTATATATTCTGATTACAAAAGCTTGTGACATTTCTTCAAATCATCATAAGTCTATTATTAGAGCACTGCCTCTTTCTGTTGGCCCATAGATTAAGAATTAATCATCTATGTGATTGTATATTATGTGTAATCCATCTTCATATGATTTTTCAATCTAATTTGAGTGAAATAATAGAAAACAGTCATTAAGTGAACTTTTTTATTTCGTCATGATTCTGTAGTAATACAGTTGGATACAGCAATAGATCTAATGTTGGGTCACCTTTGAAAATTCATATCTCTATGTCATGCATAAAAAATATTTTATTGGAAGCAGAATATTTCTGTCGATGTTTTAAAAATGAAAGCTAACTCTCAACGTTATTGCTATATTTTTTTTTTTTTTCCAATTGTATGTTAATAATAATTTTCAATTTGGTACTTTTGTTTTAAATTTTTTTCTTATAAAATAACTGACAATTTTAAATTCTTATAATAAAGTAATATTTTTAATTAGTTACACTAGATTTGATTTAAAAATATTAGATTAAACACCGAGATTTTCCATAAATTAACTTTTCTCATATCATAACTATACAATTTATGTACTGTAGTTTCATATAATATAAATAATATTTATTGTACATGTTCAAACACTAATTTATGTATTTTTTTTATGAAACTTTATTTTTATATCTGTAGAGGATGCTTTTGATAATAAACTACAATTTATTTTTGGAGGTTTAACAATAAACTATCAATATTATGTTCACTATATTAAATAACCAAAAGTTTCAGTTTTAATGTGCATTGCTTCATAAAATAATCAGTATTTTAAAATAGATAAGTATCTAATTAGCAGATTTATAAATGATAATATATACCAAAGTACTATCTTTAGAAAAAATATATAGACTAATTAAAGGAAGTATATACAAAAAACTAAAATACTGTATAAACAAAATTACTTTTATGCAAAACTGCTATATTTTATATTTCAACAAGAGGGCTAGTTTTATCAGAAAGAAATATTGTATTTCTTTCCGATGAAAACTAGTTATTTGGCTGAAATATAAAAGATAGCAGTTTTACATACAAATAATTTGGTTTGTAATGTATTATCTTTAGAATAAGAACTCTATTGATGGATATTTTTTAGGAGAGCAATATTTTTATTTCCATTAGTGGGAATAAAATGTATTGATTCATAACTCCATATCATTATCATATAAAGTGTGCCTATTTTATTACACATATAGAAGAAACTCAAGAAGTAAAGGTTCTAGATTGAAACTCGATATGTCTTTTCTAATGCTCAAATGTCACATGGCCTTCTGAATAATATAAAATTAAAGAGAGAGAGCAATTTATTTTTGTTATGTTTTTTCTTTTGACATTTTGTACACTTTTTATATATTTCAAGAAGGCCTTTGATTCCATAGCAGACCTTAGTTCTTTTTAAAGCTATTTATTTTCAGTGCTTCGATACTTGTTTTTACAGACTTGAATCTTTCTAATTGCTCATAATTTTTTCTCTGACTTATGAACTTATCATTATACTATATTATCATTTTTCTGTGAAAATTTGATTGGTTTGACAGCTTCTACTCAAGAAAATCTTTATGACATATGTGTTAGTAATAAGGCAATTAGAATGAGGAACTTTCTTGCACAGTTTGAGCATTACCAATAGCAGTTTCAAAGTCATCTAACTTGTTACAGCATATTATCAATGGTTACCTACTACCATTTGTAGGTGCAATTTTATTATTGAATTAATTTCTTAGTTGTTGTTTTTTTTTCTCTTTTATATTAATTAAAAACTTTAGCATTTTCACCTCCAATTTGAAAAGTATTGTATTTTTATTGAAATGAGAGCTTTTTAAAAACATAAATTCTTGCTTGAACGATATGTTCAAATAGTAAAACTCCCTCATTAATTACTTCTAGAATTTTATTTTTATATATATGTAATTAATTGTGTAGTGTATTTGATAAATCTTTGTAACCAATCAAAAAATTCCCACACTTATCTGAAGATTGTTATAAACCCAGAGTCATCATATTGTAAAAAATCTGCCAGACCAATCTCTCACATTCTATATGAATTTTATTTAACAAACCTATACCCTTCTGATGAACTGAAGATTTGAAATGAACATCAACATAAACACATCACAGTCAGAATTTCTTATTTATATATCTTAACTTTGATCAATTTGATTTTGAAGCTTTTATGATTTTTAGTATTGGTCTTATAAATGGAGTAATCCAGTCATCACTTATTTAATATTCACATTTTATAATAAGTGGGGGTATTTTGCAACCATATTCTCTATTTACATAGACCATGCAGTGAAATCCCTGTTAACTAGGGGGGGGGGGGGGTATACTAATTGCAGTATGTCACAATTTGAGTCATTCTTCTCCTATATTTTTGAAGTTTGTGGATATGAGTGTATCTTTTGCCATCTTTGTATTTTAACTTTTGTCCAACTTTTGTGTCCTAGTGGAAAATATTTGGCTGATGGAAAAGAACAGTCTAGAAACAAAAATGAAAATGATTTGCAAAAATAGAATTGCATTTGATATTACAGAAATATATGACTTTATTTTTTCATCTGTGCCTCAGTTTAATTTTCATAGCCTTCTGTAGAATGGCCCATCTCTGTAAGTTAAGGATTGATTTTTTATAGAATATTCTCATCTTAAGTATTAAAGTTTTTATCAGGTATTTCTGATGTATTCATACCCACACAGAGATGTTTGTGTTAATTGATGGCAATATTGCTAGCTGTTTGTTAAAAAGTTATACAAATATTTATGAAACAGTCTTTTCACTTTGATTTCTATATGAAACTTTTGAAATATTAATCAAATATATTTTTTTTCATTGACAGTCCACATAATGTGAAGTCTCAATTTGTAACTATATTTATTTATTCCGTTGCCATATTTTTAAGAAGGACAAAGAGATGATTTATAAGCAGTGAGCAATCCATGTTTCTTTTTTATAATGGCTATGAAAAATGTGTTGTTAATTTGTGTTTAATGATCTATTGGAAAAGAAGTTTGTTAGCCTTAAAGAGTGAGTTCGTTGGTAATTAACACTTTGCTCAAGCAATAATGAAACTCCTTACCATTAATAGTGATATATTGTTTTTCATTTTATTACACCATACTTATAACAGGATCTGTTAAAGATACAGTTATTAATTTACATCTTTTTATATAATTATTATATTTATTAGAATTATTTTTATTATATGTAATTTATACTTCCACAATGTTTAATACTCATTCAATCTTCTTGCATTATGTATATTAAATAAATCTTTAAAAATTTCATTCCTTTTTTGTATTTGTCATACTACTTTTTTGAGTTCAAATATCTGAAAGTATTGATTGTTTATTAATTTTCTTATGATGAAAAATTCTGAAGAAGACTGCTAGACTGTCAAAATTGACAGGTAATCGAATTAAAGTATTTGTGAGAAGTATAAAAGAATGATTTTTTTTTTAAATAATTTATTTAATTTATACCTATCTATTTATAAGTGCAAGAGATTTTTATATATCTATAAAACTAAATATGAAGATTTATTTTTATCTGTAATTGTCTAACGCACAATGTCATAGCTATTCACAAAACTTCATTCATTACTCCCAGTATTTGTAAATTTTATATTTATTACACAAATAATTTCTCCCTGTGATGTAAAACAGGGTGCAAATAGTGCAAAATTGATATTAAATGAAATCTCAATACAGATTTCATTCTTATATAATACTCATTTCTTTTAAAGCCATGGTTTTTGAAGTAATATTTGATCAGCTACTTGATGGTTGTAAATACAACCTTCCCTTTTGTATGTGTATGTACTATTTGTTAATTGTAAATAAATTTATAAATTTTCTCAAAAGTGTATTTTTCTTTTTATTGAATAATTAATTTAAAAAATAAAAATATCATGTTTTATGAGTGCCTGTTTGGGCTAGAATATAAAAAATAAAATTTAATAACAAGTATATTGTGTCTTGAATTATTTACTTATATAAAAGCTAAAGAACATGGTTACTTAAAAGCTGCAAATGTCTCTAAGGTGTATGTGTAGCATATATGCAAGAGAGAGGCAGTAAACAAATTACAAATGAAAGTGGAACAACTGTAACAAATTGTAATATTTGATGATTCCATGGTGGGGATATAGATTATGAGAAATTTTATTTAAACTTATTTTACATCACAGCTTAAGTAAGAGCCATGTTTTTTCACGTTCAGTGGTAGTTTTTGTAGCTAAAAAATAGCAGCCAATAGAGTACTATCAAAAAACAATGTGCTGTAATGTATTTTTCATGGGCAAAAGAGCCTTCTGGAAAAAATATTCATAAAATGTTTCTGTTTTATATTCTATTTTGTTATATTTGTATATTATTTATATAAAGCACCTCATGTATCATCACATTTTCCGAGTCTTTTTGCTTTCTCACATATCAGATCATATTTATTAAGTTTTTTTGCCTTTTCTAATATTTGCAGCTATCTTCTTTTTTAATAAATTCAGTCATCTTTTACTTTTTTTATTCACATCTTATGTTGCTTTTTTTTATTTACAACTTTAATTTTCTTTAAATAATGTAATTTTTAATAGGATTTACTTTATCTTCTATTAATTATAATGAAAAATACAAAATATTTTTCCAAACATATTTCCTCAATTTTTAAAATAAAACATCAATCCACAAGTGCTAAGAGCAATTATTTATACTCTACTCTAGAGTCATCAACTATAACTCTGGGTAGTCAATGGATTATAGATGGTATAATGCTATAAAATCTGATTTTTAAACTTTTTTCTGGATTTTGCCTTCATCGGTAAGGACTAGGATTCAGAATTGGAATTAATGCATGTACAAGCAATCTTTTTTATGCTATTTAAGCTAATATCCAGAAAATTTTGAAAGAAAAAAAGTTTTAAACTCCAGAATAACTCATTTGCATATTATTTAAGTTAATATCAGATCATATTTAAAACATCTCAATCCTATGCCAACTATAGACTTTATTTCCTTTGGCTAGATATATTAAATGTCTTTGCCTGGAAAGCAGAATGAAGATAATTGTATTTGGAAACATATGGGATATTATTGTTAGTAATATTCCTAGCCAAATGTAGAAGTGACCAGTTGTCATAGAATTAAAGTCTGTAAAATATATAGAAACTTGTTATGATATGCATATAATTCAGTCTGGATTTAAAATCTTTTTTTTATCCAGTATATTACCTTGCATAGGAATCACAGGTGCCTTCTAGATGTAAGTGTATTTTGGTTTTTAATCTTTTCTAATAAAGTCAAAAACAAAAATCCATTTGGAGATGGGGATTTATAACATCTCGTATCTAGTGATTACAGCAGATGGCTCTAGATTATGATAAAAATAACTACTCTTGGAAATATATGAGCAAGTATGATGTTGCTCGTCTACTAACATGAAACATCTATAATTCCATAATGTGATTATTTTTCCTAAAATATCTCTAGATTATCATTCTATTTACCATCTATAATTACCAATTGGAAGGAAGGATAAATTTATATTGATTTTCAAACAAAATATTTAAAAGATGTTGAGCACTACAAGAAAGACATGCTTTCTGGCATTTTTTATTCATAATCTTTTTTTTAAAAAAATTATAGTCTAAAGAGTTTAATATTATCAAGAATAACTTTAAAATATTTATCTATTCAGAACACAAGATGCTGTTCTAAATTATATCTTTCAGCAATAAATTAAAGGCTCCAGGTATTGAATTTTAATTCTAGCACTTTCAGTGATCAAATATCATATGACTTCCTGATCAATGAATTATTCGATTGATATTAATACAAGAAAGTGACAAATGAAAGCTAAAATTAACAGTAAGATAAAATGATTGAAAATTAAACGCATACTAAACATAAATAATTGAATGTTTTTTCGCTTAAATGGTCATGATTTTAGACACTCGAAGTGATGCATATATAACTTTAAATAGCACCAGAGTAAATTGTGCAGAAGCATTTTACTTAGTATATATATACAATTAATATTAATCAAGATCAGGTAAATCCTAACTAATGCAGCTAAAAGTTTTCATAGCCTGTTTTTTATTTGTATTGAATTTAATTCATATCTGCAGAATTTTCATAGTAGTTAATGATTTTGAGAGATGAGTTATTTTTACCTAATCTAAGAAAATACATTAGTTTTTCCTCTGAAATCTGGTTGAGTTGCTAAATAGGTAGAGGGCTACAACCAAACTAATGCTTGCTCATCATCAATGATTATGTATTCTAACATTTTAACATATAAACTTTAATGAAGAGAATCTGAAATTATGGCAGATAATTCTGAATTATAATTAAAAGTCTTCTAGCTTTTGTAATTGCTTAAGAGAAGTCGTTTTTTGTAATTTATTAACAGTCTTATGATAACCACTTAAAACATCTCTGCTAATTACTTTTTTTCAGTATACTTTCATTGCATGGTTGCATCAATTTCTGTGCTTTTTTATATTGTTATTGTGCTTTCTTCAATTCTACTGTAAAGTGGCCTTTAACCATAGGGAGTGGATTCAATGAATATTGAATTTTGCAGTCATTTGTTTGAAATTTTATTCTCTATACATTATTGGTGTGTGATTTCTGAGAAGTAGCATATGACTTTATTTAGAACAGTGACAGTATACATATAAAGTTTTATTTTTCTGCCTGTGTTGTTTTTTGTTGTTTAAAAAATATCATAGTTGTAAATATCAGGGTTCATTAAGAATTTTTTTAAATATAAGTTGATAGAATAATCAATTCATAATTACCTCACCCACTTCATCCCAATATAAAATTATTACAAATCATCCCCCTTGCATATTATTACTCATTAATATTAAGGTTATTAATATATAGTCAAATTTTTCTACCCCTCTTTTAAGTAATAATCAGCATCTGCTAATTATCAGGCATCCTGTTTTATTTTTGTATATTAGAAAGCATTAGATGAGTAAAATTAACTCTTGTATAGAATCATTATAATCTGTTACTCAAATTGTTACCAATAATTGATATATTTCTCTATACATAACATACTTAAACTATCTACACTGTGTTAACTTTTCTATCAAAAGATAGATTCAAGGACTATAAGTAATTTATCAGCTTATCATTGATTCTTGTTGGTGATTGCTTACTAATTTTCATATTGACAGTGTTTTGCATTTATTTATTATGCTTTTGAGTTTTAATCAACTACTTTTATTCATGTTTC
Source organism: Epiperipatus broadwayi (assembly GCA_028023455.1). NCBI lineage: Eukaryota > Metazoa > Onychophora > Udeonychophora > Euonychophora > Peripatidae > Epiperipatus > Epiperipatus broadwayi. Next base: position 5,880,703 of record JAQFVV010006251.1, read on the forward strand.
TCTTCTTTTTTTTTTCATATAATAGTTTTTCAAAAATAATATTAATAAATATCTACATCAAAATAGACTTTTATTATTATTTTTGTAGTGTCATCATTTTTTGAATTTTTTTTTTTTGTATGTGTATATTCAAATATATGTACAGTATTTAAAACTTCCATTTTGAAACACATGAATAAAAATTGTACTTTTATGTTGAACTATTGTCATCATGTAATATCAAATATTGAATGTCTTTAGAAAAAGTTTTAAACTTTGTATTTGCATTCAATTGTTAGTAATAGCACACAGGTTAGTATACATCACAATCTTTTGAGTTGTATTATTCTCTTTTCTGGTGTTGCTGGCTTGACCAGTGACAGTATTAACATGGAATCAAATCTGAACCTTTAGATAATTGAATTTTAAGGTAAGATTCTAAATAACTATTCTATCAATAGTGTTATTGTAAAATTCAAATTTTGAGAATCTATAGATCCAGGTTTGATTCCCATGTTACTGTTACTGGTCATGCTAGCTACACTTGAAGAAGAGAGGAGATAATATCTCAAAATGTGATATATATTAATCTGTATACTATAAACAGTTGGATATAATTGGAAAATTTAAAAAAATTTCTAAAGGTGTTCAACATACTGTTAAATATATAAATACAACTAAAATGTTATCATCACAAACCTTTATGCAAACACATTAATAAAGATGTTTGAAAAAGCTAATGAAAGCAATTGTAAGTTATTATGAAGTGGGTTTAATGTTACCATGTGGCTGTATTTAATAAAAATTGATATTTTAATGTTTAATTAAATTTATATCTGGACTAAGAGTGATGTGATAATCTTTAGCTTGATTAATGAAAATTGTTAATGCATTAATCTAAAGTAGAAGATAATAAATGTATGAATGCAAGAAAGTTGATACTTACAGATAAAGTATTAATTATGTATGTATATGTGTTATGTTCTTAGATAAAAAGTAAGTTGTAATTTTACAACATTCTGTTGGTTAATAATGATGAGTGTATATGATTGCATTTCAATAATTCATACTTAAATTAATTTTAGCATTTTAAAATATTAATCTATATTTCCACATTCTAAGAATAAAATTCCTTTAGAATATGACTGGATTGCTAATTCACTTTCTTAATTTTGGCATTGACCAATATGGCCAGGGATTATAAAGAAAGATGATAGAAAAAATTTAAGAGGCCTAATTAAATATGAATGAAAAGTTGGAAGAACATAATTTCTATTTGGAAAAAATATTGGAGAATGATGGAATGGAAATATTTAATAGAGGAACATGCTCTAATAATTTAAAAAAGAGAATCTCTGAAAGTATGATTACATAGGAAAATTAGTTGCGCTTGAATTTTTTCTAAAAAAAGTTTCATATGAGTGCCATCATTGCATTGTACTTTGGGGGGAACGTTTTGGTCAGATTCGGACAATACAGCAGAAAGCAAATATTTGGTAACTTCAAACATACCCACAAAATCAAGAATTAGTTTGAGTTCATATTACTTAGCCCATAATCTTTTACTGTACATAAAACTTTTTTATTTATTTTTTTAAATCAATCTCTGGAATGACCATAAATCAATATTTTCTAAACTATAATCTTTTATTTTAAAAATACAACACAAGTGTAAAACGTTTATTTTACCAAGACAACTCTATTTATTTTTAGAAGAGTCTCATGATGCAGTTATAGCCTATTTATTTGCAAATATTACAATTTGAATCCAGGAGAGCAAATTTTTTTAAACAGACTTAGGACATTTTTCGTGATTTTTTTTTTAAATAGCTGATCCATAATCCAGCCAACATCCAATATTTGATCAGTAAATGGGTATTTATTCCTAGTTAGAGGGCAAAGCAGATGACACCTTCTTCGTCTCGCAATTGATGAAGTGGTGAATACTGTTTGTTATTTTATGAAGAATTATCGAAAGTCTTTTGTCTGCAGAGAATCATTCTATTTATCTATACATTTTTTCCTGTCTATATATATGAAAAAAGGGGAAGAAGATAAAAATAATTTAAGATTTAGAAGAGAGAAAATAAGATTTTCCATTATTTTATTGATAATTAATTACATAAATTTCCATTATTTACATCTTATTTATGGAATGACGACCTTTTATTTTTTTGTATATTAAAATGAGTTATGAGATTTCATTCGCTTTAATATATCTATTCCCTGGGGAATTTAAGGTTGGTTTTCATACTCCCCCTAATTCTAACAGACTCATTAATAATTCAAAGGATAGAACAGACCCATCTCAAACACCCCAGGTGATCTACAGCATGTCATGTCCACAGGCCGGATGTAAAGCCATATACTATGGGGAAACTAAGGCCACTGTTCACAACAGAGCAGCTCAACACTTGTATAACTATAGAAGAGCAAAGAAGAACAGCGATAACTTTTCAATATTTCTGGAACATGAAAAGCAGACTGGCCATATGTTCGAACCAGGCAACCCCAGGATTGTATGCCCTGAAACCAACGACTGTAAGAGAAAGATCAAAGAGGCGTACTTTATTGTTTGCGACAACAATTCTATCAATAGACGCGACACGTGTTTTTCCATTTCAAAAAAATGGTCAAATTGATTTACATTTGCATATTTGTTATTTAATAACACTACGTAAAGATTTATTACGTTCGTCGGCCATGAATATGAGGGCAAACCTCGAAAGCGCTTGGCCAGTTTAATAGTTTTATGCGAAATTTGTTTTGTTTATTTGGAAGCTTCTTCGTCAGCGAGTAAATCGTTTTTAGGCTATTACGTTTTTAGGAGAAGTATATTAAATCGTTTTACAGATATGAATAATACTAAAGCGAAATTTATTCTACGCTTAGGAATATCTATTAAATTATTCCAACAGAGACTTGAATTCTTATCAAAATGCAAAGATTTCTTTATTGTTCCGAATTGTTGTAAGCTAAATCTTAATAGATCTATACATAATCATAACAAAATTACAAAGCAACTCCAAACGCAGCTTCTCGTCTTTATCATTAAAGGGTGCAAATGCGCACTGAAGAAAGAAAATAAAAGATGGAGAAGAATAACTGCAGGAGAAATCTTGCCGCCTTGGATTACAGAAAAAATTGAAATTTCTGAAAGAAAGTTCGCAGTTAAGTTCGAACGCAAATTAAGGTTTTTAGCGGAAAAACAAAATATTAACATTCATACATTGAAAGAGAACTTTGTTAACAGAGCTACTGTTGCTCCTTCAGCTGAAATTAAAACAGTTTTCTCATTGGGTCCTAAATTTGTTGGAGGACAATGGAAACGCCCAAAACTGGAGTTAATTGCAGACGCAGAGTCTAGTCTTCTAAACAACCCTCAGAGAGACAACCTTATCGCTAATATTGCTAAATCTATACGACATAAACAAATATATGCGAGATCTGACAATTGGAACAACAATATTGAAAAAACTAAACAATTTTTAAAAAACAACAACATTATATGTTTAAAAGAAGACAAGGGCAACAGATTTGTGCTCTTAGATTATAAAGAAAAAATGACCACTGAAATCGTTAAGTTAAAATTCAATTTAGTTGAAAATTTTAACAACAAGCTGAATAGGGAGAAATTCATTTCCACAATTCTTAGAGCTCACAAAGATAAAGGCATATCGAGAGCAGAATATTATAGGATTTATCCTTCTGCTACCAGGCCACCTAGAATGTTTGCTAATTCTAAGCTACATAAACCCCAAGAACCTTTAAGACTTATGTTGGATTTTGGAGGTGTGCACTATTTCGAAACGGCCAAGCTGGTAAATCAGTGGTTAGTTGACTGTGGGTTTTGGTGACTTCACCATCAAATCTTCATTTGAATTTGTTAGAAGAATCAAGGATATATTAATAGATCAGAATTTTGTAACTGCAGCCATGGACGTGACCGAATTATATGGATCGATTAATAGGAAATGGTCAATTGAAATCATCCACAAAGAATTAATAAATAAGCATTGCCCAAATGAGCGCATAAACTTCATTTTATCCTTCCTCAACTGGTTGGACAATAACATCTTTACAACTTTTGAGGGTCGTTGGTATGATATGAAAGAAGGTTGGCCTATGGGTCTTCCCCTAAGTGGAATAATATCCAGCATCTTCTTAAACTTTTTTGAAAAACATACCATTGTTAAACACACTGCTAACGTTGCTGGATTAATTTACGTGCGCTATGTAGACGATGTATTTATGGCAGCGCCAAAAAATGTAATTGTCAATATTCAAAATGAATTACAACTACAATCTAAATTGATCATAAACACCACTTGGGAGAATGAAGGGCAGAAGCTTAAATATTTGGATTTGCTGGTCCATAGAGAAAACAGAGATCTGCATTATAGTATGATAGTTAAACCCCTTGAGATCCGAGGCTTTACTCACCCGAAATCCATGTCACCTACTGCACATAAATTCGCAGGGCTCAATGCGTTTTTATTTAGAAATCAAAATTTATGTAAATTTGAAGCCGATAGAAAGACCAACATCGCAATTTATATAAAAGATTTGCTTAGCGTAGGTTTCAGCTACAGATCAATTGCAAAGAAAATTAAGCAATTTCACAGTAAACTAATAGCTAACCACAAAAATAAGGATAAGCCTCAAATTACACTCCCTTATATTCCCAAAGTATCACAACAGATAATAAAGACTCTAACTGGGGAATTTAAGGTTGGTTTTCGTACTCCCCCTAATTCTAACAGACTCATTAATAATTCAAAGGATAGAACAGACCCATCTCAAACACCCCAGGTGATCTACAGCATGTCATGTCCACAGGCCGGATGCAAAGCCATATACTATGGGGAAACTAAGGCCACTGTTCACAACAGAGCAGCTCAACACTTGTATACCTATAGAAGAGCAAAGAAGAACAGCGATAACTTTTCAATATTTCTGGAACATGAAAAGCAGACTGGCCATGTGTTCGAACCAGGCAACCCCAGGATTGTATGCCCTGAAACCAACGACTGTAAGAGAAAGATCAAAGAGGCGTACTTTATTGTTTGCGACAACAATTCTATCAATAGACGCGACACGTGTTTTTCCATTTCAAAAAAAATGGTCAAACTGATTTGCATTTACATTTGCATATTTGTTATTTAATAACACTACGTAAAGATTTATTACGTTCGTCGGCCATGAATATGAGGGCAAACCTCGAAAGCGCTTGGCCCATTTAATAGTTTTATGCGAAATTTGTTTTGTTTATTTGGAAGCTTCTTCGTCAGCGAGTAAATCGTTTTTAGGCTATTACGTTTTTAGGAGAAGTATATTAAATCGTTTTACAGATATGAATAATACTAAAGCGAAATTTATTCTACGTTTAGGAATATCTATTAAATTATTCCAACAGAGACTTGAATTCTTATCAAAATGCAGAGATTTCTTTATTGTTCCGAATTGTTGTAATCTAAATCTGAATAGATCTATACATAATCATAACAAAATTATGAAGCAACTCCAAACGCAGCTTCTCGTCTTTATCATTAAAGGGTGCAAATGCGCACTGAAGAAAGAAAATAAAAGATGGAGAAGAATAACTGCAGGAGAAATCTTGCCGCCTTGGATTACAGAAAAAATTGAAATTTCTGAAAGAAAGTTCGCAGTTAAGTTCGAACGCAAATTAAGGTTTTTAGCGGAAAAACAAAATATTAACATTCATACATTGAAAGAGAACTTTGTTAACAGAGCTACTGTTGCTCCTTCAGCAGAAATTAAAACAGTTTTCTCATTGGGTCCTAAATTTGTTGGAGGACAATGGAAACGCCCAAAACTGGAGTTAATTGCAGACGCAGAGTCTAGTCTTCTAAACAACCCTCAGAGAGACAACATTATTGCTAATATTGCTAAATCTATACGACATAAACAAATATATGCGAGATCTGACAATTGGAACAACAACATTGAAAAAACTAAACAATTTTTAAAAAACAACAACATTATATGTTTAAAAGAAGACAAGGGCAACAGATTTGTGCTCTTAGATTATAAAGATTATAAAGAAAAAATGACCACCAAAATCGTAAAGTTAAAATTCAATTTAGTTGAAAATTTTAACAACAAGCTGAATAGGGAGAAATTCATTTCCACAATTCTTAGAGCTCACAAAGATAAAGGCATATCGAGAGCAGAATATTATAGGATTTATCTTTCTGCTACCAGGCCACCTAGAATGTTTGCTAATTCTAAGCTACATAAACCCCAAGAACCTTTAAGACTTATGTTGGATTTTGGAGGTGTGCACTATTTCGAAACGGCCAAGCTGGTAAATCAGTGGTTAGTTGACTGTGTGGGTTTTGGTGACTTCACCATCAAATCTTCATTTGAATTTGTTAGAAGAATCAAGGATATATTAATAGATCAGAATTTTGTAACTGCAGCCATGGACGTGACCGAATTATATGGATCGATTAATAGGAAATGGTCAATTGAAATCATCCACAAAGAATTAATAAATAAGCATTGCCCAAATGAGCGCATGAACTTCATTTTATCCTTCCTCAACTGGTTGGACAATAACATCTTTACAACTTTTGAGGGTCGTTGGTATGATATGAAAGAAGGTTGGCCTATGGGTCTTCCCCTAAGTGGAATAATATCCAGCATCTTCTTAAACTTTTTTGAAAAACATACCATTGTTAAACACACTGCTAACGTTGCTGGATTAATTTACGTGCGCTATGTAGACGATGTATTTATGGCAGCACCAAAAAATGTAATTGTCAATATTCAAAATGAATTACAACTACAATCTAAATTGATCATAAACACCACTTGGGAGAACGAGGGGCAGAAGCTTAAATATCTGGATTTGCTGGTCCATAGAGAAAACAGAGATCTGCATTATAGTATGATAGTTAAACCCCTTGAGATCCGAGGCTTTACTCACCCGAAATCCATGTCACCTACTGCACATAAATTCGCAGGGCTCAATGCGTTTTTATTTAGAAATCAAAATTTATGTAAATTTGAAGCCGATAGAAAGACCAACATCGCAATTTATATAAATGATTTGCTTAGCGTAGGTTTCAGCTACAGATCAATTGCAAAGAAAATTAAGCAATTTCACAGTAAACTAATAGCTAACCACAAAAATAAGGATAAGCCTCAAATTACACTCCCTTATATTCCCAAAGTATCACAACAGATAATAAAGACTCTAACTGGGGAATTTAAGGTTGGTTTTCGTACTCCCCCTAATTCTAACAGACTCATTAATAATTCAAAGGATAGAACAGACCCATCTCAAACACCCCAGGTGATCTACAGCATGTCATGTCCACAGGCCGGATGCAAAGCCATATACTATGGGGAAACTAAGGCCACTGTTCACAACAGAGCAGCTCAACACTTGTATACCTATAGAAGAGCAAAAAAGAACAGCGATAACTTTTCAATATTTCTGGAACATGAAAAGCAGACTGGCCATGTGTTCGAACCAGGCAACCCCAGGATTGTATGCCCTGAAACCAACGACTGTAAGAGAAAGATCAAAGAGGCGTACTTTATTGTTTGCGACAACAATTCTATCAATAGACGCGACACGTGTTTTTCCATTTCAAAAAAATGGTCAAACTGATTTGCATTTACATTTGCATATTTGTTATTTAATAACACTACGTAAAGATTTATTACGTTCGTCGGCCATGAATATGAGGGCAAACCTCGAAAGCGCTTGGCCAGTTTAAGTTTTATGCGAAATTTGTTTTGTTTATTTGGAAGCTTCTTCGTCAGCGAGTAAATCGTTTTTAGGCTTTTAAATTATCAACTAAATGTAAATAATGATAAATCGAATTATAATCGGAATGATTTGTTAAAAGCGACCAGGGGTTTCTAAGGACAAAGTATGAACAATTATATTTTCATTACGGACGTGACGTGCAACTGGGGATAACACGCTGTCGCTTCGTAACTGATTTAGCAAGTAATTTTTTTATCAGCACCATTGAATATATACATAGAAAATTATACATTCGTAAAAGCGATTACTGAAGAATTTTATTTAATATTATTTATTTAATTTTAAAAATGACCCACCTAAGCGAAATTAATATATATATTAATAAGATATAAAGAAAGGACACAAATTATAAGAAATATTTTCTCAAATACTTTTTTCTCTACATTATCTATTCCAAAACAAAACCAAGTGAAATACATTAAAAAACGAAAGCTGATTTACAACCACAACTTAAGAATATAAGGAAGATATATGTCTGGAATTGAACTGAGACTACTTAAGATATAGATCTAGGTGTCTCCTACACCAGTAATTAGGTTTCTTGCAATATTTTGTAAATATAATAAATAATTACAAATTATTTTTATTTTAATCTACCAGTGACTCTGCCCTCCTTTTTACTAATTAATATCATAATTGCTTTCATAGGTTCATTTAGGTACCCTACATGGTTTGGAGCAATGGCAGATTCTGGAACTCCAGATCTTTGGATTAGGCCTACCCTCATCATTCCCAGTGTTTGAACTTTTTATGAACTCACAAACAATATACCATTTGATTATTTTTTTAATTCACACTTAAGGAATATATGCTTAACAAATTTAAGATGCCATTAGAAAAACCTTAAAATAAAAAGATTTTAGAGACCCGCCCAGATTCAATTACACATAATAAGCACATAAATTCTATCGATGTAATGAAATGGATTTCACAAAACACAACAATTAATTAACATTCATTACATTAATATTGTCAGTTTAACAATACCACTGACAAAAACAAAATTTTCTTGTGAGTATTTGAACTAACTAATGTGTGTAATATTTAAAATAAAATGTTTTTTTTTTTAAAAAAATATTTTCTAATTGACAAAACTATTTGAACTACCAGTGTCAAACTTTCTGCATTTACATTTTTGACACTATTCACATTAGATAAACATATTAATGGTTATTATTACTCATTTATAAGACTAAAAATTATCACATTATTTCTAATCCAGATATAAAATTTAAACTCGATTAAAGATTAATACATGTGTGGGAGGGGATAATGACAAACACGTTAATTTGCTTCATATGTTTTCTCTATATATTATCTTCTTAAAATATTTACCTTTTTTAGATATCATTACTCATTATCCAAAGGTGTAATAGTGTAGAAGTTTTGGGGTTACTGATCTAGTTGGCCTTTTATGTTCCATTTTTATCTTTTATTAACTCTTTAAATTGCTTTGACGTGATACTGGGATAACTAATCAATCATTTGAAGATTTCTTTAGAAAAATGGCAATTTATAATAGTAATAGTACTTATGACTTGATTTATAAATTCATTGTGCAATCTTAAATTTTTTAGTATTAATTTTCATTGTCGGTCTTTTGTTGTGTGTGTGTGAACTCTTAGTAGTATTTATTTTTTCAATTTCTAAAAAAGATCAATTCTAAGTTTTCAAGGTTTCTTGGGATTTCTCTTTATTTGTAATATACCTAATATTGATTTACAAAATTGATGGATTTAGAATTACAAACTTGTTTTGATTTGTAAGTGGCAGACTTCTTTTGGAATTTTTATTATTTTGTCTTTAAAATGTTTTAAATTTCTGCTATCTAATTTAAACAACCTTTTTTGATTTGCAATTGACAGTTTTGTTTTGGAAATGTTTATTTTTTGTCTTAAAAAAATTTTTAATTTCTTCTATTTTATTGGCTGTTTAAAAAGTAAGGGGAGAAAGAGGGAGAAGTAAAATGCATCCTAGTATTACCTAATTTAAACCTCCTGATTTGTAATTGACAGATTTGCTTTGGAAATTTTTATGAATGTCTTTAAGAATTTGTAAATTTCTCCTTATTGGCTTTTAAAAAGTGAGGAGAGAGAGGGAGGGTGAATCATATTTATAGTATTACCTAATTCAAATAACCTCTTTGTATTTTTATATTAGACTATTTCAGGAAAACACAAATAATCTTGATTTGTAATTGACAGATTTTGGAAATTTTTATGATTTTGTCTTTAAAAAATTTTTAATTTCTTAATGTTTTTTTTTTTAAAAAAAAAAAAATGAGAGAAAAGAGGTAATGAGTGAGTGTGAATTGCTTCGTGGATTTTTATGTAACCACATTCAATGCAAATTCAATCAAACATTTCAAAATAAAATGAAATGGTTGACTTTGAAACGACAACAACAAAATCAAATAAAAGATTAAATCTCCCTTTTTTATTGGTTTAAATTTTACTTTTTTAAAATTATAAACTTAAAAATATTAAGCAATTTAAATGATAATCTTTTCAAATAAAAACATTTAAAATCAGCACAAAGTTTATTTTGAAAGTAATTTCTAATATATTAAAAAAGGTAATTTTTGTAATGTGTGACAGAGGAAAATATTGTTTCCTTTTTTATCTTTCACTTTTTTTTAATTCACATTGAATTTACAAAAAAAAATAAGTTTGCCAAAAAAAAAAAAATATTATCAATGAAAATTAATACTAAGAGATTTTAGATTATACAGGGAATTTATAAATTTAGTCATAGTAATATTAAAACTTACAAATCTTAAGTTCAGATTATAGTTCTCTACTACCCCACTCACTCACTTTTGAAAATAAAAATTTCTGAATGACAAAAAAAAAAAAGAAGAATCCAAATTTTAAAACCGATTTTTTTAAAATTACAAATAAAAAAAATGGTTATTTGAAATTTACCTATATTTTGTAAATCAATAAAAGGCATAGATTTTTTTTTGTTTCCCACAACCCCCCACTCCTTCAACCTCCTTTTCTCTAAATCCAATAAAAAATTGATAAGAGGAATAAAAAATTTTAAAAAACAGACTTGTCAATAAAGACAAATGATTTTAGATTACGCAGTGAATTTATAATTTTAGTTGTAATATCTGGTAAAATGAAAATATACACAGAAAAAGTAATTTTTTTAACTACCTTTTCTATATGTATTTTCATTTTATCATATATTATGTTGCCTCAGAAAAGAAGAAAATTAGTATCAATTGAATTACAAATTTAATTGTAGTAGTATTACAATTACAATAAATTGCCATTTTTGAAAAGAAATCTATAATTTCTCAATTAATCATCCCAATGTTTAAAAATTCAAAGAAAAAAGTTCAAATTGATTCCACTTTTAGTATATCTTAAAAATATATTTCAATTAATTTCTAAGAAGATAGTGAGTCACTGAGACCTATAGCTTATTTTTTTATCTATTGATTATTCCTCTAATATTAGTACAGATATTATGTTTGTATTACCTCTACTAAATTTCATTTCCCTTGTCTAAAATCTTAATACATTTCTAGCAACTATGTTGAATTGAACCAATTTTAGGTTGTCAGTGGCATTTGATAATAGTTGAGTTAGTAATAATATTTCAAGTTGCATGGAAGAAATTCATTATATTCTTGATTAAAATTTTATTAAGTAGAATGTTATTCATATAATTGCCAGAATTTGATGTTGGCATGATAATATCTAATGATACTAATACTATAATCATGGAAATGAATTATGTTATCTTTTGGATGCTAAACAGTTCCATCTCATTTTAAAAACATACTTCTATAATAACCCAACCTGTATGGTTTGTGCAGTAATTAGAGCATCCAACTTGGTATTGGGAGGTTCCAGGATTGATTCTGATGCTCACAGGTCTGGCACTTGGACTTCTTGTGAGCTCCTGAATAATAAAGCTATATGCCTTTTTTTTTAATCTATATAGTTTTAACATCAGAGATTTATTAGAAATTTATAATATTAACACAAAAGAAATAAAGTACTAGATTAGGATATGAAGTACAGGCATAAGTATGTTAAGTGATTTCCTAGTAAAGAGATAAAGTTGGGAGATAGTCGTCAAATCGCTTATACAGTACTTTAATTTTTATTCCAGTTCACACACAAAAAGAGCATAACATGAATTTATAATTCATATATTAATTAAGCTATATAAGGGTATCTATAACAATTGTATACTTTATTACACTAATGAATAGAATCTTCAATAAAAATATGAACAATGGAAAATTTCCTACTGAAATATTCAATAGCTAACTTTTGAATTGATAAACTACGATAAGACTTAATTCATGGGTCATTTTTATATGCACTAAAATATAAAATGATAATAACAAATTTTTGAAATGTAGAATATCTAATTTGTGTTTAATGACATGTAAAGTTCTGTCACAGCTGATAAAATAATATTTGTAATCCTATCCTTTTTGATTAACTTATATGCATTAATTATATCATTAAATATATGTAATTATATCCTTTTTCTTATGCACTTATTCAATGCAATAATTTGTTATTGCTCTTATTTGTTTACAGTTTGACTATCAGCGGTCTTCATCAGTGGTAAAAAAATGTACATACATGTGATAATATATTGGATTATTTCCATCATTTATTAGTAAATGTTGAATGTATAGACAATTTTATTTAAACTTTTCAAATACAAATAACTTGTTAGTAATAACACACAAATAGGCAGCACAGGTTAATAGTGACACACCATTTTAAGTAGTAGTATTCTCCACTTTTTTTCAGGTGATGCTGATCTGACCAGTAACAGTATTAGCTTAGGAATTGAACATTCACCTTTAGAGTTTCAAATATAAAATTTAAAGTCAAACACTCTAACCAACTGGACTATTCTGCCAAAAGTTCAGTTAGTTAGAGCATTTATCTTAAATTCGAGAATCTAAAGGTGTATGTTTGATTCCTATGCTAATACTGTCACTTATCAGGCCAACATCACCTGAAGAAGAGTGGAGAATAATACTCAAAACAATATGTCATTTCTAAACTGTGTTTGGTTATTTGGGTGTTATTATTAACAAATTGTTTGTATTTCAAAAGTTTAAATAAAATTTTCTATACTGATAGATGATTGAGATAGTCCAATATATTATCACAGCTAATATACTATCATCACAAACCTTCAGGCACATAATATAGGTATATACACATAATTCTTAACTTTTTGTATATATCTTTATATTTTTATTGATATTTTATTATTTTTCTTAATATTATTTAATTATAACATTATTTTTTATTGCTATCAATTATTTATATATAGTCTATATTTTTTATGATAGATTTTGCAATAAAAATAATACTTTTTTGTATATTTATATTCTGTGTTCTGTCAATCTTGTAAAATTATAGTTTATAATTCCAAAGTTAACATGAACTAAAGATAGAATTGTTCAGTGGTCTTTGAGCATTCCATCATCAGTTTTTCAATGAAATGGATGGTTGGAAGGGTTAGAAGATTGAAGCCTGACCATTAAAGTTTGAGGAATTGCTATCTCACCCAATTGATGAGTGCCTGTTTTGCATGAAATAAGTATATTGGGATTATGCATGTTTTTCACATATGTGTGGTTATGTATATCAGTTGCTTGAGGTAGAATAGAGGATGAATAGACTGAAAAATTCTGAGTTCAAATCTCTATTTACACACACACATATATATATATATATATATCCAAATGATCATATAGTTAGACTGGAGAGTATACAGAAAAAAGGGCTTATCAACCTAATGCTTTCCAAATCAAGCTTAAACTTTACACTATCCAACCTCCAAATATAATACAAACAAAAGTAAAATGAGCTTATCTTTTAGCTGCAATCTAGTTTTAAATAGACATATATATATATATATAAATAATAACAGGTGAAAATATACTGACAGTTTAAGCTAATTTAAGTAGAGCTGCAACAACAATTCAGTTGATTTAAATTTCATGTTTGTTATTATTATTATTATCTATGTATGTGTCTATTTAATAACTAAAATGGCAGATAAAAAGTAAGTAGTCTCATTTTTATTTGTGTGTTCATATTAAACTTTGATATCAGCTGACATGAAGTTTGAGTTGGATTTGAAAATCTTAAGATAATAAATAATTTATTTATATATATATATATATTACTAATTCATGTTACAAGTCTTTTATTTCTATCATATACTTGTTGATAGTTATAATTATTTTAATAAATATATAATGATTACTCAACAACTTTTCTCAGATCATAAGTTATTATATCTCTTCAAATCCAGAGATAGATTATAATTTTTTTATATTAAAGATCAAATATATTGAGAAGTGTTTTTTCTCATATTAATTTTGTGGTAGCATTATTATTAAACAGGAGTTTATCTAGGTTATAATTATTAAACTTAGTAAAGAATTTGCTCACATTAAGGGATCATGAGACAAATTCAAGACATTCTACATAATATTAATATTTAATGTTTACTATTGATAGCTATAAAAGAAGAAAAAGTATATAAAAAGTGAAGTAAAATAAATATACTCTCTCCCTCTCCAGTAATTTTATTTGTTTGTTATTTTGCTGTTGTTGTTGTTGTTTTTTTAAAAAAAAAAAAAGAAGTAAGTAGAGTTTTTAAAAAAGGTTTTTTCTCTCTTTCTAAAGAAATGAAATGTTTTCCAAATTAATGTATATATACAATGTTCTGTTTCATATAATTAAAAAAGAACAACCAATAACAATTTGGATTATTTTTGGGAAGAGATGAAGATGGTTGTCAATTTAATATAAATAAATTTTTTGTGATAAAAAATTAGACAATTTTTTTGTAAAAAGAAAAATAATTGTTTATGGCTTAATGCTATCGTTTCTGAAATAGTCCTGTGATTGGATGAATATCAAGGTTGTTTTTAAAAAGAGAAGATAGTATAGGCAGGAGAAGGCAGTAGACTTTGATGTCAAGTCAGTGTGGTGAAGTAAAAAATTGAACCTAATAGTATGAAGATAAACCAACTTTAGTAATTTTAAAAATAATTTTTGAAAAATAATATAATAGTATGGAATATATATCATCAACCATTATCAATCCACTGCAGGATGAAGTCTTCAAGTTCAATCCATCTTCTCTGATCTTTAACTTCTCTTCTCCACATCAACCCCTGCACACTTTCTTATTTCATCCATCCATCTCACATGTGGTCTCTTTCTGGGTCTTTTACAATTTCTTGGAATCCAGTTTAAGATTTCAATTGTCCATTTATTATCATCTCTTCTGACAATATGTTTATCCCAACTCCATTTCAGTTTTTTAATTTCTTCAATGACGTCAATAACACCTGTTTGTTCTCTTACCCATATACACCTGGGTCTCATTTTACGCGATAGATAGGTTCCTCAGAAAACACGTGCAAACGAAATTGCGCAAAAATAGACGTAAATTACCTTGAAAAAGGGGGGGATATGGACTGTGATTTTTCAAAAATCGTGCAAAAGCAAAGCACCAACGTAAAATTACTTTAAAATTTGCGCAAAAAAAAAAAATAAGGAAATAAAATATGACTAATAAAAAATTTCAAATTTGAAAAAAATTGATACAAGACAAACTTTTTTTAACTATAATATTTAATTTTATTCAAAATAACATATGTTTATGCATAATTTACAGTACAGTAATTGATATTTTTTATACATGTTTTAATTATTATCGCTACTTGCTGATAAACAGGTTCGTTTGCAAACTGGTAAAAAATCAGATTCTTCACAAGAGGAAATACAACTAGCACCAACTTCACTCTCATGATGATTTTATTAATTGTTTATGAAGCTCGCGATATCCAGATATACAACCATTTAGCTCTCGTTGGAATTTAAGAACACATTTGTGATTAGTGTTATTAATAAGAAAATAATTAAAAATAAACTTGCAGACACTAAATGATTAATAATTGATTACGTTCTTTTTTAAAAAGCAAAAGCAGAATGTGATTTAAAATGCAAAATTAACACGCACAATGTTTGAACAAATTTACATTATAATCTTGTAAAATTTAATGTGTGTATACATAAAATGTGGAAGTCATGATTTTAATTTCATTATTGCATAAAATCTTACTATTATAAAGCACTGAAAATATTGAAATTATTAAGATGAAAGTCGAATTCCAATAATATGCTATTACTTTCAATATGATGTAAGTGCGCGAAATTTATTATTTAAAGTAATAGCGCATTATCGGAATTTGACTTACGAAGAAACGTGAATCGCATAACTTCAAAATCACGTTAAATAAATCCGCATAAAAAGAGATCCAGGTGTATTGCATTTTTGATCTCTTCTTGTTACTCCCAACATGCATCTCTACATACTTCTTTGAGTGGTCTGAAGTCTCTATATTGCTCTTCTATTAAGTGTCCAAGCAGATACATAAGTAAGAACTGATAAAACCCATTTATTAAAACCTTCCTTTTCAAACACATGGGCATATTTCCTTTTAGTACTAACTTATTTCTACCAAAAGGACTCCAACCAAGTTTAATTCTATGATTAATTTCATCAATTATGTTTCCATCATTATTAATAATCTGACCAAGTTATTTGTAACTGTTAACTTCTTCTAACTCATCATAATCAATCTTTATTTTCATATTTTGAGAAAATCCATTAAACATTACTTTAGCCTTTTTAACATTTATCTTTGGTCCTACTTTCATTTGATAACTCCTGCAACATTTCCTGCAACTCTAAAACATTATTTGCAAAAACAACTACATCATCTGCAAAATCTAAATGACTTAAATAATCTCCATTTATTTTCACTTCTTTAGTTTCCCATTTTAATCCACAAAACACTTCTTGCAGTACTGCTGTAAAAAGTTTTGGAGATATGGAGTCACTTTGTCTTACACCCTTTTCAATGTTGACTTTCCCAGTATCCTTATGTAATCTAATTGTTGGTGTTGCATTTTTATAAATATTCTTTAAAATATGACAATATCCTGGATTTATACCTTGATGATCCAATGCTTTAATCACTGAAAAAATGTTTATAGAATCAAATGCCTTTTCATAATCTACAAATCCAAAACATAATGGAAGCTCATATTCATTTAACCTTTCTATAACTTCTCTCAATACTTGGGTATGATCTACTGTACTGAAACCACTTTTAAATCCAGCTTGTTCTCTTGGTTGATGGAAATCCTATGTTTTTTGTAGACAGTTGTAATTATCTTGGTAAAAATTTTGTATAAAACTGATAAAAGGCTGATAGGTCTGTAATTTCTAATATCTTCTTTATCACCTTTTTTAAATATTAATATTAATACTGCATTCTTCCAATCATCTGGTATATCTTTATCATTTAGACATTTGGTATATAACTTTACTAAAAAAAATTCTATTTCTTCACCTGCTTCTTTTAATATATCAATTATAATTCCATCATTACCTGGAGCTTTTTCTTTCTTCATATATTTAATTGCATGTCTCACTTTTTCATTTAAAATTCTGGGCAATTCAGAAGATGTAATATATATAGGAGATACTTCTTCTTTACTACTATATATATGTAAAAGAACTTTGTGTTAAAAACTTTAACTAAAAGTTGACCATTACTAACCAACTATGTAATCAATGTCACCAAAAGAAATACAGAAGAAAATCCCCCTGAAAAAACTGTCAACAAGCCTTATATATGTTAATTTTTCCAAAATCATGATTGTCTCAATTTATGTTAATCCATGACCATTATTATACTGGAAACTTGGAATTACAAGAAGAAAAAAGTTTATGGAAAGCTTTTAATGAAAATCATTATTACACAGGTTACCTAAGATAATCTTGAATAAAAAAAAGTATTAAATTGGAATCTTGGAGCTACAAAAAAAAAAGGTCAATCTGAAAGAAATAATTATTAAACTAAACCTGTTAATTTGAACTTGGAGATATAAACACAATACTGAAAGAACTCTTAATGAAAAAGATTATTAAATTGGAAACTTGGGTTAATCTAGAATGAAATAATTATTAAATTGGAAACTTGGAACTAAAAGAAAAAATAATTGTTAAACATCCATGGTAAAAAAAAAAAATTAGATGTTGTAATATGTACAAATTGCAGTTATAAATATTAATTTATAAGAAAGTATTAATTAGAAATAATGAATATTTTTTTTGTTGTTTGATTAAAATGATTTTTTGTCATTGTTTGTAAATTGTATGGGACCTTTCTATTTTAAAAAAAAAAATGAAAAAGAAAGTTTGGTAATTTTTTCTTTGTTGTGAATTTTTTTTTTAGGTTTGATTATTGTAAAGGGGAATAATTCATTTAGATTAAATGTTAGTCATTTAATAAGAATCAGAAGAAAATAATATTATATTAGTTATATAAAATCATGTGTATTGAATGATGTTGCATGTTAACTTTGGGTTTGTATATTATCATTTTTTATGAATTTTCATTCTTTTATTTATTAATTAACTTTATGAAATAATTGTTGAAATCTTTATTCTTCTAGCTATCTGTTTAGTGAATAAGCAGTGTGTATGGCTAGTTTTATTAGAGTTATGGTTTAAGGGATTTATAGGTTATGTCATAAATTATTTAATATAGTTTTAAGCATTAGTGTTTTCTCTTGTTCAAAGTCACATCCCTAGGGTCCTTGTGATCCCAAGCAAGTTTGAGCATATATATGTATATGTGTGTATGAGAGAGAGAAAGTTGTGTGTGGGTAAATAAAAGTGTGTTTAGATATTCAGAAAATTCTCTAGATAGAGCAATGGTAAAGATCATCTTTATAATCCACTCACTTCACTTTATTTAATATATTTGAAACAATTTGTAACTGGTCAGTACATTCAGAATGCCATATGTCAGAGCTTGATGATGATCAGCATGATATCTAGATCCCAGGATTTTTTATGTTTATTATTGTAGATATTTTTAGCATTTAAATTGTGTGCATTCTGATAAAATATTGATGATTTGTGTTATGTCTTAACATTGATATTGGCTAGAAGATGATTAGCCTAGATTTTATAGAAAATCTCTTTTAATTCCAGTTGACTGTTTATTGATTTTCTTAATGATTAATGTTGATGATGTCATATTATAACTAATAGTTCATATACATTACTTATAATAACTCCCCTCATATACACTTCAATGCAATTTTTTTTTAATGATTCCTTTATTTTCCTGACAATTTCACTCTGATGAAGACTGCAGGACAGTCAAAACTGTCAGGAAAATAAAAGAATAATTAAAATATTTTGCATTAAAGTGTATATGAAGGGAGTTATTGTAAGCAATTTATATGAATATATGAAGAAATGCAAAGAAAATAAAAGGAGAAAAATAAGAATATAACTAATAGTTATTGTTTATTATTTACTTCCAGTGTTAATTTTTGATTCTCTATTCTTATTCATTTTATTTATTTTGGAGGCTCATTTTGAGAAAGATGGTGTATATCACACCTGTATCCCCTATTTTTGTACCATTACAATATCTTTTTCATTATTAATTTATAGATGATCACATTTTTCTTTATTCAGTGTTTTGATTTCCTTTATTCAGAAGCAATATCATAAAACATCATTTTTATGCTTCAAATATATGATTGCAAATACTGGTACAAATATCAATGACTTTTAAAATGTATTTTAAATAAACTAATATATTCAGTTAATCTAAATCATGACACACATCCCAAATGTTCTTTACCATTATTCCATACTTATCTAATGCATAATATATTAATTCATCTTACAATATTCATAATTTTCCCAGTGCCTGTAATTATAAAATACTATGTTGAAGTTTTAACGAACATATTTTAATTGTATTACAAAAAAAAATTCCCATTACATTTCAGTGCTTTTTATATATATAATCAATTTAAACTGCAACTAACATATACAATAAAAATCACTGTAACATTTACGTTCTAAAATTAAATAATAAGTAAATTGCATAAGTATTTTCTGTTACTGATATGTAGTTGATAAGGATTAAGTGTCAGTAACTGAAAACGTTTCTGCACTTTATTTATTATATATATGTTTAGAGCTTAAAAGTTACCATCGTAATCTATTCCTAAAGAAAATTATTTTTTTTGAGTAAGAAAGACATGATTATGTGTGAATATATAATAAAATATTTAATCTTAAATTATAATTTATATCTAATGTTAAAAAAAGTTTTATTAATTTCTGATATTTATTAATAGACTATAATTGTCACACAATGCTAGAAATATGACACTTGTAAAACGAAATGATATAGAATACATTACATAAATAGAGAACATTGTAATATGAATTTGGTACTTATGTTCATGCCTTGAACCGAAGAGACTGATTTAGTTGAAATGAAATTTAATTATCATTTACATTTTGATATAAGAATGATATGTTATGGAAAATAAAATAAAAAAATCAAATAATTTCTCATCTTAGAAATAACCGAGTTTAGCTTCAATTTAAGGACTTATAGCTCTTGAATCTGTCATTCTACCAGTGACAATAAACTGGGCAGGAGTAGGTTATGTTTTAAAATATATATGTTTAAAAATCTTAAATATGTCTATTAGTTCAAACCACTTTTATATTTATTTTAAATAGATGGATGAACATTTAAGTTGTTCAATAAATAATTGGGTTAATATATTTTTATTTATGGTAGTTTACTAACAGAAGCAGAGTAAGACATATATATTCAGGTTCATCTGCATATGATTTTTATTATAAATAACTGACATTTCGTTTTGATCACATAAGCCATAAATAAACTACTATAAAAATGTTTGTACAGGTTCTGTAAACATTGATTTATAACAATGTCAAAGTTCCACTAATAGAAAAAAACAAGTATATAAAATTAAAAAAAAAAAGTACAGAAAATATTTAAATTAATGTGTTTTTAAAAAATTCTTCCAAACAGAAGCTTTGTCTGCGTCATCACATTTGTTGAAACAATTTGATCTTTTAAGTATTTCAAATGAATATTTACAATATCTCTACAATCATTTTTATAGTATTCTATTCATCACCCAGATGATGGTTTGTGTAATCAAGTCAAAACTTTGGTATATTTATAATAAAAATCATACATGGATGAAACCCCCCAAAATATATAATTTTTTCTGTAACTTGTGAAAATCTTTACAATTTATTAAAATATTAAAAAAAGAAGATAAACATAATAATTCAATCACAAAAAAATCACTGGAAGACAGTGCACTTACATATGCAGAGCAATATATATATAAACAAATAGTGTAAATTACTCTCATCAACTACCAAAAATAAGTGATTCATTCTATTCTTGATTATTTCTTCAACAATTAGAGCGCTTTTACAGCCTGGGGGAGAGTGATTTACTCTCTTTGTTTACATATACATTGAGCTATGATTAACTTTAATATATATACATAAATGATCTTCAATATATATATTTTGTGCTAAGCCAGCACTCATCAGTTGGTCCAGATCAGTGCTGATTCAGCACAAAATATGGGTATTGGAGATCATTTATTTATATAACAATTTATTAAATAAAATGTAAAAAAAAATGAAAACTTGTTATTTTAATATGGTTTATAAAACTTCATAATCATGAATTATTTCCAAATTATTTTTTTGATAATAATCACCTCTACAATTGATAAATATATTATTTTATTTTTCTTAAATTACATGTCCAGAAATACAAAATAAAATCATATTAGATTTGATAAATCTCCTTACTCTCTACAATTCAGGTCTATGACAGAATTCTTGATTGTCAGAACCTTTGGTCTGAAAATTGTCTTTGAGATCCGATAGCTCTTACAGATCTGTAAAAAGTCCAGGTATGCAAAGCCAGCCTGATCAATTTGAACTTTTTAAAATTATTGAAAAGCTATTAGTATTTATTTAAAAGGCCTCAGAGCTTACTAAACTGATGACCTTGTATTCAAATCCAGATCAATTAAAATATTTTCAAATGGAAGGATTTTCTTTCAGAGTAACTGGACTGTAGCTAACCTAGCTAACTATCCAACATTGGTCAATCAATGGGTATCTATTTATTCTTAGAAAATAAAAAACGAGGGTGAAAAACTGCTCAAACACTCACCATTCAGTTAAAAGCAAGCCTGGAGAATAAAGCTTTCTTCATTGTTTTTTATGAGGAGCTATTGGAGAGAGGGCTTTGTCCTGCAGTAAGCTATTTATTTAAAAAAAAAAAAGGGATAATTTACATACTCATTCCAAATGGTCCATGAACTAAACCAAGAATGTAATAGCAAAAAAATATGTATTAAACAAAAGAAAATATATTCATTAAAACCACATACACATAATAATGATAAATTATCAAACTAAAAAAATGTAAAGAAATAAATTAAAATATAATAATAAATCGATATACTGCCAAATATCTAGCGCTCGGTATAACACTTAACCGACAGCCAATCAGATGTCAAGGATAGCTGTCCAAATGACATCCAAACCTAAACACACAACAAAGATTTTATGAGAAAAGGGCAGCCACCCGTTTCTCTACTTTTTCTATATACCTAAGCCAGTCGTAAGCATTTATGTTTGAAAGCTTGAAGCTTTAAATATCTTCACAATTAACTCACTGAGTCTAAATCATAAATGTAAAATCTTTGTTATATGTTTAGGTTTGGATGTCATTTGGACAGCTATCCTTGACATCTGATTGGCTGTCAGTTAAGTGTTATATCAATTTATTTCAATTTTCAACTATCTGCACTTCGCAAATTAAAATATTATTTATAATAAATAATAAAAAAAAACTCACAAATGAACAAAATTCATACTATATTAAATCATTCTTCAGCTTTTTCTGACCCTAGCAATAGATTAGTAATACTTTTTATTTTATCTTTTAACAATATTCTAGAAAATTTTATTCATTTTATCATTTAAGATTTTCAAAGTATTCAGGCTACCTGATAAATACTTTATTTCATAGCTAAAATTTCTAGTCTAATGAATGACTAATAAAAATTATTAATATACTTCCATTAAGTGGTTTGTGACAAAGTTGTGAGGACAAGTTTGACACATCAATTAGACTGTAGTAATTGGCTATATATATATATTGAACAATGATAAAGACATGCATGAGACTATGATCTGGGCCAACTGATGATTTCTGGATCAGCATGAAATGTGCTTCTTGGGGATCATACATTTTTTTTAATATGTCTTTGATCACATGTTTATGATTACATTCCTCCATAAGGTATTAAAAGCAGATAGAAAACAGTCCTTTCCTTGCATAAGAGTGGTGTAATGAAAATTATGCTACAGAAATATTCATTAAGTGAATAACGTCTAGTCTAATGAATGACTAATAAAAATTATTATTATATTTCTTTTGACTACATTTATCTTAAGATAAAATTATCCAATTTTAAGAATGAATAAAACATTAATTTAGACAACTAAATGATTTTTGATTTAAGAGAGAAGTGGAGTATTTCATTAAAATGTTCACATATTATATATCTATTTTAAAGTTGTTGTTTTTCTTCTTGCTATTAATTCATTAAAAAAATATTTTTAAAATGTTTTTATTATTTTTCACTTTATTCAATTCAGAACATGAAGCAGTTGCCTCTTTGCCTTACCTATTGGCTTGATCCTAAAAAAATGAAGTAGTAAACTATCTAGAGAACACTAGCTTTTTTTTCTTCATACAATTTAATTTTTTAAATATTTACTTTTAACAATTTTAATAATTATTTTTTGTCACAAATATAATTCAAGAAGACAACAAAATCAGCTCAGACTAAACTTTTGTGCATAAGAGAAAAAGTTCATCAGAAATAAGCTTTTGTTTAAATGAAATGAAGGTTTCAATCAGTTACTTTGGATGAACCTAACTTTTATCAACAAACAAAAAATGTTAATAAATTACAATTTTCTGTTGAAATAACAGAATGGACATAACATTTATACTTTATAAAGTTATTAAGAATTAAGTAAAAGTCAGAAACACCAGATGATAATGCAGTCATTACACAATATATATATATATGTGTGTGTGTAACAATTGATAGTATAGTGATTTATACACATATGAAATATTGCGGAAGTCAATTAATTTTTACATATCCTCTATAAAATTGATATGCTCTCTCCCAACAACAAACATTTTAAAATTATACTGCTTTTAAAATATTTGTTGACAGGAGAGTGCATATGTGTGAAGAGTAGTTAGTTGACTTCCACAATATTTCATAAATATATATTCATAGTCAACCCTAGAGTTTTCAGGATCGGCAACAAAAGTTGATATTATTGAAATCATTTAATTGGATACATTACCTTAAAATATTTATTTTTCTTAACTTAGATTTGAAATATCATTAATTTTATCATGTTATTTAAAATTTTATGTAGTCCATATTCAATACTATCAAATTAGACAATCTTTCTTGAGTCACAGAAGTTTTTTTTTAATACTAATTTTAATTTTAAAAAACAAACTGAAATAATTTCTGTTATACATTTAAACATCCTTAGTCTGAAATTTTCTGCTTTCAGAGCTTTTTCGAATTTGTGGATTTTTCAGATTTTAAGGAATAGATGTTTAATCCCCTTATTGCAATCCCAAGTTTTGATTAAATAAAAAAGTCAGCTCACTGCAATTAGATATTAATTTGTAGATATTTACGTATATTTTGTTTGTAAAGATGTGTACAAACTAATTTATTTATTGTAAAAGATTAAAAAATCGTTTTTGAAATTTTGTTTTAAATAATGAAAGATGTTGAATAGTAAGTATTCAAATTTAACAATATTCTATCTATATTGTAACCATTAGTTTCTGTCATGGAGAAACATTAATTTTTACATAATCTAGGAAGAAATTTTTTTTTATCAATCTGAAAGTATGTGCTCATATTAATATATAAGTATAGAGAGGGAATGGGGGTGATTGTCTTGCAATCATTATAAAACTTTAAAACTGTTAATTAAGAACATAATAAAAATAAAATTGAAACAACGATATTTAAAAGTGAAAGTTGATATCACGAATAATATTTTAAATTGCTAAGTCTAGCGGTTGATTAATATTTTGTTATAAGGAGAGATAGCTCTTTAAATTTCAAAAGATTATAAAAATCAGTACTGTTATTAATTAAAGTAACAACAAGTATATTGTTAGTAATTAGTATTTATATGTGCATGCATGTATGTGTGTGTGGTGTATATAATTTTAATTATACAGAAAATCTGAAGGTTAAATTTATACATCATACAATACACCATTCGATAGTGTTTTGAGAGGCATATTATTTTATATGGGTATTAAAGAAATCCATTATGGTTTTTACTCATAAATCTTTAAACAAAATTTAGTCTATTCGTTTTTATTAAAATAATTTTTTAATATGTAAATTAATAAACTGTACAGGCTTACATACCTGCACATATATAATGTCATATATAAGGGATTCGAACTCAGACTTTCACACGACCCTCAGCTCTCCATGCCATCTCATATTGCTGACCCATGTTGAAAAGATAAATAATCACCAATATATGTATTTCATGCTAAACCAGCAATCATCAGTTGGTCCAGATTACTATCTTCACACATATATACAATCAGTGCTCAGCTTTATATTAAGATAGCCTATCTTTATACTTTAATGGACAGGCTTCAAACTACTCCATCCTACAACTCTTCAGCCATCCATTTCATTGTAAATCTGATGATGGAATGTTCAAAGCCCTCATTTAATCATTCTGACCCGTCATGTACTGGAGAATAATCCATTTACATACATATGTGAGAGATGGGTAGACCTTTAACACATTATGTTTTGTTAATAACATTTGTTAAATCGCATGTTGTTATTAAATTACTAATAATTGAAAGGTTGCTAGTCTTTCACATGAGCTACAGTTGTTTCTCAGACAGCCAATCAGATTTTTAAACAGCTGTCTTTAAAAAACGATCAGGCATTTTGACACACGAAAGATTTTTGATAAGAAAAGGATGATACCAACCTTTTCTCAACTTAAACTTATATATATATAAGCCAGTCTTAAGCATCTTGGCCTGCTTGAAATATAAACATATTCATTTATTACTCACTGAGTTTTTAATTTACGCTATTACAGCGCGAAATCTTAGATTTACTAACACCACAATTTTCTAGATGTTAATATAATTTATCAGCAACGTATGTAAATAATATTTATCTAAATCGCATGTTGTTATTAAATTAGTAATAATTGAAAGGTTGTTAGTCTTTCACATGCGCTACAGTAGTTTCTCAGACAGCCAATCAGATTTTTAAACAGCTGTCTCTAATATTAATACACTGTACAAGCTTACACACACCTGCACATATATAATGTAATATTTAAGGGATTCTAACTCAGATTTTCACACGACCCTCAGCTCTCCATGCCATCTCATATTGCTGATCCACCTGATCATACACATGTTGAAAAGATAAATAATCATATATACTGGACCAACTGATGATTGCTGTTTTAGCATGAAATATGTATATTGGTGATGATCAGGTGGGTCAGCAATATTAGATGGCATGGAGAGCTGAGAGTCGTGTTAATATTTTTTTATAAAATTTTCCACCATTTTTTAATTTTTATTTTGGTTGTTCAAAGCGGGAAAAAAAATCTCTCAAACACACGTGGGAAGGGAGGTTTGTGGATAAGTAATGTCCTGACAAAAATTGAATAAACCAATTAAAAATTAATATTAGGAGTCAAAGTGTAAACAGTTAGATCAGAAGAATGATTGACGGTTAGATTCAATAAGAGTAAGTTCATATTAAAGCTAAAGGTCTTCTATAACAGTCTTGTGTCCAGTGAGCACACAACAAATTCTGTTTCAATCTATCGTCGGACTAAAGTTATTAATTTTATTAAAAAAAGTGTATATTGTGTATCTTACTAATGGAGCATTAGAAAGTTTATAGGCACACTAATCTCCTCTATTAAGTCAATTGGTGCCTAAATTTTTACCAATCTACAAGGAATCGACATACCATGCTAAAATCAATGCATCCAATTCAGAAGCTTCGATCTACATATCCGAGAATATCTCGGGTACAGACTTTTATTGTCATTTTTCTTTTGTTATATAATTTAATAAAGTTGTAATAATTATATTTATAAAGTGCCTACTCGTTAACTTAAAGTAATATTTATTAAGGCTATAACCTTAAAACTACGCGCCTGAAAAAACGACAGTAAGGACCTCTGCAAATCTTTAATATTTAAAAGGCAAGAGCAAGCAAATTTGGATGGATCATATGGAATAAGTCATTTTTAATATTTGAGTATTTTATTTTATTACAAACTTTCGTAATATTTTATCCTATTTCAAATATTTACTTTTTATTACTGGAATAAATGAATTACAAAAAGATTAAAGAGTAATAATAATAAATGTCCATCTTATCTTTACTTTATGTTTGATTAAAGACACAATATAGTTAAAAGAATAACTTATAATTGCTGCAATTATGATTCTCCAAGTAAACCTTTGAGTTCTCGTGAGAGAATAGTTAAAAAAAAAAAATTAAGTTTGAAAATTGTAGTCAAAACAATTCTTTTAATAAATAAAATGAACAAAGAAGTATAAATAAAATTTTCTTTAAAGTATTACTAACGAAGATATAATGAGCATCTAATCTTATGAAATATTTTCAATGGAATAAATTGCGCAGGAATTTTATATAACGGAATTTAAAATAGTATTACAAGCGTCTAGAAGAAATGTAATCTTGAAATAATGGAAATCAAACCCAAAGGATAATGTACTACTGAAATAATACAATTTAAATTCGTATCGGAAAATCCCGTAAGAAAGAAGTAATGTGATAATGTGTGTATTGCTGTGTTTTAACTTTGTTGCTGCACCAAATAAACATTAATATTTTGGATAGCTTCAATGATATTCTACTATGGCCATGCATGCATTTTATTTTATTTTTTCATTTAAAATATGACTTTTCTTCAGACAGTTTACACTTTGCAGGAGGATAATTGCCAGCATCCCCACTTTACCAAGAAAGAGACAATACATAACTTTTATTATTATTGCATTACATTGTATTTGTTAATATGTTAATTAAGAGTTAAAAGTTGAAAAAGTTTTGACCCCATATTCAATCTAACTTAAAGTTTACAAATAATTTGGTTTACTATAATATTGCTTAAGCCCATATATTTTATTTTTCTATATTTCGTATTTTATTGCTATGCTCGGAAGTGTGTGAGTTATTTAAAATGCGTATCTAAAATGAAATGATGCCTATTTCTTAATCTAGAGAATTATTTTTAAGTAAACTCTTTCTTAGTCATAATAGACTAATCAGTTCATGCATCAATAATATACCTTTCTTTTTATGCTATGTGAGAGTGCAAATGACCTGTATTTGTTGAGGTGAGAGTAGTTTTACCATCTCAAAGGATTGAGATGGAGCATAGCTCTGTCATGACAAATAATTTTATCTGAAAGTATTTTTAGGAGATCAAGGACTTGATCCCATCTCCAATATTGTTTTATTGCTTCGTAAGAGAAACATTTATGGTTGTAGTTTGCAGTGTTCTTAGCATGTCTCTTATACATGTGCAGTGATGAGTTCCTCACATATTTCAGTCTCTGGAAGAAGGCAAATCCTTAGGTCTATGTTAACAGCAAGAAGTTATTATTATTAACTTATTCTCTCTTACAAAAGCAACATTTTTTGTCATTACCCAGGAATGTATGATAATTTTGTGTTTATTGCTGGTTAGGTCATTGCATATCAGTGAAAAGTAGGTAATTGTTTAGGGAATAAATATCATATCATATTCATAAATTGATGTACTGTGCAGTTAAGCTTTGTATTAGCTTATGTGAAAACCGATCTTTATTCTAAATTCATGTTCGTAAATTTGAATTTAGGCGAACAGTACGCATCATATTTGGTTCATGCAGAAGCAAGTCATCACTGGACTGGTAAGATCATGTTAGGTAATAGCAATAGATATGCATATGTGTGCATTAATATAGTTATTAAAACATATTACATAATTATTAGATGGACTTTGAATACTAAGTTATGGGAATAAAAGTTCGCAAAATGCGTATAAACTTAAAAAGTAGAAAGTTAAAGTAAATTTTATTGCATTTAAGATATTAGTTTCTTGAATATATGACTTTAGTATTTTGAAAATATAAATGTCTTAATACACTGAATAAAATATTACATTAAATTTATATGGGCTTTAAGCTAATTAATACTGTGAAGCACCGCTTCAAATATAACCAAATAAATTTTCAAAGATGTATTAAGGGTCCAAAGAACTATAAATTACTTAGTTTGTAAAATAGTAATTAGTCCTAAAACTATCTATAATAAAAGTTATTACTAGAACATGCTATGAATTCGTTTCATTTAATTTATATAGTCTATCATTGTACCCAGTGCAGATGCTCATTGTGAATAATTTTAATTGTATTTCATATTTTTTTTAATTTGGGGATTGCTACAATATGAACTTGAATTGTAGTTTTCTTTTCTTTTATATAGTTGTTAATAAATATTTGTTGTTTTTAAAAAATGTAAACTTGTGTCTGCTGTCTTAATGTTTTGGGTGTCCAGAGCCACATAATCTCAAAATGTCACTATATTAGAATGTAAATAAGCATTTATTTTTATAGCGCTCTGCTTTATAAATTGTAATACATTAAAGATCAGCCTTTTAAAGCTATTGTGCATGCCCATATATAAGCATTTGGGTTGGAAAGAATAAGTGGATTCATTTTATTTTTTCTTAAATACTATATCTCGTGTTGGTAGTGAAAGTATTCATTTATGATTAATACTCGTAAAAAGCACATGCACAATAGCTTGAAAAGGCTGATCTTTAATGTATTATATTAGAATGTCATAATATTGATAGAATTATAATATTTATAAATTTATTATAGTCATTAATACTCTAAGTATAATATAAAAGTATTAATCGAAATAACTCATATTTCTAGTACAGATTGGCCATGAAACATCTTTATTAATTTTTGCTACTAAAATAAAATATAAAATTAATATTTAATTGTTCTGTTCATTGCATTCCAACTAATATTAGGAGTGGATATAAAATCCCTTCTTCACTCTTGATAGTTGGATACTTTCCCTGTTGATTAAAATATATTCAAAATTTATTATAATAATTGTTTTATTAATTAAGTAGTTAAAATATCATATTTACTATTATCCTATTATTATAAGTTCTATTATTAGCATTAATGAAAATAGACATTAGCTTTAGATAAGCGTATGTCTATTCCATTTGTATTTGCTGGAATAGTGTCCAAAGGTCAGCAATGAATTGAAAAGTAATTGAGTGTTGCACTTTAACACAAGTCATGACCCTGGGAATAAGAGCATGAGAATAAGAGCATTCATAATTCTAAGAGTTTAAAGAATAAGAGTACACTTATTAGAGTGTTAGAGAATACAGAGTGGTTGAGTTAAGAACTGGTATGTTCCATTTCTGTATGTGCATGTGGTAGAGCAGGGGTCCCCAACCCTATGCCCGCGGGCACCATGGTGCCCGCAGACCATTTTTCGTGTGCCCACTATCCGAACACAATAAAAAATTATTTATCTGATACAAATAAATTTAATTTTTAAAATTTCTTATAAATTATTATATTATATTGTAATCAAATTGTAGGGCATACTATACTTTTACAGTGTAAAAATATGAACGTTAATTATATGTTATAATTTTATTTTTGAAAGAAATATTTTTTTGTATATTATGTGTATTATTAACAATATCCAACTATAAATTTACATTGAAAAAATAAATGGTGCCCGCCATCTGGTTGAAAAAAATAAATGGTGCCCGCCTCCTGGCCGGTATTATAGAATGTGCTCTTAAGTGCAAAAAGGTTGGGGACCCCTGTAGAGCATTAAAGAGACATAATTTAGAAGATGGGATGGAGAACCTAGACACTAATATTTAAGATTAAAATAATTGCAACCGTGGAGGGTGATCGATGTGGAGAACAAAGGATTATTTAATTTATTTGTAAGTAAGAAGGAGAGTAAAATTTTCTACTCTGTGTTCGTTAAATCATAAGATTTTAATGCTTTTCATTAGTATAATTTTATGAGTTCTCTGCATGGATTACTAATCCATTTCCATTCATTACACATGGAACATCAAGAAGAACATTATTGTAGTTGTCACTGGAGATCATATGACTACATGGGTTTGTGGAGGATATTTGATTATATTTCCAAATAATGAATCAGAAATTTATTTGTGTAGTAATTACTGAGTTCAAACTCAGAACTCAACATATTATTTAGAATTTAAAAAAACATTATTAAAATTATACTTTTTTTTTTGGGGGGGGGAGTTTTAATAACTTGCTTACTCCACAGAATTCCATCTATTAAGTGATGACCTCGGGTGAATATTATATTTGATGCTACAGTTTCAATTTGGCACCTGGGTAAAATACCTATATTATTATTAGCTGTTTTTGTCTTACCTGAAGTTACAGACTTGTTAATGGATTTTGGCGTTTTATCTAGTCTATCTATGAGGGGTGTTGGATTTTGGGTTACAATATATTATATTAGTAGTTTATTATACAATTTTGTGAAAAATTTAATACAGTATGAAATGACATTAAACTATGCTAAGTTGCATTTATTAATGTGAAATTCATTTGACAATAAAATACAATTGTTTTCATGACATTTTTTTTTTTTTTTTTTTTAAAAACTATGTTTTACAGCAATTTTGGTAATTCTGCCAGTTTGATTTCCATCTTAAATTATTTGTAAGAGTAATAAAGTTTTAAAACTTTGATAAGTTGAATATTACACTTAATTCACTTTAAAAAAAAAAAAAAAAAGAAACACCTGAATGTGAGGATTGAATAAATATCTTTTCAGCCCAGCTAAGAAAAATATTGTGTATGAAAGATCACAATGCAAATGGATAACAAAACATAATTGTGTAGAATAACAGCCATATAACTAAAGCAGTATTAGATGTTTGGAAAGTGTGAACAATATTATCATAAACAGGTGTTCAAGTTGAGCACTGCACAAAAGCTCTATATCAAATGGATGACAAGTTAAAAATAAAATATGAAAATTGACAGCAGTTTAAATATATCTAATTGAGATATTTGTTAGAAATTATTGCATCTTATAGCAAAAATGTTTTTGATGATTCTAAAAAATATGGATAAAATAGTTTTTTACATGAATAGATCTATACCAGATGATGAAGTTTTGAATAGTGTTTCACCTATTTTATCTTCTAATTAAGAATAGCAAATTATTTATTTACCAATACTTGTTGGATGATTAACCAGATGATTTATTGAGTAGTTGTCTGGAAAAAAAATTCTATAACTTTGAAAAAAAAATTTTTTCAGTTTGTAGGCACAACATACAAATATGCTATATATGCACTACAAAGCAAATCTTTTATTTAGAAATTATCTTTTTTATTCATTTAAAGTCAGTAAAGTTAAAATTTTGAAACCAGACAAACTCATTAACATGTTTAATTTGGCATATGTTTTCATTAATAATTATTAATTTTCATAGAAAATTTCAAACGTGTTTTACATATCTTTGATATACTTGAAATACAGGCATTCTTCATATACCTGGAACTTAATTGTAAATAGAGGGGATTTGAACCCAGACTTTCAAGCACCCTATCTCATATCACCAATACACATACACATGTAGAAAAGATAAATAATCACCAATATGTGTATTTTATGCTGAACCAGCATTCACCAGCTGATCCAGATTATCATCTCCCACACACCCTGGCCTGTGTACACAAATTTAATTACAAATATAACAACTCTTGCAGATCCACATTCTTACAACATTCAAAACCAGCTTGTATCTATAAAGACAGAATCAAAGTAAATACTGATCATTTACCTGAATTATTGTAATATATATATATACACAAAAGTCATCTTTAAATATAATAGCTTTGATGGCAGCCTTTCTGCTGCCCATCATGCAAGTAGCATACTTTTATATATGAAGCCAATGTCATAACATACAAAGTGACTTCATCTTCATGAATTCTAAGTTAACAAATTACCAAGACAACAACTAATCCATTAACATAATCTCTACAGTATTGTGTGAATAGTCATGCAGTAAATTTCAGGGATGAAAGTTCTGGGTGCTTATCTGCTTCATAAGTAAAAGTTAAGGCATTTAAACAAATAGATTGCATATTTAATAACTGGCAGATTTATGAATACAAAAATAGAATTGAAAGTCTTAATAAAATTAATAATGAATCCCTAGAGATTTTTTTATATGATGTTAATCAATAGTTAAGTATTTTTTTTTAAAAAAAAACAAAAAAAACCTGTATGCTATATAAATAAGAAAATTAAGTCAA
The DNA here is from genome assembly GCA_028023455.1 of Epiperipatus broadwayi. NCBI lineage: Eukaryota > Metazoa > Onychophora > Udeonychophora > Euonychophora > Peripatidae > Epiperipatus > Epiperipatus broadwayi. The sequence goes on from JAQFVV010006251.1 coordinate 5,913,974, forward strand.
AACTAGCCAACTTACTTGAGGTAATATTTTATAATCAGTCCTATTAAAATTTTTCAACATAGAATAGTGCAGTTATAGTAATTAATCTCCATATTTATTTACCTGTGAGCCATTTATTTAAGTAACGAGTATAAAGTATTTGCATAGTTAAGTGCTTGGGAGATCATATAGTGTTTATGCAATTAATAATTATATTTAGAACATCATTGTTTCATCACATCTAAGCATGAGATATCATTAGATCTAGATAGTAAGAGTTCTACTGATTCCCTTAATAGTTTTCAGATATAGGGTAGGCAATGCTTTCTACTGAGGATGCTTATGTTCAACAGCTGGAAGTTAATCTGTCTATCACTACTATCCAATATACATCATTAACTTGTAAAATAGCCCACAAATGGAATGAGATGAACTAATCGTTGGTGTGAGATACAAGCTGGAGAAGGAGTCTGTGGCTTACTTTGTTTATATATAAATCAATAAGGCCGAACCTCCTCCTCTTTTATTTTTAATCCTTAAGTTTGATTCATGTCAACTAAACTTCGATTTACTAAAATTAATTGTAAATTATAGTTAACTTATATATAAATTAAATATAATTTTTTTTTTTTTGTCTATATATACTAAAAATAAAGTAATTTAGGGTGGGAATATACTTTTTCTAAAAGTATTTTTTATACTTATAGACAAGACTAATTTAAGTGGATAAACCTCATTTTAAATGTTTTAATAAGGATACTTTGCATTCAATTGAAATCGTTTTGTATTATCTTCTATTAGCCCTAGAACGATTACTATAGTTCATGCTTGCTTTCCATTTCTCAGGAGGAATGAAAACAAATGAAGAAAATAGTTAATTTGTTAAAGCTTTCTCACTAAAACAAAATAATTTAATATAAATCTATTGAAAAAATACTTGTTAACTTCTTTGCAGAGAATAACTAATAACAAAAAAAAAAATGATAGCGCTATTTATTTAGGAGTCATGTGACTTCTTTAATTACTGAGTACTGCTATACTTTATATAATATTATAAATAAGAAGGAATACGATTGCAAATTAACTTTAATTAGTGCAATTATTGTGTGCCCAATGATGGTTTGCTAAATGTAGGAGCTAAAAGTTTCTGGATAGATTTCAACTGAGGAAAAAAAATCTTTGGATAACCAAACAGAGCAGCTGAATTCAAATAATAATTGGCCTCCATAGTAACTGAATTTATTATTAACCTTGTTTGAAAATTTATAAATACATTTGCAGTTTTGTAGGTTTTTACAAAAGTCATACTTTCAATATACTTTTCAAATATATTCAGTTGTTAATAGTAAACATAAGTTACACCATGTCACTGGCCTGACCAGTGACAATCTAGCTTAGAAATTGAGATGATGATTCTTTAGAGTCATGGATAATACATTTAAGCAGTGTTTCCCAAACTTTTCATATGATGGAACACATCACAACTACTGAAATTTTAATAGAATATCTTGGTTATTTTATAGGGTAGGTAGATATTAATGATAAATAAATTAAGCAAACAAATATAAGAGTTAAAAAAATAAAATAAATATTTGTTTTTAAATTTTAATTATGTAAAACAAAACACATGAAAATATTAAAATAATAACTTAGATGTTTTTGGGTCTTTACATTACAAATTCTTTTGATATCAGGCACTATATTAAAAAGATGAATTCTTATATCCAATATGGTACTGAGTCTGTCCCTGTATTTTGATTTGCTTGTAGCATGATATAAAAGTCCTGCCTTGCATAAATATGTTGCTGTAAAAGGAAGCAAAACATGAATAGCTAGCTAGTTTTGACACATTAGAGTACCCTTCTGTTATATTTGTCTAGAGATCATTAAATGGCAGTTTCTTGTATTTTGGTTTTAAATCAGAGATACTAATTAAATCTGCTTTTTATAATCAGTTGCATTGAAATCTATTGGACTAGCTGCTACTGTAAATGGAATCCAAACCTAAGAATTATCTTCTCTGGACTTTGAAAAATATTGCAAGAGAGCAAATATTCTAAAATTACATTGAGAACTTCATCACCTATGTTAGAATATATTTCAATTAAAAATTCAGGCAAGATGAGGGAACAATCAAAATCATTCTATTCATTTGTAGAAATTTAGAATTGTAACTCCCTATCAAAAGATACAATTTTATCTCTTGCATTAAAAATTATAATACTTTTTCTTTGTAATGATAAATTAATTTTATTGCACTTGGTAAAACATCTGTTAAATGCACAAGACTTGTCAACCATGAAGGATTTGGAAAATATTAATAAAATTCTATTCTAAAGCATTTGAAATGAAAAAATCCAATAACTCACTATGAAGTTAAAAGTCTCAATAACCCATCTCACTTCCATATATAATAAAAGTGCAGTATGTTCACTACCCACTTCATTGCACAAAAATTTAAATAATCCAGATTGAAATAGTTGAATATTTTACATGGTTGATAATTTCTGCAATGTCATTCAAAATAGTTTTTACATATATCTTTTTTTTTTCTGGTATTGCTTACCTATGCAAAATGCTATGAGTTTTGTTATTTTTGTAGCTACTTTCAGAACGTCTTAGAACTCTATCTTTCCTATCATTAATTGAGCAGCATCTGTATAAATATGATTTCCTGTTTTGTAATGTAATATTAATACAGTTGAATACATCTTCACAAATAGCTCTTTCTTGTTGTATTCAGACATGAATAAATCTTCAGTACTATTATCCAATACATAACAAACAAACATCTATAATATAGAACAAATAAACTCCAGTAATGCAGTAAACACTTTAATATCTGAAAATTCATCTATTTGCAATACATATTCACTGCAAAGTCTAAGTCAATGAATTAGCCTTTTTTCTATGTTTGCAGAAAGATTGATATCATTTGATAATTATAATGTATCTATTTTTTTAGCAGATTCTTTGCTTAACATGGATGATAGAATGTTTTTCACACAAGGATTAATGAGCATCTTTCCTATTGTATGAGCTTCTCCATTAACTCATGCAAAAAGAGACTTCTGTTGCATTTTGATTTTCAGTTTTAGCAATTGTAATCATTTAAAGTTTAAATTTTTCTAACAGATCACATTGTATCTTTAAAAATGTATATCTTTTTCTTTGTAATTAGCATGTTTCATTTCTAAATGCCTATGAAGTAAAATGGAGCCAAGAACTGTTTATTAGTATTTTATTACATAAAGCACACAATGCATCAGGAGCATCTGTATTACCAATACATGTAAATTCCCAATTTAAAAAGCTTTCATCACTCTTAGATGACATCTGCTTTTCAATATTAAATTTTGAAGAAGTCACAGTTTCTTCTACAATCATAGATTTGTCAGAAGAATTACTTTCCCTTTCTTGTTTTAAAATTTCTCTATTTAAACAAGAATCCATGGACAATTTTTGAATAATATTTAAAATTCTAATATTAGTAAGTGCTGTAATAGAAACAAAAAAATTATGTTATAAAAAATACTGCAACAATAAATATGAAAAAATGTTATTAATGTAAAAGCAATTGTAAGAGAAATGGTTTGATTGGTAATAAAAATTAAAGATTTGACTAATATATAAAATCAAATGTAAAATAGGTGAAAAGCTGCAATGAAAAAATAAATATTTAATATAATTATAGTGAGAAATATTTTATAATTATTTATTATAAAAGAAAAATAAATGTTCAGGCACAAAATGTATGCAAGTCAATTTAAATCTATTATAATAAAATAGTAAAAAGTGCTAATAAAGACTTATAATAAAACCACTAAACATCACATGACCACCATTCTTTATACTTACACAAGCTGTTTACACAGAGGCAAAACTCTCCATACAGTAGCAACGCTCAGTGCAAGTCAGAGTAATCAATGGATGCAGAAAGCCACAAGCTAGGAACTAGTCTGGGGATATTGGACGAGTAGGTACTAGATAGGGATTTTATGCAAAAACCTTCCTGCATCCATTGATTACTCTGGCTTGCACTGAGTGGCACTACTGTATGGAGAATTTGCCTCTGTGTAAAAGCTTATAATAATAATAATATTAAATATACATAATTAAGTAAAATAAATTATCATGAATAATATCTGTTCATTTGGAAAAGGCAATGTCTATTATTTTGACATATTGTTAATTGATAATGTCATGGTCAGCATTGGACATGCACAGATCATCCATAAGTGTGTTTCAACATGTTTCAACTTGACACAGCATTTAGAAGCATACAAGTCTTTTATTATTTAAAAGCATACAAGTCTTTTATTAATTTTCATAATTTTTCATAGAAATGTTACTGACTTTCTGCAGATCATAGTTTGATAAAATGTTGATTTAAAGCGACCCTCTGATAAATTAAGCCATTCTGCCAAAGGTTTAGATTAATGGGTAATGAATTTAAGGTGAAATTCTAGTCATAGGTCACCACATGTGAAGATTATCAAGGTAAAATTTAGCAGATTGCATTCAGAATGTAGGCCAACAACTTAAACTCTAGAAAACATATTTGATAAACCAAGTGGATCATGTGATGATAGAGTAACTTTTATCTTTGCTCCTTGTGGTAGGAGCTCATCATTTTTATATCCAAAGTATTAAGCATAAATTTAATCATATTTGTAAAGTTTACAAATGATATCCATATAATTATCAGTCTTTACAGAAGATGAATTTGTTCAATGGGCAAAATTTTGTGGATAGGCTACAAATATGCTTTTATTTTGCCTTTTAAAAAACATTTCCCCCTACAAATCTGGATTTATGGGACAATCTTTTTCTTGACACTATTTTCAATATGTAAATGAAGTGATAGAGTGTTTTGAAAATTTTTATTCACTACTTATTTATATATATATCACTATTGCACAGTAAGTTCTTTGGGCTTTGCTCTCATCTAATATCTTAGAAACAATGATACCCTAGCAACATAGTGACATTAATCTTTATTAAATAGTATGGCTGTGCTCAATTTATTATTAAAACAGTTAAAATTAGCAGTTAATTTAATCTAGATTCATTTCTAATAGCTGAATGTCAATTGATCTTTATTCAGTACATTGAACATAACCAAGTTGACTCTTAAAATGTATGCTTATTTTTCATATATGCAGTTTATAGTAAAATTATTATATTTTTTCATATTTATTATTAAAAATTATTTTCCAAATAACCACAATAACAAAAAATATTAATTATAAAAAATAAATAAATATTATATTGAGAAATACAAAAAATATGTATCTGAGCATCCAGTAATGTTAATTCACAAAAAAAAAAAAAAAAAAAAAATGTTTCTTGACATGTGTTGTTGAATCCGTAATTATAAAATAATATATTTTTATTAATAAAATATCATTAAAATAAGCAAAAATTTATTTAAAATGTAAAGATAATCTTCCATAATGAATAAAATGTTACCTTTTGTCTTAACAAATAAAAAATAAAAACTTTCACCACATTGTGCAAACAGTGAGTGAATTGGCAGCCATTTTTATCTCCTGATTATACCTACCATTTAGTCATAAAAATGAAAACTATATTATAAACTCATTATTATTGAAAATAAACCATTAAATGGCCTAAAATAATACGTAAGCAACACATAGAAATATCACTCTGGTGTATAACTAGTGCAAACAACGTGAAAAAAGAAATGCCACTCTGTTTCATAATTAGAAATAAATATTAAAAAGTTACTGCATAAATAAGAACTAATGAAGCTCATATTATTGAACTAATAATTCTAAATTGTGAGTTCACACTATAATCAATGAAGAGTTATTTGAAACAAGCGTTTCATCCAAGAAATAATTGCATGTATTTGGATCCTTCTTGCTACTATGAAGTGGAACCATTTAAAAAAAGAATAGTTCAAAAATGGTGTGTCATATTTGGTAGAATGCTCATTTACTGTTGTAAAAATAATTCTTTCTTATATTTGCTACATATGTTGCAATGCAAAAAATGATGTGCATTGATATATGTATATGATATTTTTAATATATAATAATAGTAGGAACTGACATAATCTCCTAGCATCCTTTTAATTAAATTTAATAATTTAAAGTGATAACCCCAAATAGTTAATTAAATATAATAAGGACTGTGTTAAGACATTATCATCAGTCCTGAAAATTGTTACATATTTTTAAAAATGTTACTGTTTAATTATACTATTACATATTTGAAATGAAAACTTTGAGATCTATCATGTGAAGATTACTAAGACTAAATTGACTAAGACCTCAATAATACCTTTATGAAATATAAACATCATTGTTCATATTTTTCATATTAGTAAAAATACAAAAGCAATCTATTTGATATCATTTTCATTTGTTAAAGATAATAGAACATTGTTCATAAAATAAAAACTCTAAAATTCCAAAAATTATATATATAATAATATATAGTAGTAGCACAGTCTCTTAATCTGAACTAATTCAAAAAGAAAAAAATTTAAAATAATAATAGATGTCAGCAGTTATTAATGAGATAGAGAAGAATATGGGAAAAACTTATGGTGGGGAATGGAAAAGGAAGGTAAAGTGGCTAACAGGTTTCTCTGGCATAGTGGCTGAAAGATTCCTGACTCCTGACTCCATATAAGGAGAAGTCACAATGCATCGCATTGCTATTGATGAATGATAGTGAGATTTAATAACTTAAAAAACATAATGTCAAAATTAACATTATTTATAGTCTTTCTTCTGCTTAAACAGTAGAGAAAATTCAATTTCTAAACTATTTGGAAGTTAGAATAGTAGTTATTTTTAATGAAACTGATATATATATAGATGAGCAAAGAACTTTAAAATAAATAATATGTATAAGAATGAAAAAATTAGAAATAATAAGAAATGGATATTATGACTATAGATACCAAGTATTGGAAATAAAATTGAAGTAATATTTTGCAAAGAAATTCATTGTGGCATTTAGAACACCTGCACATTTAAATGGATTAATCAATAATACAAAAGATAAAGTTGATAAGACAGATTAATCTAATTAAAATAGGTAAAAACTCTATACATATTGCCACTCAGTGCAAGCCAGAGTAATCAATGGATGCCAGAAGGCTTGTGCATAAAATCCCCATTTAGTGCTACTCATTCAATATCCCCAGACTAGTTTATGGCTTGTGGCATTTATCAGTGAGGAGCCTTGGATCTGAGAGTACTGCACCTAGATCTTAGGATCTAGTGCAATCCTCCAGTAGCCACATTTTATCTCTACTTAACTACAAAACTATGAGACTTAGCTTGAAAACACTATAATATTTTCTCATCAGCTTTTATAGTCATACAGGTCTGAATTCAGTTCAGTACCCATACATTTTGGTGTCTGGGGATATTGGATGAGTAGGCACTAGATGGGATTTTATGCACAAGCCTTTTGGCATTTCATTGATTACTCTGGCTTGCACTGAGTGGCAATATGCATAGAAAGTTTTTTTGCCTGTTTTAATAACAGTTAAGAGCAACCATAAGAAATGGTGATCATGTGATGTTTATTAGATTAATCTAATGTCATATATGCCATAGAATATAGCCAGTTGGATTGCCCACATACATACTTAAAGATGAGAATGACACAACATTTGCTTATATATATAAAAGCAACACTGATTCTATAAATGCATCAGTAGTTTATAATCATAAAAAAGAAAATAAACATGGTTTGATCCAGGCAGTTCTGGGGTAGTTTGTTAAAAAAGAAATGACTGAAAAAAGGTTTGGACATTGTGTGAATGAACACATGATGTATTGGTGAGCCAATAGCATTTAAATAAGTAATAAAGGTTTTTAAAATGTTATTTACTGATGAAAATGTTATTAATAATCATGAATAAGATGCTAATGCACTGAAATAGGTTTTTAAAACAAATGTTAGGATATATGGATATATATACTATTATAGTGTATTTATATTGTATATATTTCATAAAAAAATATATGTATATTAAAAGTCAGGCTATCCTTTATCATGGAAGATTTAAGGGTGTAAACTCCTAGATTACCTTAATAATAGAGATTTTTACCATAATATATATATAATGTTGCATACATTTGTTCATCTACATAAATGGTTTTTTTCTTCTTTATAACATAAATCTAAGTGCACTTTGGTGAAGTTCACCATAAATATGACAAACTTCACTGAAAATGCACTTAGCTTTAGGTTATAAAGAAGAAAGAAACCACAATGTTATACAGATAAACAAAGATTTGCAAACTTGAATTACAAATACAAATGAAGAGAAAAATCAATATATATATATATGACCATGATTATGACATATACACATCAAAAATATACTTGGTTTAATTAAGTTCATTCAGTATATTTAAACTCTTTTGATATTACCAAGATATTATATATATTGTAACAAATTAAATGTTCGTTCAAAAGATATTACCATATCTGAGTTGTCTACAATATATATAAGATCATAATATTTAAAATAACGTTGGATTTCTCAAGATATCCCACTATCAATAATTATAAGCAAATTATTAATAAAAAGTATTATAACTCAGGTATATGAAATCACGTGAGGTGAGTACACTAGTAATTCAATAAAATATAACTCAGGTATACAGACAGTAGATCTTCTCCACTTTCATTTCTTGGTTTGATGTTAAGTACATGTTTAAACAAATACTAAGTGAATGTGGTCTAGCAGGGTGCCACTAGATTATCTGAATCTAGACACGGTTATATCTAATAACCTTTCACATGTACCGGGTTTGAATCCCCTCTTTTGGTACTTTATTTCTAATTAAAAATGAGAGATTTTGCTTTTTGAGCCATATCACTATACGCACTAATATTTAGGTAAAAGTAAAACATCTTTAAACCCAAGTGGAGTATATATTAGACATAAATCATTTTTCAGATCTTAGCGTAACAAATGTGTTTCAATATTTTTATAAGTTTACTAGCTCAGATTATATATAACTAATTTAGGATGGCAATTCACTCATCCTTGCATGAAATAGATGACAGGATGTGGTTATAATAATACTAAGAAATCACTAAATATTATGAAATTAATATTTATTTATGGCCTGTAAACATTTAAACAGCTCATTAATTAAAACGTTGATGACGATGATGATAATAATAACGATAATGACAATGGTTTCAACTACAGCTCTAGGACTAAGCCTAAACATAAAACTAATTTTTATAAAGAAATTCATAATTATTGTTAATCTTAGCATATTTAATCATATCTTAAACAACTAATATTTAACCATTGATGATGAATGATCACACTTACTAAAGACTACTCTTAATGAAAGATATACACCTCGTTTAATAAAACAAACTAATATTTATTACTGCATTTCTAACATATACATAAAATTTTCTAGACATACATGAAAATTGATATGAATAATAATAACAATAATAATTGATTATACAACAATCCTCAGATTAATTTCAAGTTCTTCCCCTTTTCCCTTCAAAGTTGGATGTCACATTGACCATGATTTTCACTCCATGAGAAAAGTATTTCAAAAAAAAAATATTATCTGCTCATTAGCACACATACTTTATAAATCTAATATGTAAGTAGAATGTTAAAAAAAAATGTTAATAGAATTGAAAGAGCAAGTTTTAGAAACAAGTTTTAAATTATTTTCTCCCCCTCTCTTCTACCTCTGAAATGCTATACTTAACTTGAAACAAAATAATCTAATATTCTAATACTACTTGTTACTTCACATTCACTCACAATTATACACATATAAAAATATTATTATGTATGTGCGTGTTTTATCCCATAATAACAAAATATTATTTAGAACCAAAATAATAATATATTAGTTAAAACTAAAATCATAATACCATAAAAAAAAATTTTACACATTAATATTTCATAACCAGAAAATTAATAAACAAATAATTTTGATACATTCAAGATAATTTATGAAGCTCAAAGTTATTATTAGTAAGACATTCTTGTTTTTAATCGATCTGAATAGTCTTTAAAAGTTCTTTAAATAAAATATACCACTTTATTGCTAAAATGTTTATTAAGACTCTGATATCATAAAGAAAATAGATATAAAAAGTCATATTACCGATCTTTTGTTTGTGGCGAATTTCCAAGGGTTCAAACTTGTCTTGTATAATGTCTATATTTCTGCAGCTACCATTTCCGTTTTACGTGGGAACAATCTCTTTCTTGAGGTGTATAACTATTTGATGATGATGACTCTATTGAGGTTATTTGCTTTAGTGGACAATTTGGAAATCATTATATTAATTTTTCTTCTCTTCCTGTCAAGCATGATTCTTTTAGTGGATGAAATACAGCAGTTGTTTTCACATTTATAAATTTTCTTGAGTTTAAAATCAGTTGTTGGAACAATTAATTGGACTTGATGATTAATATTTATCAATAGATTAATTCATCTTTCATCGAATGCAGGTGAATGCTTTCTCCCTTCTATTAAAAAAACATCTTATTTCTCTGGTCAGTTGAAAGGTGTAGAATATTATTTTAGACAAAATATCTTTTCTTTCCTATATGATGTGCAGCTTTCCAGATGATCTGGAAAAGATGGGACATACATATAATTTTTCTAGCCAGCCATTTCTTATATTTTCAACATTCAATTTAATAGTCTAATAATCTGAATCATAATCACAATAATAATAATTCCAGACAGCTTTTTATATCCAATTTTTAGCTAACTTAACCAATCAGAGATAGCGTCACTTGCTATTTTTGGACAAATTCGTTTTAATTAGATCTCTAATTTATTTTCAACTAAATTATTTTTCAACTGAAAAGTTTAATCCTTTTTCCAGACACTTTTGTTTTACAAAAAAAAAATAGACTTAAATCCTTTTTTCTTTTTTTTTACACCTAGGTAACATTTCAAATTTTTGAGCTTCCTTCTTTAGATCTTAAGATAAGACAATTTCAAAATTAGAGTTCCCACCCAGATTAAGCTCCCAAAGTGACAAACAATCATTTACAAAAACAAAATTGCTACAAAAATAGATATCTGATTCAACAGATTTCCTCTTTTAACATAAAATTGTACAAAAAAATAATTTGACAGATTTAATCCTTCCTTTTCTTTCAATATTTAATAAATGTAAATTTCTGTATGTAATGTACACACATACTTCATTATTTCAAATCATTCATAAACTAACATTAAATAATATAATTGCTAGCTTAGTAATTATAACCCTATTATTTAATTGAATCTGTAACTTTTAAATCCCAATTACAATTATAGAAAAGCAAAATAGAAGTATAGAATAAGATATTAGAATTGATCAAGCATAGGTTAGTTTTAAAGAAAGTTAAAATGTTGAATATTTGAAATATAAAACAATTAAATAGCTTACACATACACTGCCTATACGTATGCATTATAACTTTGCTTTTTAACAGAAAATTTAAATATTAAATGTGTGTGCTGCTCTTTTTAAGATTTATTAACACACAAACCAGTAAAGCATATAATTGCTGACCCACTCTCTTTCTGTCTAAAGCGTTTAAAAAATCTGGTAGGGTTTGAACTTGGATGCCCTACAGCTTCTTTTATGGTTATATAAAAATGTGATGATGATTTTGGTTTACCTTTTCTACATGCACATTACTATAAATTTAGCTAGTGACTAAATTGTAATGGCACAATATATTGAGAGGCATTTGATTTGATGTTTTTCTCTGGTTTAATAATTTATGACATTATGGAGAGCAATTCAGGATCACTATTTCTTATTTGATTAGTTATATAGTTATTTCCAACATAGTAGTTTACCACTATGCTCTTGACTAACTCCTCTCACTATACAGTATATACATATATATTTCATGGGGGAAGATCCTCCACTTTTCAGATAGCTAGGCATTTAAAATCTAAATCCTGCTCCAGAAACCATAGCCCAACTTTCTATAGCATGATTGTTAAATTAAGAAAATAAAAATTAAGAATGATATAAAATAAATAAATAGGTAGTTTATTTTAATAATACATTTTAAAACATGGAACATATAATTTGGGAATATGTAATTTTAGAGAATTAGAAGTGATTAAACAAATAAATAATCAAATTGCTTTATTACTCAGGAGTTCATATGAAGTTTGATTGCTGTGGTCTAAGAACATTACATTCCAGAATCTGATACCCTATTCCAGTACTAAAGCACTCAGAACATTAGAGATGATTGGCATTGGAATTCTCCACAAATGAATTTAGGGAACCTCCGTAAAAATAAAATTTTGAAAAAGAATAAAATATTGAGGGAAGCATTGGTAATGAAAGTGAAAAACTAGATAGGAAGTGAGGAATAAAATATTTTTTCTCAATGAAAAAATGGAGAATGAGAAAACATCAAAACTAATATTCTTGATTCGTTGGGTCGACTGTTATATTTGCATACGCAATAACACATATTTCAGTGTTTCGAAAACAAATAAAAATGAAATATGCGAATGAAATTGTTTAATTATTTACAGTCGATTTTTTTAAAAACAACTATGTAAAAGAACACAATGAAAGACAAAAAAGTTTTAGCTGTTTTTTTATATCATCTACATTTATTTATGCAAAAAAATCCCTTTAAAATTTTAATGTGTATAGATGATATTAATTTAAACATAAAATGAGAGATAAATTAAGCTTAAAATGTGGGATGAAAATTAGATTAATTATAATAATGTAATTGCCATGACCAGTTTTCTTAATATAGTATATTTCAGTCAATTTAGCAAGAAATATTATAAATAATTGATGAAATCCTTTTAACGCGAATCGATCGCGTTTTAGTATCAAAAAATCCAAAATAGATCTAATTAGATAACAAAACATTAGAACCTTTGTGGTTCAATAACGCATCCGTTTCCTGTTATTGGAAATAAAAAGGCATGTTTTGAAGGTTGTGACTACGGCAACTAATATTGATTAAAATATAAACAAACAAAAAAAAAAATGTTTTTAGAAAAATTTTGAGAGAAAATTAGAAAAAGTGAAATAGAATTTGTTGATATTTCACCAGTATTTAAAGTTAATCGTATTTTTTTTTTTTTGTTAATTTACATATTTTAACAATATGAAGGAATCGTTAATGATTATTAGGTCTTAGTTTTCTACATTGATTAAATGTTTCATAATGTAGCAGTTGAGTTTCAAATTGAATTGGAGTTTGAAAGATTTTTTTTTTTTCAATTAAACGATCTCATAGCCAATCATTATCATCAATAATTCCTTTTTTTTTTTTTTGACTACTTCTGAAAAAGCTGTAAAACATTATTTTACTGTTGATGATTGTCTTTCTTCCTCATAAATATTCCCATCTATATATCTATTCATCATTCACGTTAAGCACAGATTTCTCAATCTTCCTCATATTGTCCAAACCTGTATTCTATTTCCAAGAACCTTTCATAAAACGCTATCATGATATAAATTGCAATTTAATCAAAAGTCTTCTTCTTTTGACAGTTGTCCATATACCCTATATATATATTTGATTTTTAATCTATTCTATTTGTTCCATCTTATGATAATATCAGTTTTCAAATTCTAGACAAGTTGTTTACTTTATTCAAGTCCAGACTTTTAATCCATAAAGCACAATATAAAATATTGGATAGGATATAATGCACATAATTTTGGTTGGCTAAGGTTATCTATGATAAGTCAGGAGATATAACTTGGAATAATCAATCTTTGTAAGCTTTTCAGGTTAGAAGCAGGCATAGTCAGCCCATAGCCAACTCATCTAGCCATCTAGTTTTCATCTGTAAAATGAATATCTAGCATTTATTAGTTAAAGTTCAGGATGATATAATGTCTATTCAAACTGTATATACTATTGTGATGTAATGTCACTTTTGCCATTACCACAGTAAATGTATTACTCTTATAAATGCTAACTTCATGATTTATCTTTATTTTTAACAGGTATCTGGTGATTCTGAGTACAGTGATAAAGATTTTCATATCAATAAGTTTGGTCATATGAGGTTTGATATACTGACCATTAAAACATGTTTATATATATTTTTTCTCACTGAATGCATTGTGTAAGTATTATGTGAAATGGGATCATGTGATGATTATAACACATAATAACCTTCATCACAAATAAGAAAAAGTTACAGGTACTGAATCTTTGATTTATAATTTTAAAAAATCAGTTGTATTAAAAAGTTGCAAGTTATATCTAAATACCATAAATGATGAGTGAAAATATTACTACAAATAATGATTGTTTTCATTTGACTTATTATCTTATGCTTAGCAACACAGCTATTTCAGTGTAAGATAATATACATCCACACATACAGATAATTAGTTTTTTACCATACTAATTAATCAGCCAATATTGGTCAGTAAATAGATATCTAGCCATTTTGTTTTAACTATTTTTGGCTAATCTTCAACATCCAGAAGTTGACAAGCCTGTTAAATATTTATTTTTCATTGTTTTTCTGTGGAATATCACAATTGAAAATAAAGACTTAGAGGATGACCAACAATAATGTACATGGATTCAGTCAAAAAAACAAACAAATAATAATAAATGTATATATAAATGTTTGAGAAAGTAAAATAAAAATAGTGTTTTTAAGATATAATGCCAACAATTCTTTTTTTTTTTTGTAAAAAATCAATATCATCTATTTGGCTGCAGGCTGCTCAAAGGTACATTCATTATTGTAATGATAATGAAATTCATCCACATCATTGCTGATCAAGTCATTATAATAATGATTTTCAACTTAGTATATGTTAGTAGTTTGTAGTTGCTCTCTCTCTTGTATTTTGAAATTCTAATGCCATATACTATATGAGCAACCAATAGTTACCAAATAAAGACAAAAGAAGAAACAGGTCTGTGAGTGAAAAATTCAACTATATTATCATTAGATAATCATCAATTACTCAAGATTACATAAACAGTGGTAGAATAGAGAATTAATCTTAATTTTGAAATGATCAACGTTTACGAAATACCATCTTAAACAAAACAAGAAAAGGAATGGAAGAAAAAATAGTAGTATATTTTACTAAATAAACATGCACTAAAATTGACAAACACTCACTTGTCAATAATTGTTTAAAAGCATAGGTGGACCACCTATTTTAAAACAATTATTGATAAGATAATGCATGTCTATCCCTTGAAAATAAATAACCAAACATTTTCATCTTTTTTCTTTTTTTAATGCCACTTGGTTTTATAAGCCATTCACTTTCATAATATAATATAAACTTTTTACTTTTTTAAAATAAAGAAGTGTCCCTTGGAAATTGAATAGAAATCAGTCATTATGTTGTATGAGAATGGTAAGAAGAAAAATATTGAGCTAATGATCAGACTTCAATCCAAATGCTTGATATAGATATATCTAGTTCACTGGAAAAATGAAAATTATTCACAAATTGCACTCATAATAAGAGAGAGGGATAGAGAGGTGGGGGGGGGAACCATCTGAGGTTTTATGCTGATGGATAATTATAATAATTGTGGAATTGAGATAAGAAGTACTGAAAAATAAATTGAAAGGTATTTTTAAAAATATGAAAATTGCATATTTTTACTGAGAAAGAAAAAAATTGTACAGGTCTAGGGATGAAATAGTATATTTATCAGCCATGTCCATGACTTGAAGTTTATGGCTTGAATTTTTTTATCAGGCAATTATGCAAATTTAGAATTTTGTCCAGGTAATTGATCCATCACTAATTATTAAATCTGGTTAACTGGAGGATAAAGGTCGCAAGGTAATGAATAGCTATGTGCTGACTGAACACAGAAATACAAGTCTTTATTACTGTTTAGGGAGATATAATTTATTTTGGCACACAGCTCAAAGTTTATTTTTAAATTTAAGCAAAAATATTTATGTCAAAATTTAGAAAACAGAATCTGTACATGACAATGGTAATATGGCCACTGCTAAATTAAAAACAGTGATTGAAAATTGTTTGCATATCAACTTTGCATCAAAAGACTGCACCGGTCTGAAAATTAAATGACTGATTGACTCTTATTCATTGTAGAAGAAGTCTATCATTTCAAATTGTCTCCAAATTAAGAAAGTAAAAAAAGCAGCATTCATTGCAATTATTAAGACTCAAAAACAGTCTCATATAAAGAATTTAGGTAAATTTGAAATGTTGAATGTTTGCATAAGATCATTATTGAATCATATAACATCATTAATCACACACTTTTTATTTGAATGATGATGGAGTTATACAACACCATGATTATATGGGTTCCATGTTACATTGTTTATCAAAGTTGCCAATAATATCATGAAGGATGCCTCTTTATTTGTGTTTTTGCTAAAATAAATATTTTTAGGGGGGGTGTAAATTTAATTTTTTATTCTTATTGCCAAGATTCAATAATCACTAGCACATATGTTTACATGTAAACATGCTTACATGTTTTAATATTTTGGTAGAGTGGTGAACTTGAAACCTGAATGTTCATGGAAAGCAGCTTGGTTCTATAATTTTTTGTCCTCAAATATCATATGACTTTTCCTTAATGTTAAATGATTACATTTTTTTTACTGTGGTTTATATATTGTAAAAATGAATGATGAAAAACATATATTATCACAGAATGGCAAACAAAACTAAATAAAAAGATATTGTGCAAATAGCATGATAGTTTAGCCAATCAATTTTATTTATTTAATATATGTGCTACTCAACCATGAAATTGTTCTACCCAAAAGAGAAATGCGAATGTGATGAAAGTCAATGAATATGTTGATTAGCATGTGAAAGCATATTTCATTCATTAATTACAACTAACATATTGAAAATATGTGATATCACATGACATACTACAATATATAGGATATTAATTATGTATGATTACCCATTATTTTCTTGGCCTTATAATCCTACATCATTACAGAATAGCTGAAGAACACTTACAAGAGCACTTCCCAATAAAGTTTTGTACATTTTTGATAGATGTACAATTCAGAGATGGAGCTGATAAAAAAAGCACCTCAATTTGTTTTTTTTTTTTGCAAATACTATTTAAAAGATGTCTGTAATGTATAGCTATGCATTATCCTATGCAAAAATGTTTGCAGAATTGCTGCTTAGAAAAAACAATAAAAGTGAGTTACCTCAAAGCATTATGATGTCAAATATTGGTAAGGTACATCAATAAAATCAGAACTGAAAGTATTTTCTTCAAAGGTATCTAGTAGAATGGTAGATATTATATGTATCAGTTCTGATCTAGTTGCTTTTAGATGTGCACTTATCAAGCATCATTATTCAGACAAAATTATAACATTCAACATACCACGATATCACTCTTGTTGATGTATAAATGGTGTGAAGAGATACACTAGGTTTACTTATTTATTCAGTGCTAATGCCATCCAACATAGCAAATAACTATATAAAACATGGGGAATGTTTCACAGTAATTATGAATTCTTCACAAATAAATTACATCAGTGAGTCTGTCTAAGCCTGATTATTTTAATGGGATGGGAAATTCCTATCAACTGTTTTAGAGATAATTCAAAAGTTATAATCTCTGTTGAGTAACAATTCACAGATTTAAAATGGATGCAGATCCACCCAGGATATGATCTTCATCACCACTGTGAGTAGAGATTGAGATCAATTTATGTTTCTAACTCAAACTTTAAATGAACAATTGATTTTAAAATCTATCCTTATGATTAGATATTTATATTTTGGTATCAGTCAATTACTCTGTTGTATAGAATCCAATTTCTTTCAAGTTTTTATTAATTCCGTGAATATATTAGCAAAAAAAAAAAAAAAAAGAATTAGTTGAGTATTTATACTTATTATCAATAGATTTTCCAGTAGTTCATTTCATTGACACTTTACAGTTTGCAGCTCTTTAGTTTTGATAAGATTTTGTGGTTAAAAAATTACTGCAAAGTTAGTGTGAGCTCATGCCTACACTTCTAAGCAATTTGGTTCATTTTCAATTCATAATAGTGATCCAATGATAATTGTTATGCCCATCAAATATTTCCTGCAGTAGCATATGGATCTGATATTGCTAGTGATGAATTTGACAATCTGATATCTATTTGATTGCTCAGTTCTATTACAGTGGGTGATAGTACTTTCCTGCAATGATTATTTTTAACTGTTCATAACCAGAGATACAATTAGGATACCATTTGATGAGTAAGTAAAAGATGCTATGGCTTTTTAACTGCTTGTAGATATTGCAATGATTGGATTAAGAATATAATTTTCCTTTACATTTTTGTCATTAAAATGAAGTAGGAAGTCCTTGATTCATATATTCTATTATAGAACTTGTGTTGATTATATTGATTGACAAATTTTATTTTTTATCTATTGATTCACATTTACTACTACTCAACTTTCTTCTGGCTGATGATATACTATTATATCAACCAATCACATTATCACCATTTCTTATGCTTGCTCAAACCTAATAAGATAGTGGTGGAGAGGGTTATTAAAGAATCAAAAACACAAAATATATGGGAACTGAACTGAGTTCAGACCTATATGACTATATAAGCCAGTGAGTTTGCATTGAAAATATTGTGTTTTCCAATTTTAGACTCATAGTTTTGTAGTTGAGATAACAGGTGGCTGCTGGAGGGTTGCATTTAAATCCTAAGATCTAGATGTAATGTTCTCAGATCCAAGGCTCTGCATTGATGGAAATCACAAATTAGAAACTAGTCTGGGGATATTGAATGAGTAGGCACTAGATATTTATGCGCAAACTTTCTTGCATCTATTGATTGCTCTGGCTTGCCCTGATTGGCACTGTATGAAGAGTTTTGCCTGTTTTATATCAAGCAATGTCAATGATTAATTAGTTAATGTCCATTCAGTATAATGCATGTAACGTTATGGTATAACCATATCTTTGCAGGGGTTGAGAGTAAGAGTAGCAATCTATACGGAGAGTAGTTCTTTACTGCATTAAACACTAATAGCAAATTGTATGAATATATTATGCACAAATATATGCTATTTATATTTATTAGTTAATGATACATATTATTTCACAAATAATATTATAATAATTACATTTTCGAATAATGATAATGGAATATACAGAGGCAATCCAACTGTATAACCATTTAAAATGTTTTTAGATATAAACATATACCACCAAAAAAAAACTTAACAAGAGTTTATTGACTTTATATATGTATAACTAAAATATATACCTTCAGTATAACAACAAGCGTGCTTGCTGGTTGTTTAAATTTCAAACTCAAATCAATTACAAATTAGAAAATCTTCTTACATTCTTTAATCTATCATATCTTTCTGTATGGCTTCTCCTTAGTGTGCAAAATACATCCACATCTATTGCACACCCATGCGCGCGAGCGGCGAATTCTGCAGTTTTTATGGCTCTGCTCAATTATTTTTAATTTGCATAATTTGTCTGATTTATTAGCATACCTTGTACAATCAGCATATATACATTTCTACTTTTCCAAAAAATAACTTCATTTCGGATTTTTCTTTATTTACTTCCTGTTTTCCTATTATATACACACAAAAAATATTTTATTTATAATATTTTCCATAATATATAAATTCTTTTTTTAAGTCAGACATTGGAAGTAACTATACAAAAAAAAATAAATCATATTCTTGAAAATATGTTGCTGGATGTAATGCAATTTAGATTTCTTCTAGAAGTGTTCTTGCCTACTTACATGTAAATGCTTTATTATATATGGCTCTAATTTGAATTACTGCATTAAATTATATTAAAATTGACAAACTATGAAAGATGCTGATCTTCCGTTATTATTTAATCGTACTATAAATTGCTTAGCAACGCCAATCTATCTTCGGGCATTACAGATTAACATAGACAATTTATTAACAATATTTTCCAAATGTTAACTTTAAATCTCTACATACATTAAAATTTTTTTTTTTGTAATTCACGACAAAACAATTATTTATAAAGCATACTTTAATAATATTTTTTACCTATTTGCTTTTAGTAAATTTCAATTTCGCGCTATCATGACGTTCAATGTTGCTGGCATCCGGGACACTGAGCAGTGAATTTCTCCTATTTGCTACAATGGCGGTTAATATGTTATGAGTGTTTATCGTCGTAACACGACACATGTGATCAGCAAGTTTCATTCAACTTTCTGGGATCAATTTTTGTGTGCTGCCTTATTTTCCGTTTAATAGTTTTGTTTCAGGTAAGTCTTATTTTCTCCTTAGTATTGTGATCAACCGGGATTTATTGATAAAGATTGATCAGGTTCGCGGAGATTTCTATCCCCTGTTTTCCATCGTAATGTCTTCGGTGCTTTCACCTGCTTATTAATCAAAGTGAATGATTTATGTAAATATAATTAAATGGGAAGAATGTATATATAAATTTATTAGCTGGTGTTTTGCATTTCACAGATAAATTATTTTTAAAAAACAATTTTTGAAAAATACATTAGCTGAGCTAAAACTTATGCTGACTTTAAAATCTGTGTTTTTTTTCTGTTGTTTATAAACTATTCAAAAATTATTTTCATAATCACAGTAGTATTGTAGAACTTTAAATGCTTACAAATTTTCATTTTTAATGTAGATAAAAATTGATTTTCAGCTATGTAATTTTACGATCTTTTGTTTCCTTTTACTTTATTTATTTGCCGCTTTTGATTCATTTCTGCTTACCTTTTGTTAGCTTTATGAATGTCTTACGGGACCTTCTGTCATATATAAATTTCATTATACTTTCGATTTATTTAAAATCTCTGAACTAGGAAAGCTTAATAGAAATGAAAAATAATTCAATAAAAATAGCCAAAGCTTTTCAATATGTATTTAAACAGATTGATTTCTTTTAAATTAAGAAATTTACACGTGAAAGTGATGTAAGTTTTTGATCTGCAGTAGTCAGAAAATTTGAAATTATATTTTTCGAAATAATTTTCATCAAATAAATTCTTAGACAAAAGATTATTCTTTAGAATTTTTCATTTCATTTTAAAATTGGAATTTTGAATTAAATCAGATTTTGTTTTTGCTGCGCAAACATAACACACACACACACACACAAACATATATACAGTATATGAAAAACGATTGATTTGCTCTACAAATCCTATGATAATACTCATACATTTTGAACGCATGACAATATGCATTCGATAAACTGTTCTAATATGATATATGATCTATGGAGAAACCTGATTAATATTATACAAAAGTAAAATGTAATAAAATCGAATTATATATATATAAGGCAATTATGCAAAGTGAGTAAAAGTTCAGTTTTTTTTTTATTTTTTATATATGTATAGAAAAATAAATAATATCCAGTGTCATTTTTTTTTTATGTTCATGATTTTTCTCAATAAAAGTTTTATGTTATGAGTAGGATTAGTAGTAAATTAAGTTAAAGATGAATGTAATTCAATTAGACCAACTTATATTTTTAAAATTTCTTCTGTGCTTTTTCTGCTCTATGTAATGTGTGATATATATTCATTTTCTTCTAATATTAGCCATCTATTGTAAACTTGAATTATCAGTGATTACCTAATTGTAATGCAATTTAATCCATATCCCCAGATCAGTTTCTGGTTTTTAATCGTTATCAATGAGGATTTGAATGTCAATTAAAACTAGTGCAGTTATGCATCTGGAAGCCATTTTTAAGTAAATACCTATTTCTAATTCTGACATATCTTTCATTGCTATAACATATTGAAGTTTTCAAACTTATTCTGAAAGATCAAGAGAAGAACAAAAATGAAATGTTTTTTGTTGTTTTCTATTTTCCTCAGTAGAAAATCAAAGCAGAGATTTTTTAATCATTTAGAGATTTGTAATGAGTAATTATTAGATTTTTTTTTTTTAAAAAGAGTAAATTAATTTAATTAAAGAGTAATAGAATTTTTAGTATACATATTTAATGGGATTATAAAAACTAAATAAAATTCAGAGAATCAAAAAATTCATATAAAAATATTTTGAAATATAAACTAATAAATAAATATTAAAAGCCTAAAGTTAAACTAGTCAATAAAATAATTAAAATTATAATTCAAAATTAAACAAGACCAGCCAAAGAAAATAAGCTATACTACAACCAATGGTTTCCCTGCCAAAATAGCCTACTTAATGTGTAAAGAACTAAAACATATCAGCAAATATATACTATTTTCCACAATTCCCAATTACGTCCCACACACTCTTAATATTAAAATAATTATTAAACAAGTTAATTGCTTCAGAATCATAAATTTTTAATAATATTCTTTAATTCTTTTTATTTTATTTCTTTCCTAGACGACAACATTAGCCTTATCAAAACTATTTCTATGTCCTATACCTCTTTCATGGATATAGAAATCAGAACTAAAATATTTATTTTTAACCTTATTTTTAGGAACTTTTAATTTTTTTATTTAAGCTCAAACTATTTTAACCTATATACAACTTTTTTTACAAAAACAAGGAATAATATACTCTACTCCAGGAATAATAATCTATCAACAATCTTCTTTGTATTACTTAATAAATTATTCAAAGTAATACTCTTCAAAAAAATTTCCTTATTTCCAAACAATAATATTTTTATTTATAATTCTCTAAGAAGAAATTTTAAAAGGCAAAGAAGTAAAATCATATTTCTTTATCATTCACATTATTACAATTATTAACATAATCAATGTGAAGGATAAAAAAAAAAATGATTTTATTTTTTTGCCTTGAAATTTTTTTTTATAAAATTATAAGTAAGAATATTATTTTGTTTGGACATAAGAATTGTTTGGGTGTGGGATATTACTCTGAATAGTTTATTAAATAATGCAAAGAAGATTGTTGATAGGAATACTATAACTAGAGTAATATATATATATATATATTATCCAGTGCTTTTGTAAAAAAATTGTGTATAGGTCAGAGTAGTTTGAATTTAAATGAAAGAATAAAAATTTATAAAAGTAGGGTTAAAAATAAATATCTTAGTTGTGTTTTATATATCCACAAAAGAGATACAGACCATAGTATTAGTTTTGATGAGACTAAGGTTGTCTTCTTTGAAACAAATGAAATAAAAATAATTAAAAAATATTTATTAAAAATTTATCATTTTGAAGCATTTAACTTGCTTAAAAGTTCTTTTAATATTAAAGGATATGTAGGATGTAATTGGGAATTGCGTGAAATAGTTAGTGAATATTTGTTGATGTTTTAGTTGTTTGTACTTGAAGTATTTTTGGCAGGAAATCATTGGATGTGATATAGAGTTTTTTCTTTGGCTTTTCTTGTTTAATTTTGAATTAGGGTAATTTAAAATAATATATACATATGTGTACTAAATTGATTTAGGATTGCAAATATGACCATTCATTTTGAAGAAGCAATGTATACTTAAAACCCAGAATTTAGAAAATATGCAACACAAATTGCCTTAAAAGAAGTTAATTATGTGTAAAAATTTTGAAAATATATCATTATAAAACAATCAAATGTTATTGAACAATTTATTATTAAATGATAAAATTTGTATATATATAAATTAGTAATTTAATTTTAATAAAATTATTATATTATCTATCATTTCATTTCAATAAAAATTCAGTTCTAGTTTCTTTCCACTATACAAAATACTTTCAATATTATACACTATGCTCATTCAAAGAAAGTGTATTTTAATATGCTACAATAGTGATGAAGATTTTTTTATGTTAATTAAAAATATTTTTATGCAGTAACAATGTATTTTAAATTCAAGATTACCAATAATTAAAAAACAAATTTAACCTGTTGACTACTGATATACTATATTGATTTTTTTTTTATGTTGTCTAAAAATGCAATATTTATCATATTAGATACATAAGATTAAAGATAAACTATATACTTTTTAAAACTAATATAGCGTAAAAGAAGCAACAAAACTGAGAAAATTCAATAATTATCATAAAATAAAATAAAAAATAAACTTTAAACCTTTTTAAGGTTATTAATTTTAAATTTATTTGTAAATTGTAAATTTTGGTGTGTAAGTTTTAAAATAGGACTTTTTTTTCTATTAATTTTAAATGCGTCTATATAAAATTTGGATTGAAATGACAAATTTTAGCATTTGTTAATTATTAAATCAGCTTTTTTTTCCCTTAATAAAAATCAGAACATTGTGTTGCTTCATTCAAATCTTAATTCCTGTAAAAAAGATATCTGTTTATGAGGGGTGGTTTTTTGTTTGTATAATTATTTGTTTTCAAGTATTTATTCAATCTTGCAGAGATTGTAGTTGATCTGAGAGATACAAACTCTTTTGTTAAATATTGTTTCATATATTGAATGTATAGATTCAAGGTCATCATTAGCTGTGAATTATATGTGAATAATCTTAAACTTATTATGTATAAACTGTAACTTTGGTTATAATGTGTTTCAATATGTGACATAAATCAATGTTGGAATAGTTGTGAAAATATTTATATTTTGAGCATAACATGTTTTGCAAAGTTGACTATTGAAGATTTTCATTAATTAAAGACATTTTTTTTGGTTATATTTTTAGCAGTCAATTCATGTTTCTATTGTTTGAAAAGAACATTTTTTTATTCTTGCATTTATATTTTTTATTCTTTATATTTTTATATTTCTTTGTTTAAGAATTTTTAGATTTTAACTGAAAATAAATTAAAAATCATATATTTTATTATATAAATATAAATGTAAATTTGTAATATTTAAATAATTTTTTTTTTGTATTTCTGCACACATTAGTAATGAATGTCTCAGATATATGTGACCTCCACTGCAATTTTTTTGATCAGGATTTTCTCAGAATTAATAATAATGTTGATAATATGGAAAAGTAAATATATAGCTACTAATTAAATGTGCCAATTTATATACTCATGCACATATGTATACTTTACTTGCAAAAACATATGCTGTGTATATTTTTATGGCCAATTACTTTTACAAATTAATATTTAAAAATATAATAATTAATATTATACTGATAAACTTATTATTTTTATAATATTTTTGTGAAGAATATGTTTAAAATAATTTATTGAGACAATTCATTTCAATATTATATAAAAATGTAATTATTAATAGTGGATATATCTTAAAGTAGCTAGTAATTCATTTTAAAATTTCCATATATAAATTCTCCTTTTTTGCTCTATAAAAAAAAAATTGTTTAAGATGTAATTTTTATGAACAAAACAACTTATATATTGCTATTTTGAAAATATGATGTACCATGTGCGTGTGTAGTGCTTACCATTTTTTTGTTACATTTATTCAAAGACAAATTCACTTCATTTAGTTTTTAAAATGCTGAATAAAATGTGTCCAGATGTTATTAAAAAGAAAAATATTTCTAGCAAATTCATGCAATCACATTTTTAAAAAAAGTTAAACCTGTTATTCTCAGTCACTGATTTTCTCAGTAGTGATGTTGGAAATTGTTAAAAAGTTTAAGTTATTCAGAAGTGATGATGTGACCAGTTTTTTTCTCAATGTTATATAACTCATTTATTTCCCGAAATTATCAGATGTAATGGGTAGAGAAGTGCAGTAACTTTTCATAGTTATAATACCAACAGTTAAAAATTAAGGAACTTCATGAGAAAATCTTAAATACTATATATGCTTACAACCACAATTGACCAAGTAATCATTGATGATCTATTGTTTGGTGAAGCTTGTTTATTCATTTATATGCAGATATTTTAATTAGTGCTTAATATGTATCAATGGCATTTTCTACTCATTTTCATAGTTCTAAACCCCTTTTTTTTTTTCAACTAGATTTAAGATCTTGTTTAAATGTTGCTTGTTTGCTGAGATGAGGCTCATTAAACTTTGTAATGTGACTCTAAAATTAAGATGCTAGAAAAAAAATGTAAAGACAATGATGAGCAATGTTAAGTGATTGCTGATGATAATTATTAATTGATTTTAACAATATTGTTGTACCTAGTTAAACCAATTTGCCTTTAGATAGAAAACTTATAGGCATTTGCTAAAGTATCTTTTTTATTTTAACCATCTGTAACAAAGATTTTGTTTTAATTTTATGATTATCATGCAGTATTATATATTTTTAGTTTTGTTTAAATTGATATGAAAATGATTCACACTATATATGCACTGTTTACAGCATTTATCCCCCCCCCCCACCATAAGCTTCTAATTAATGGCATTTTTTTCTCTAGTTATATATTTAAATGCTATTTTTTCTTAAGTTTGCATTTTTTTTAATTAGTGGAAAAAATATAATCACAAATAACAGATTTTAGAATTAATATACATTTAAAAGGAAGTTAAAATTTTGTTAATAAGATCTCATGATTTTGATTTTGAAATCATATGTTGCTAGCATCTTCACTAAATTATTTCAAACTTATTCAATAAATATTTGTGCAACTGTCATCATTGAGAAAATGAAATCAGATGGTCTCTCTCTCAGTATAAATGCAGCTGCAAATCAAAGATGTATTTTACAAGATTATATAAACATTTTTTACTTTGAGTAGAAGATATTTAATCTCAGTCTGAAATTATATAAAGTTTCTAGTCAAATACTAGTGTTAATCATGAAAAAAAATATATATATAGTCTGTAATGTTTTGTATTATTTTTTCTAAGCACATATTGTATTATTGCTACGATTTTGGAGCTCAAACAAATCCTGTTTTTGCCCTGCTTTGTTGATATTATGATCTGAATTCGATTTTCCCCTCCCCATTTATTAATATATATTATGATTATTAGCAGCTATTTATAAATGATTATGATCATTCTAATTCCTGACTAAAAAAACAAAAATAGAAAGATAAATAAAAAATTAATCTGTAAGACATATGTTCATATGTGCATCACTTTTGTTAGAGTGTTAGAATCATTTTGTTCAACATATCAACTTTATTAAACATATTTTTTATGTATATAAAAATGATGTTTTAAAGAGAAAATACATTTTTAGTAATATATTTTTTGTGCACTCACAAATGCATATATATTTGAAATTGTATGAGAATGTAAATAATTTTTATTGACAGAAAATCTAAAGTTGATTTCTATTTTATTTAAATATTTCATTTTTTTTTTTTTTTTTGGTGAAAGTTGATACTTTTTTTAACAAACATGAGATAGTGTAGTTTAAGTTATTTTCATAAGAACAAAAGTTAGTTAATTAGAGCTTACTAATGACATTAAAATTGAGTTTATTGAATATGTATTGAGTTTAGTCAGTATTTGCTGAGATCCAGGTGAAATGTTACCAATGATTAAGATTATTTATGATGGTGGAAGAAAGATTAGTTATATTGCAGGAGAGATTTAGGAAAAGGAAGCAGAAAAATACACTAAAACCTGCTGTTTGTTTGAAAGAAGCATCTCTGAGATGGAAATAAGCTATAAAAATGTTTTATATAATTTTATATATACTGTACCTCCTGTTTTATTAATCAGAAAATAGACATAGCAATACAAATATGCACAAAAAATGTTATATCTTAAGGATGTGGACTTACAGTGATAAGAATTGATTATGGTGCTCATCATTGAAAATACACTCAGCGAAATAAAATAAAGGAAGGAAAGGAAAAAACCCAGCTTTGTAAAGCATACATACATACATACATACATACATATATACATATGCAAAAGGATTATCAATAACTAATTATATTTTTTAATCAATTTGTAATTTTTAGCAAAAATGGTTATTTGTTGTATTCATAGATTTTTTTTTTTCATATGTCAAATTGTTGACTAGAAGACAGTTACACTAACCACAAGGCACCAATGCTTGACTTCATAGATTTATTGTGTAGTGAAAAGCATGTATTAATTAAGAAAAAAGTCATACCTATATTATTCAAACATTAATTTTTGAATTAAAGATTATTATCTCTTTTAACATTGTAAAATGATAAATACTTTTAAGAACTCATAAAAATAACAATTAAAAAGAACAGTAGAAATTTGAATTAAATAATAAAAATTAATTTCAGTATTTCATTTAAATGAAATTTATTTTATGGAAAAAATAAATTTTGAATTAAGAATTATATTGAAATTTAATATTAATGAATTTGCAATCAACAGGAAAGTTTTAAATTTATTAAGATTATAATTTGTTCAGAATTGTAATTTGATATTAATGAATTTATAATTATTAACAGAATAGCAATATATTTTAAATGTTTATAAATAAGTAATGCCTAAATAGTTATTAAATAACTAATATATTATTTTAATACATAAAAGCTTCTTTCGATATTTAATTACTCTTTTTACTGTGGATATATATGTGGATGTATTTATATATATGCATATTTGTATAAGGGCTTCTAGGTTTTATATTGTGATATATTTCATAGTATGTATGGGTACATAAGTGCAAGGGAAGATACTAATATACCTTTATTATTATGTAATGGTGTTACATACATTGATTATATATCCATATAAAAACTGTGAAATGATTATCTTTAAAACCTTTTGCAATTTTTTTACTTACAAATAATCATGATGACAATCTTGGCCTCAGGGTGGCCTTTGAGCATTCCATTATCAGATTTTTAAGTGGATGGACAGTTGAGGAGTTGGATTATGGAGTGGATTGAGGTCTGTCCATTAAGTATGAAGATTGGTTATCTTAATATATATCTAAGCACTTATTGCATATATGTGTAGAGATGATAATCTGGACCAACTGATGATTGCTGGTTTAGCATGAAATACATATATTGGTGATTATTTATCTTTTCAACATATATGTGTTCACATGTATCAGTATTATGAGATAGAATGGTGGGTCGTGTGAAAGTCTGTGCTCATATACCCTATATATTACCTATATTGATACAGGTATATAATAAGCCTGTATTTCAGTTATTACATAGTAGAGATGTTTGCCCATCTCTCGTATATGTATTAAATGGATTATGTCCTGTACATGATGGACCAGATTGACTTTAGGTCAACATGGGTGTGACGAGAATCTCGGCCTCAGGTTGGCCTTTGAGCATTTCATCAGATTTTCAATTGGATGGATGGTTGAAGAGTTGGAGAGTGGAGTGGATTGAAGCCTGTCCATTAAAGTATGAAGATTGGCTATCTTAATATATATCTAAGCACTTATTGCATATATGTATAGAGATGATAATCTGGACCAACTGATGATTACTGGTTTAGCATGAAATACGTATATTAGTGATTATTTATCTTTTCAACATATATGTGTTCAAGTGTATCAGTGTTATGAGATACGAGTGGACAGTGATGGGTCATGTGAAAGTCTGTGCTCATATACTCTATATATTAAATAATCATAACCTATAATTATAAAATCAAATTAATTAATTAATTAATTTTTTTTGAATGAAATTTTTTTATTCACAACAACAATTAAATGCAAAAAAAAATATTAAGAAAACTTGAAGATGAAGATGGTAAACAATAATTGTGTAAAAAATACAAAACATTACCATTTTTAATGTAGGGGATTTGAACACAGATTTTCAAGTTCCCTTCAGCTATCTACTCGAGATAGAGTGGATAGTTGAAGGGAGCTTGAAAGTATGTTCAAATCCCCCTATATTACATTTAAACTTTCAAATATATGAATTATGCCTATATTTCAAATAAAATTATTATTATTACTTTTAATTAGTTAAATTAATAATATTTTGCTATTAATTATACAATTATTGTTTATCTTCTTAATTTTCAATATTTCAATTTTTCACAATAAATCATCTTAAACAAATATGATAAAATGAGCAATCCATCATTCTTATACTATCTAGTGTAAGCTTGAGTTATCAGTGATCACCTATAAAATTTCTAATATTTAAATCACTATCTTCAGTCTGGTTTCTGGCTATTGCCTTTATTAGAGAAGCTTGGAATTCAAAGTTGGAAGGAAATATAAATCATTCTAAAGTTTTGAACCAACAGTTGTGTAGATCTGAATGTTCAGTAACTGTATATTTCAATAACTCTTCAGTTTTTCATTAACTATTAGCATCTTATTCCCTTAGCTAGGAATGTTAAGGATCAACAAATAATCAAACTCCCCAGCTTAAACAATATAATAAGACAAGAGTAGTACTGACTTGAATTTCAGATTGTCAGTTTGACAGATAAAATAGAGTTTAAAGTGGTTATTAGATGTAGGTCTGCATTTTTTTTTACAATTTTGAATCCCAATTCTTATTGATAAAGGCAAATGCCAGAAACCTGTCTGAGAGTGGGGATTTATAAATTAAGAATAGTAATTTTTTTATGCATCTAATGATCACTGATTACTCAAGCTTATGCTAGATGGTACTAGTTTGGAGAGCTATTCTTGTAGTATATAGAAGATATGGATAAAGACTATGTCTATATACTTTTACAAAAGGTGGGATGATTGTGTAAGGAGGATTGTTGAATGTTATAGTGGCAAAGAATGGATAGATGAACAGATGCATTAATAAAAAATAGGGAGCTGGAGAGATGGAGAACTAGTATGGAGAATAAAAAGAGTTTAAATATATATAGAAGTAAACAGAATATTGGGTGCAAGTTAATTTATGATAACAGCAAGAAAATTAGTTCATTGTTTAAGGCTCGAACAGGATTATTAGCAACATGAGAATATACACATAAATGTAGAAATTTGGATGATTTAGTCTGCAAGTTAATATGGAAGGCATGGAAAATATCAAGCATCTGCTAATTGAATGTAAATGCTTACAAGTAGAAAGATTACAAATAATGAATGTGGGAGAATAAAGTGATTATACAGAAAATGGATTTTTGGTTTTTATGCTGGGTTTGGAAAAAGGTAAGGGGAATCTAGATATAAAGACCATATAGTGGGAAAAACTTAGGGTGGGGAATGGAAAGGGAAATTAAGGTGGCTAACAGTTTCTCTGGATATAGTGGCTGAGAGATTCCTGATTTTGATAAAGGAGTAACCATATCACATCACATGTAGTTAGCCAAAAAATAAAGAAGATAGAAGAAGAGGCAAAGAATATAGAAGTAAAATTCAAAGTGCTAGATATGAGTATGAACAGATTAAGGAATTAATGAATAGAAATGATAAGGAAGAAATAGATAAGGAAGTTCTGAAGGTTGAAGAAAATGTTTCAAATGAAATAGGGAAAGTAAACTATGAGACAGTTTTGATAGGGAACTTGCTAATTAGGTGACGTGGAGATGTAATTGCAAGGGAAAATAAAAATAGATATGTAAGCATATAATTTACTTGGAGCTAAAATTAGGGATGTTACAGATAAGGCAAACAGACAAGGGAGTAGAGATGCTTGTGTTATGGTGGGGACAAATAATTTGTCAGAGCCGTCAGAGAGAGAGAGAGAGAGTAATGGATGAGTACAAAGAATTGATTAGTAGTTTGAATCAGATTAAAGAAAGAATAGGAATAGTTGGATTACTACTAAGATTTGACAATAGGTATATGTTAGATAGGACATGTTCTATAAATGAAAGATTGGAAAAACTATGTGGATATGTGGCATTTTTTTTATTAATAAGAGGGAGTTATACAATAAAGATGGATTGCAGTTAGCAAAACAAGGAAGTAAAGCATTAGGGAGCCTGATTTATGAAAAATATATTTTGGGAAACTTATAAAGGGGGTAAGGTTTTAAATTATAGTATTAACAAAAAGAAGATTAAGGGTGGATGGAATGTAGGAAGTAAACAAAGAGTAGCTTATTATGATATAAATGTGGATATGGAGAGGGAATTGGTTAGTAAAACTAATGATAAACAAACTACAATATAATAGAGAAGAATCAAAAGAATTTATAAAAGATCTGAAAGAAAGGAAGACATTGTGAAAATTGGATATTTGAATGCGCAAGATAGTAGGAGATCATTTAAAAACGAAGGGTTTGAGGTATTAGCAGTAGTGGAAATGCACCTAAGAGAACTTACACCGGAAAATTTGGTATGGCAGGGTATAAATAGAAAAGAAAAAAAAAGGGGGGGGGTTGTGATATAGGAGTAATGTCAAAAAAATATAGAAGGGTAGTAATAAAGGAGTAATGTAAAAAATAATATTTAAATACTGTCATGTGTCAAGAACATTTGTGGTGTGAGATAAGGTTAGTAAGACAAGAATTGGAGGTGGCTATAGTTGTATAGGCTACTGGAGGTAGTCAAACTGTAATGGAATGGAACAATAACATATATGAATGCCTATTTAAGAATATACAGAGTTTATAAAAAAAAAAAAGAGGAAGAAAATTCTGTTTTTAGGGGATATGAATGGGTGTATTGAAGAAATTGATGATTTGGATAACAAAAATGGGCAACTCCTGAAATTTTTTTTCAGAGAGTGAATTTGAACATTGGAAATTTATCAGATATTTATGAGGGGCAATACACATGGTCAAGAAATAATATATTTCACACAAAGATTATACATTAGTAGATAAAGAGGGAATAAATAAAATACAGAAAATTAAAGTTTTTGATAATGAAGAGAGAGTATGTAATAGTGATCATAATTTCTTTATAATAGAAATAATTAATAATGCGAAGGAAAATATAATAAAAGTAGAAAGAATAATGAAAGATATGCATGGAGAGTAAATGAGTAAGAATAAATTAGAAGAATATAAAATGAAAGTAGAAGATATGGAAGAGTTTGTTGGGAATGAATATAAGGATTGGTGTGGTGAAGTAGGAAAAGTGACAAATAGAGTTTTAAATGAAAGTATGCAGAAGAATGAAAATAATAGAAAAGTAAGGATTAGTAAAAATGTAAAAGAGAAGAAACAAAGCATAGGAAAACTATTTAATAAAAAGAAGTTTGCTAAAATGGATAATTATAGAGAGAGAATGAAATTAAATAGTAAATTATTGGAAGATATCAATAAAAGTGGAGATGGGAACAAAAAAAAATTGGTAATATATTAAAAGAAGGAATGAAGGAGAGAGAGAAATAATATTACTAAATGATGAGAAAGAGTAGTTCTAGAGAAGAATTAGAGTTGATCTTAAATAAATATGTAATGATATAGAAAATATGTTAGATGTGGACAGAATGACAACAATCATAAAAGCAAAGGCAAAACTCCGTACAGTAGTGCCACCCTGTGCCAAACAGAGTAATCAATTGATGCCAGAAGGCTGGTGCATAAAATCCCTATCTAGTGCCTACTGTACGGAGAGTTTTGCCTTTGTTTACAACAATTATGTGCTAGTATAGAGATGGTGATCATGTAATGTTTAGTGGTTTAAAATCATAAAAACACATAGCAATGGAAATATTAGTTTTACAGAAAATGAACTAAATGAGGCAGGGGAAAAATGGAAGGCAAGAGATTTAGATGGGTGGGCAGCAGAGATGGTGATGAATTTGGGAAATGCTGTAATAAGATGCTTCAGAAGACAGAATTCCCAGATAGCTGGAATAATACAAGGGTGTGGCTATTATTTAAAGAAAAGTGTAGAGACTATTAGAAAGATAAACAATTATAGACCGCTGGTGGTAACATTGCTGTTGTATAAAGTTTTTGCATATATGATGACTGGAAGGGTGGCAAAATGGCTGAAAGAAAATAATATAATGGGAGAAATGCAAGGAGGTTTTAGAACAAAGTTCATTTGTTGTCACCCAACTTATAGACATGAGTAGGAATATAGATAGGCAATTATATATGGCTTTATAGATATAGAGAAGACATACGATAGAGTGAATAGTAATAGATTATGGGTGAGTTTAGTTAATTTGGGAATGAATGGGGATTTAATTGGTCTTTAGAAAATGTAAAATCAGAGTTAAAAAAATGAAGTGGGACTAAGGCATGGATATCATATGTCACCTATTTTGTTTTACCTAATTTGAGAGAGAAATGGAAAGGGCAATAGTAAGGATTAGGAAGAAGAGTAGAGATACCATTAATAGATGGCAAGAGAGTGTATACATTATCAGGTCTTTTATTTGCTGATATTTTTTTTATGCACAGAAAGCAGAGAAAATATAGAAGTTGTGCTGAAAACTTGTGCAGGGATAGGTAAAGAGATAAGGATCAAATTTAGTGAAGAAAAATTAAAAGAAGTGATAGTTAAATGCTGGGGAAAGAGAAGAAAAAGAATTGTGTGATGAATAGTTACAACTATTTGGAAATTGTCTTAAATAATATTGCTTGGAGGAATGGGGGGGGGGGTGATAAATTAAGCAAAAAAATGAAAGGGACTGATAAAGAAATTAAGTGTTTTCATGTAATAAGTATGATGTAGCAAGAAATGTGTGGCAATAGTAGGGTTAACCTAGGGTAATGATATGCGTTAGCAAATGAGTGTTAGATTATTTGAAAAAGTACAAAGAGAAGTAGGAAGACATGTATTCGATGCAGATTTGTGGATGGCAAAGGAGGCAATTTCAAGGAGAAATGGTATGGTCAAGTTTTTATATGAGATGCAAAAAGTAAAATGAAAATGATTGGTAGATTGCAATTTATGGATAGTAAAAGAATAGCCAAAATAGCATTTAATTGGATTACAAATAAAAGGCAGGCAACAAGATGTATGAGAAAGGTAGTATGGTATGCAGATGATTTCAGTATACTTATACAATGGGTGGGGTGATTGTTGAATTTAATTAGTGGCAAAGATTGAGATAGAAGAATAGATATATTAATAAAAAAATAGGGAGCTGAAGAGATGGAGAACTAGTATGGAGAATTAAAAGAGCTTAAGTATTTATAGAAGTAAATAGAACATTGGATGTGATAGCAGGGAAAGTAGTTTACTATTTAAGGCTTGAATAAGATCGCTAGCAACAAGGGAATATACATATAAATGGAGAAATGTGGGTGATTTAGTCTACAGGTTATGTAAGGAAAACATGGAAAATGTTAGGCATTTGCTAATAGAATGTAAATGCTTACAAGTAGAAAGAGTATAAATAATATATAGACCAAGTGATTATACAGAAAGAGGGTTATTGATTTTTATGCTGGGGTTGGAAAAAGATAAGGGGAATTTAGATACAAAGGCCATGGAGTGAACAAAGATGATGTTATGGAAGTAGGATAGAGCAGGATAGAGAAGAGAGTGGGAAAAACTTAAGGTGAGAAATGGAAAGGGAAGGTAAGGTGGCTAACAGGGTTTTCTTGGACACATTAGCTGAGAGATTCCTGACTTCAATAAAGGATTAGCCATATCACATCACATCACATGTATTTTCAGGTTTTTATTGTTGTGGGTTTTTTTTTGGATTTAATTCTGAAATAACCCACACATTTTAGCCAAAATATTAATTGTTGGTATGAATAAAATTTTCCATTAAAAAAAAAAAGGAATCAACTCTTTGTTTTTATAATTAGTTTATTGATTGTTGAATATATATGTTTTAGTATGTAAATAAATTCATACTAATGAAAAATAATGTTATTTGCATTTTGTCTGTATAGTTATATTAATGCATGAATAATTTTGACATTTTATTTATTATTTCATGATTTTCATTTACCATCAATCCATTGCAGAATGAAAATCTAATTTTAATCCAGTTTCTTCTATTTTTTTATTTATATATAAAATAACATTAGATTAAACAACATCTAAATGTCATACAAGAATGTTTTTGTTATATACTAATATGTTCTTAAATATATAAATGTAAGGACTAAAGAGGATAAAACATCAAAAATAACTTATGGTTTTTAATAATATATTTGTTGTTAATTAAATAATCTATTTTACTATTATTTACTTTTTAATGAATTCTATCTTTTGCCAATGTAGTAGCCATTACATACAATAATTTTATTGTGTTCTAATATAGAATACTTTTTAAAAATAGATTAATAATTTGAACGATTTGCTTATTGATAAAAGTTTTATTAGAAAACAAATTCTAATATCGCTCAAATAGAAGTGTAAATAAATTACTCTTTATTAATATTATTCGTATTTTCAAAACGAAATTATGTTTTATTAATTATATATGTTTTATTAATTTAAGAAGATTATACCTATACAAAAATGCATCATGAGTAAACACCACTTGTCATATGATATAATGCTATTGTTTTATCCAAAGATAAATGTAATTACTTATTCTTGCTGAGATGTCTAAAGTTATATAAATTTTATCGATATAATTTAAATGAAACTCCAACTGGTAGTGAAATCATTTGTGGAAGATGTTAACATCATGCAAGAAGAATGTTTAGGAACAATTGGATATCTGGATTACCTCTGCGATGATTAACAACCAAGAAATAAAGAACTTTATTTTTGAGGAACATTACTTCACAAATATGGAAATGAATAAGACATTAATATAAACTTTTATGATATTATATTATCTCAGTGAATTGTCATTTAAAAATACTTAATTTTATTTCCTTTGTTATTAAAATTTGTTTGCCATTGAAATAATTCATTTATGAAAGACTAAATGAAAAGGAATAGAAGATTATGAAGGCAAACATTTTTATTTTGTATTTAATAAAATTTAGGTCTTCTATGAAAGCGACTTGACTGAGGTATGAACTGAGGTATAAAAATAAACTTAATATGAAGGTAAAAATTTATCGCTATTCATATTGGAATTATTCATGACATGACAGAAACTTTGTTATTACTAATTTAATTAACATGATAATGTTTGTTTGTTATTAGTTGTGTAAATAACTAATATCTTGTATGAAAGATTTGATATTTCTTAATGATGACTATACATAGGAATGGTCTCATGAAGTTGAAATTCTCTCATACAGATTGCATATTATAATATTATTTATTTGTATATGAATTAAATCAAAAGTAGTTAGTTTAGCATTTTTATAATTCTTTTTTGTAAATTATAAAAAATGTTTATTATGATATAAATTATTAGAATCTGTTTGTGTTATGAGATATATATCTACTATGGGAATATGAGAAGGTATTAATTATTTAATATAAAATAGTAGAGATGTAAGCAAAGCAATTATAATTTTTTTTTTGTTATATTAAATAAATTTGAATTGGCATTTGTTAATAAATATTGTTAAAGTTAATTTTAAATTTAAAGAAGTTTCTAATTTATTCATTTTTAAAAATTTTTTTATATGTCAAATGCGTTGACTGGAAAACAACCCGGGCCAGCTGCTTGGAAGGCAGCTATGCTAATTGCTAGGCCACCAATGTTTGACTATTTATTCATTTTACGAAACAAAATAAAGTTAAATACATATACCCACACACATATATTATACTTATTTTATATCCTAATAATTTGGTTGAAATAAATTTTAAAAATATATTGAGATTATATTGAATATTGTTACTGCTGTAGAATTGATGACAATTCCTGAAGAGAGTTAATTGTAAAACCTACCCTGAGTTTGAATTCTGAGCATAATGGAATAATTAATAAAAGTGAAGATTGAATGATTTAGTCTAAATTGTGTCTATATTAAATATTTGATATTAAATTATTTTATTTGAAAAGAATTCAATTTTGGATTAAAGTTAAATCATTTTATTCACAGCATATTATATGAAGACCCCAAATCTGATTATAGTGAGATGCGACCACCTTGTTCCTTAGGGAATCCGTACCATTATAATAAGAAGAATGGATAATAAAAACAGAATATCGGAATTAATGAACCAGCTTTTATTAAATTGGTATAGGAAAAGAAAAATAAATTCATCAGTGCTAGAAGAATAATTTGGTAACTGTTAAAATTTACAATATTGCTTTAAATATTGAGTTGAAAGAGAAAATAAGTTGTAAGAGAAAATAATGTTAAGAAGGTGGTAAGGAATGGTAAATCACCACATGATGATGATGTATCATTGCTCAAGCATAGTACCCTAATACCATGTTACCATATCATCTTGATTTTAAACAGATGAACTTAACATATACATGAACATAAAATAAAGGCATATGGCTTTATTCCTTGAGTGTTTGTAAGAAGTTAAAGCATCAGACATGCGAGCACCAGAATGGATTCTGGAACCTCCCGATCCCAAGATAGAAGCTCTATCAAGTGCAGCAAAGTGGACAGAGTCACATGAATATGTAAAGCAGACATAAGCTTTTTTTTTCCTGGATTGGTTATCATAATACATTTGATCAAATCCTAAGTATTATTGCTTGATTTTGTTTTAGAATAAATAACATTAAAATTATATATAATATCTTAATTCTGTGTTGTCAGTGTAATTATAATTTAGAATTTTTATCTTCTGCCTTCTTATTGCATGTTCTTTTAGACTTTTAATGTCTTTCAATACTAGTCTATTATTATTTTATTGTGTAGGGTGGGAGAAACAACTAATTAATAGTGTCAGAACAATTGTGGAATGAAGATTACAGGGCAAAGATTTATCCTTGCAATATTATTATAATTAATTCGTTTTTTAATGGAAACTTGATTATTTTATTATTGCTGCAGTATTGAATTTAAATTGATTAGAAATTTTCTTACATATATATATATATATTTGAAAGATCTGTATCTAATATTAATTTATTTTAGAAATAAATTATTCCTATGCCAAATATAGAATAATTCTAATGAAAGTTATAATTGTTTATACTAAGTATAGGGGTTTGAATGCAGACTTTTAAACCCCTTCACTATCCACACTATCTCATACTACTGATACACATGACCATACACATGCAGAAAAGATAATCACCAATATACATATTCAGTGCTAAACCAGCACTTATCATTTGGTCCAGACTACTATCTCCCATACATATATATAATCAGTGCTCAGTTTATATTAAGATAGCAAATCCTTACACCTTAATGGACAGGCTTCAACCCACTCCAACCTCTAATTCTTCAGCCATCCATACCAATGAAAATCTGATGATGGAATTCCGAAATCCCATGCTGATGTCAATATTGTTGTCATGCCCATGTTGATCTCAAGTCACTTTTACCCCTCACATATAGGACAGTATCCGTTTAAATACATAGAAGAAAAATGGACAGAATGCAGGCTTAATATGTGAGATTTGAAATACCAGGCAGCTCTTATACCTGGAGCCTAATTGTAAATATAAGGGATTTAAACTCAGACTTTCAAACCCTTTGACTATCCCAACGATCTCATACTACTGAGCATTGATTATATATATGTATGGGAGACGGTAGTCTGGACCTACTGAAGAGTGCTGGTTTAGCACGGAATATGTATATTGATGATTATTTATCTTTTCTGCATGCATGTGATCATGTGTTCAGTAGTATGAGATAGTGTGGATAGTAAAGGGGCTTGAAAGTCTGAATTCAAATTCCCTATATTTACAATTAGGCTCCAGGTGTAAGAGTGCCTGGTATTTCAAATTGTTTATACTGTATTTTTAAAAGTAATGATGGAATATTTATATATTTAATATAATTATCAGAGTTTACTGTTATGATTATGATATTAGACTTATAAAAGAACATTAGTGTAGTCTATTGTTTTTGTAATGATAAGGATAAACTGACATTTTCACTAAAATGAGGCTGCAGCATATTGTAATCATTTTTGTTTTATGCTCAGCACATCAACAGCATCATAAATTATTTTGGGACCTTTACCCTTCATCTACTAATTTTGAAATAATTTATTAATCATATTGAATGGCTATTCTAATATGATTTAATGCATTAATAGAGTTACATGCTGAAGTTCAAGATTTGTAGATTACCACTATATTCTATCATTTTTATGCTCAAAATTTTTATGAATACCTGAACAATAAATCATTTTATTTTATTTTTTTATTGGATGAGTTGTTTCTTAAAAAAAAAAAAAAAAATTAAGTTTAAGAAAATTCTAGCTATCTGTAAAAATAGCAATCTTGACTTAGATTTGAATCTCAAGTTTTGATCATGGTATTGCCTACTATATAATAAGGAAATGCAGCAATCTAGTTCCATTTTATTGCTATTGTTTTGAATTGCCTATGGCTACTTTATGGCAAATAGTGCCATTATATTTAAGGCATACTTTTTAATTTATAGCAAAGACATTTATTCTGGTAAGGAGTGTTGATCATTTTATTAGTAGCAAAT
The DNA here is from genome assembly GCA_028023455.1 of Epiperipatus broadwayi. Taxonomy (NCBI): domain Eukaryota; kingdom Metazoa; phylum Onychophora; class Udeonychophora; order Euonychophora; family Peripatidae; genus Epiperipatus; species Epiperipatus broadwayi. The sequence continues at coordinate 5,954,086 of JAQFVV010006251.1, forward strand.
AATAAAGATGAACTTTAGACAAGTAGAAAAGATCAGAATATATAAGTTTGGAGTGAAATTAAATGCATACAACTTAAAACAATATATGCAGAAAAATAAAAATTTAAGATTTGTGGTGGAGGGAAATTACAGAGCATAATAAGAATTTTACAAATATTTGGGAAGTTGTTACTAAGGAAATTAGAATAAGAATTGCAATAGTTGCACTTTATTTGAATAAGGTTTGTGTTATATTATTCTGCTTTTGAAAATAGAATTAAGAAATATCTTGTAGAGTTATGCTTGCATATTATTTTTTATAGAATAGAAACTTAGAAAAAGAAATGATGAGATCTTTGTGATTAAAGAAGATTGGGAGAAATAAGTTGAAAGTATAGGATTAGGTCAACAGATTTACAAGTTTAATGAATAAAAAAACTTATTGAGGGGAATAAAGGTAGAAGGTTTTTTGAATAACTTGTTCGGACTATGGATATGAGATGAAGATAGTTTGACAAAAGAAGATTAAAGTTACTTTAAGGAGATAGATAGTTCTGAACTTTCAAAGATCAGATAAAATAAGATGAGCACTTGAGAAATTGACATGGGATATTATTTAAAATCCCTCTTTTGGAAAGTTTTTGGTAATAATAATTTATTATTACATATCTTTAAGGTAGATTCTTTCTAAACTGTTATCCTTACATATATATATATTTATTATTCTACATTTTTATTAATCTTTATCTGTGTTCTTAAGAGCAATCAACTCTTTTCCTTTTTTTAATACTTTTCTCTCTCATCTTTATATCATTTTAAAGCATCACTATATTTGTTTAGTTCTCTGAATATGATTAGATTTTTCCCTTTTTAAATATCTCTATAATACATATTTTCTTTCTCATTTTTGTCTAAAAATTCATTTTTTCCAACTTTATTTATTTTTTTTTAATTGCCTAAAGTATCTCCATAAAGTATCAAGTCTAAACTAAATATTTCATTTTTGTTGACATACAATAAACAAACAATAATAACTGAAAATGTTGCCATTTCACTCCTAACTTTAAAATCTTTTTTATGTTTTTCATTCTTAAAATATATAACTTTCTAAATATAAATTATGATAATTAGAATATCCCTGAAATGAGAAAGGAGAAAGGACACTGCAAGAAAAGGATCACTTTATTATGTTTCATTGGCTCTTTGATTTCATTGGTTGCCATTAACTTCTTCCAGAATGTGGAAGATGATTGCAACTGAGTTTAATTTTCAATCTCCCTTAAAATGTCTCTTATACTTTATATCCTAGAAAATGGCACAATAATGTTTATTATTGTTAACTTGTTTTATTTATTTTCCCTTTTCTCCCCCAATATATATTTATTCATATTCTTCTATTTTCTTTCCCTAATTATTACTTTCAGTATGTTATTTCCATCATAGATCAGAAATCACGAGTCTCTCTGATTTACATATGACATGAAGCTATTTCTAGATAATGCACATGAGAAGTCCTAACATATTTATTATATATACAATTATACCATTTGTTAATGCTCCAATATATTCCATTCTAGTTTACCCACAAAGATCTATTCATTTACTAAATTGTATTACTTTTATTTCTATACCAGTTACTTTCAAATTGAGCATGAGCTCAGGCTATTGGGGAGTTTATATATAAAAAAAGGCTAAATTAGGACATCAATTCCTAGGAATATGAAATCATAGCTTGACATGATAATAGAAGTGATAATGATGTCTAATGCTTTCTTGATGGAAACCATAATACAAAATAATTTTACATAATTTGAAACTTAAAAATAATCCACAGAGTAATAAATTAAAAATAAAGCAGTAAAAAAAAAAAAAAATCTAAAATCCTTTGACTTGAAACTAATAGTAGGTGGAAAATCTGAAATAGATATGAAAGAAGATCAACAACAGATGTCTACAAAGGTGGAAAATATAAAAGCAGACCAATAACAGATGTCCACAAAGATGGAAAGTATGTCTGAAAGGATCATATTTTATGAAGATGGATATAACAGGTGAACTATCCAAAAAATTAGATAGTGTAAAATTGGAATTGAAAGATGAGGTATCATGGATACAAACTGACATGGATAACAAAATTAAAAAAACTGAAAAGGTCACTGAAAAAAAAAAAAAACCGTAACTGTCGGAAAAGATTTATTAAAACGGAAACAAAACTAGATAATAAAATGGAAAGTAAACATATGGAAATAAAAAGTATATATGATAATTTTCAAGATGAATTATACATAAATCAAGAAGAAACTAAAAGGGAAAGATAAAAAGCATCCATGCAGAAATCAATAATCACAAAAAAGAACAAAAAACTTGAATACATAACCAGTAAAAAAAAAATTCAATCCATAGAAAATGATTATCAATGCTTTAGCATGAAACAAAACTTGATAGATGGAGATTTAAAATAAAATAAAAATAATATCGAAATATTATTAGAAAATCAGTCAAGTATATTGGACCAACTAGAAAATAAAAATGTTACAATAGAACAAATGATAAAAGATTTGAGAAATGAATATGATAGAGAAAGACAAAGAATGATAGAAAACCATAGACAAGTTCTCAAAAAGATTAAGCCGTCCAATGTGGAAGAAGACACTACTGCAGATAAATTAAACCGCATAATGGAAGCTATCAATAGGTTGGGGGAAAAACAAAATAAAAAAGGACATCAAGATGAAACAGCAAATGAGATGGGAGGCATATGGATGGAACAAAACAATAATGAAGATGTTATCTACTCCATAGAAGAACCATCACAATACTCAATTTCCTATTAACATCCAAAAGGAATACTGTCCAAGCCAATATGATAAACCAATTCATGAAGTTGAAAAGATTCCAAGGTCTGACTAATGAAGCTCCAATATAACATTTAAAAAGCTTGAACATATTTTTTGATTAATAACAACCTTATAGAGGATGAAAAACTAATAGTGGTGTATAGACATTTACAAGGGGATGCCTTATCTTGATGGGGATCATTATTCCAAGTATCCAAAATGTTTGAAGAATACCAAACACTACTAACAAAAAATTTCTGGAACAGTGATTACCAAGAAGCATTATTGTACCAGATCCTTCAAGAAAAATATAGGAGTAGCCCTGGAAAAATGCTAACTAAGTTTTTTTGGAGGCAGGTGGCCAAATTAAAAACCCTGGATACCTACCACCTTAGCTAGAATCAAATCATATGAATTGTAAAACACAATTTGCTATTAATGTTTGAAAAATCATTGTTATATACCAACACACAAAACATCAAATAGATCTGTTAAATAACATAGACTCCAATAACCAGAGTATGAGTCAAAAATACTTAGAAAAGAGGAAAGAAGACATACCCATGAATACTAATGTTTGTAAAATAAGAAAGAACAATTATAACTCTAGCCATCCATGAACTAAAACAATAAAGGGTAATGATACCACAGGGAACAAAGTAATTACTGATATATTTCAAAATTCAAATACCAACAGTATAGCATGCACTAGTGGACTAAGCCAAACTAAAGTTGGGTATGGTAAAGACATACCTAAAATGGCGAATAAAGTAAATTAGAGAGGGACTTGGGAAATAGTTCCTTTCCTCAAGGACCTATGCTAAAAATGAGGAGCAGAACTAACCAATTAGTAAAAGAAATCACCAATCTAACATGTTCATGGGAAAATAAAGTGCCTAATCATGCTGTACAAAGTTGCCCTAAAATAGAAATAATGTTTGAGGGTTTAAGAATTAAAGCCTTGCTAGATACTGGTAGCCAAATCTTTGTAATTTCTGATGAGTTCTATAGAAGGGTGGTATATAAAATTTCAGATATCAAAACGCTACCCCTCAAGTCATTACAGGATAAATGGCTAACAATAAAAAGGCAAAATTAATTCAAAAAACAAATCAAACATGTATCTATTGTCTTTTTAAAACTAAGTGATCTCATTTATGAAGTCATCGTATGGTTGATTTTGAAAACAAATTAGTTAGAGTAAGTGATGAGGTTGTAAAAATGATATTACTTTCACCTTATGACTTAAACAAAATTGATTGTATGTTGTCCACCATACCTGAAAGCACTGCTAAAGGAAAAATTTGCGGAGTCAAATTTAATTACAGGTGAAAATATAGAGAAATTGCAATCTGTGATTAATGAATATGATATCATATTTTTAAAAATACCAGGAGTGATAGTGGGATTTCAGCAAAGGATTAAACTGTTTGGAAACCAACTCTTTCAATCCAAAAACCGTATCCTATCCCATATCAATATTGAAGTGAAATTAACAAACAGATCCAAAGATGATCGACTGGGGAATAATATCCAAATGTTCTTCACCATTTTGCAACCCGATTGTAGCAGTGAAGAAGAAAGATGGGTCGAGATTTTGTTTAGATGCTAGACATCTAAACAAAATTACAATTCCAGATAGGAATATACCACCATCCATACCAAACTATTCGTGAAATTTGGTAATAAGAAATTATTTTCCACTTTTGATTTAACTTCGAGTTATTGGCAAATTGAACTTCACCCAGATAACCCCACTACACTACATTTCGATATGAGGGATTCACTTATCAATTTAACAGGATGCCATTTGGCTTGATTAATAGTGGGGCTGGTTTAATAAGATGCCTGGATAAAACCCTTTCTCCTGAGATTAAAGATTGCAATAATCTATGTAGATGATGTCATCATTGCATCTCATATAATTATAGAACATTTTTAATATTTAAGGTTATTCTTTAAAAAGTGCTTTAACAAAGGTATAAAAATCAATTTCAAAAAGAGTACTTTAGTATGTAACTAAGTAGTCTTCTTAGGTCATATTGTTGTAATGGGGTGAAACTTCATTCAGATAAGATCAGTGCGATACAGAATTTCCCTACACCAAAAAATAAAAACATCAGATTGTTTTTAGGTTTGTGTAACTTTTATAATCATTTTTATCACAAATTTGCTGACCACATGGAACCGTTATTAAAATTGATTAGAAAAAGTGAAAGATGGAATTGGACTAAAGATCAAGATGATACATTTGCTACTTTTAAAACAGAATTTTTAAAGCAAATAATGCTAGCTTTTCCTGATTTTAACAAACCCTTTATCTTCCAAACAGATAATAGTGGTTATGGGTTAGGGGTAACCCTATCTCAAATCTAGGAAGATGGCCAAACCAGGGTCCTTTACTTCATCAGCCGTCTCTTGAAAGGTCCTGAAATAAATTATATGGTTACTGAAAAGAAAGCACTAGCTATAGTGTGAGCTTTACAGAAATTTTGACTAATGCTTCTCAGATCAAAGATGATAGTGATCACTGATCATAAAAGCCTTGAATTCTTAAATCACAGCTATTTAACAAATAGTTGCTTTGTTAATTGAAGTTTGCTATTACAAAAATTTGATTTTACAGTATACTGTGAAGGATCTGAACACGTAGTAGATATATTGAGTCAAAATCCATGTCAATCAGAACAGCAACATTTATTTGTGAATAATGCCTAGATTTTAAATATTCACATAACAAAGAAAATGTAGAGAATGATTTATTAAACATAAAACAACTTCAAACTCTAGATCCTAATTTGAATAAAATCATTAAAATGTTAAACAAAGAGAAAACTCAGTATAAAGCTAATGATCTGAAAAATTACAAATTAGATAATCAGTTCTTAAAACACAAGCTAAATAATGATGAAAGTGGATGAAGGGTAGTAATACCAAAAAAATTTAAAAACCCACTTACTCAATATGTATATTATTTATATGGGCACTATGAGGCCCACAAAACTGAACTATTAATGAAAAATTGATTTTACTGGCCTAAAATGTATCATGACGTAAAAGAAATTCGAAACTACCACATATGCTTAAAAGCCAAGCTATTAAACAGAAATTATACAGGTTCACTTAACAATATCATCCCCAAAAGAGCAAATGAAATCTTAGCAGTAGACTTTTATGGTCCATTACCAACTTTCAATAACAAAACATACTTGTTAATGACCTATGATCTTTATGTGAAATTTATGACTGCTTATCCTACCATTCATTTTAAAGAGATAGGAAAACCAGAGACAATCTTAATTGATCATGGTATCCTTTTTCTATCTTAAAAATGGACTCAATGGGTACAGGAACAACAGATAAAACATGTCTTACTTCTATTAGGAACCCACAATCAATCTCTTGTGAATGTGTAATGCGGGAACTCGGACATTTGTTCAGAACCTACTTGGGAGATAAGCATAAAGATTAGGTAAAGCATATGCAGTACATAGTCAATTTTATCAATTGGAGTGTAAATGAATCCACTGTATTCACACCCATCAGACTACAAATGGAACAAAATACCCCAATTTTATTCCACATACTCATGCCTATGCTCATAGAATTACCCATCAACCCAGAAAAGGATAGAATAGAGGCCTATAACAAAATGTTAACAAGGAGTGAAAGATGTAACAAATTTTAAAAGAAATGTAAGTATCATTTCAAAATAGGTGATAAAGTTTTTATTAAGACACCCCATGTAAATAACCCCAAAGAATTTATCTTCCTCAAATTTTGCGATCTATATGAGGGGCCATATACCATCATCAAATGTGCTGGCCCAAACACCTATTGAATAAATAAAGACAATGATGTCAAAGGAACCTACAATGCTCGAAGTATGAAGCCATATCATGGTGACAAATAATAGATTCACCAATAACTTAAAACAAAATACAATGCTATGGATTATAAACCTGAAATTTCAAATACTATCCAATAATGCATGTATTTGATCAAAATTTCATATGAAATAGCGATATCTAAAATCAGTAGTGGTAAACATGGATAATATAATAGACCATGAATACCCCAACAAAAGTAAAAATCATGGACCTATCTTAACCTAACCCTAAACAAAAAAAAAAATCAAAGAATTAAAGATATAAATCATCTTTAATACTTTTACTAGGAGGATATATGATGGACAATGCCCCTCCAATAACCAGTACATATAACATAAGGCCCAATCCCAATTCAAGCCCATGATATTAATGTTATTTATTAAGTGATAGAATTAGGTAATGTTAGGATACATAAACTAACAAAACAGTTATCACAAACTAAAATTTAAAGCCAAATATAAATAAACATTAAAACAAAAGTTAAACTTAACTGGTCCAATGAATATCATGACATGCAATAGATCGGATGAATGAACTTAAGAAAAAAAAAAGTATATAATATTAAAGTAAAGAAAAACTAGGTGTTTATTTTCTTTTCTTATGATTTTGTTTTAACAAATTGATTATGTTAATACTTGGCCAAAGATGATGTCAACAATAAAGTAAAAAGATTAGCATGAACTGGCTTAATATAATGAGATAGTCAACAAACTTTTTGTTCAAGGAGGAAGAAAATCTTTTATCAGAGTAAAAAAAAATATCATTCCCTGTATAAAGGAGTTAAAAGAAAAATCTGAAGGTTTGTTTCAACCAATTCAAACTGGCAATACTATTGAAGAAATCTTTTACAAGGGCTTTAAAAAATGAGTAGAAATGTTTAGGTCTAAAACATCTAAGCAAAGAGTTCACAAAATAATAATTTACAAACAGAATAAAGCATTTGATCTCTAAAAAACAAAAAAAAAACCATCATTGCTTCCTCAGTATAAATTTTTTGATTTAAATCTGAAACATGCAGTAGTAGAAGAATATTGACGCTTCAACTAATATCAACTACAAAAATTTATATAAATATCGATTAAAATAATAATGCATTGCTGAAAACAAGGTGAATGTCATGAAAGAAAAATCATCATCCATGGAGCTAGAAATTGCCAAGACCAATATGGGATTGTCCTATCCATGCCTGGGTTGATGAATATCATTCTCTCTTTTTACACCTCATTCCAAAACTCCAGTTCGAAGGCTAATAAAGTCATCAAATCCACCAAATGTTCGAATTCTTAACTGTGCATAAAGAAACTACCATGGATTATAAGAACAAGCCATCAGAACATTGTCCATACAAACTGTAAAACTCATTTATAAAGTTGACGTCATCAATAATTAATTGCTTGTATGTTATATATAATAATTTATTTTTTTTATTTTAATATAGGACTGAATACATTAATTTAACATTTATGAAATTAATAATAAAGTTAATGTCTCTCAGTACTATGGATAGACAAAATTTATGAGGTACAATCTTGATTATGAAATAATCTGATCATTATAAATGAGACAAGGTAAGATGCTACCTAAGATATATACCAATTCCACATTTATATATATATATACAACACACACATTTGTTAATTATTTATTTTAAAGTTTGTGTTAATTATTAATATTTTTTAATATATTTACTATGCATATCTTTTTTATTATGTGTGTCTTAAACTTATCTCTTTCAGCACACATGTTATACATAACAAGGGGGTTTATTAAACCATCATGACATTAACTAAGGCATAAAATAAAAGATAAGTGAACATGTTACTATATTTATAATAATGTTGTATATAATATGAAGTTTGTTTATGTTAATCAGGACATGTAATGGCTATTCTTTATGAGATCAAGATGGGAAACATTGGTATAAACCAAATGTAAATGAAGAATAACCACAAATATCTAAATGAGTTCTTCCTAACTTTGTTTTAAATTTTATTATCCAAATAGTAATAATCAATGTAAATATATTCATTAAATTTATTGAAATGTTAAAACATGTTTCTTGGTTTATTTTTTTATGGTTAAATTCTACTAAATAATATCCTTAGACATATATCACGATTATTATTTTTATGTAAACAATATACTATATCCACTCTATTAATAGGCATATACTCATTTTACAAGAATACAGTGATACAAATATTCCCTGAACCTAAGAACTATATAAAATCTCCCTGAGTTTGAAATCCGAAATAGTGGGAGTAAACTACAATACATAAATGATAAATTAAGGGTAGAATCAGTAGTTATTTAAATGTTAATCTCTTCTCTTTTAGGCATGAGTTTAAGATAAGGTATGTATGAAAATAGATAATAAAGATACACTCTTTTTACTCATCAGAAGGAACGCATTCACCTTTGTCCACACCATGAATAGACTGCCCCATTACATTTGAGTACAATTTGGGTACAAAAGAGTACAATTTTCCTTTCGTCCCATTACATTTGGCAACCAATGTGGTAGGCATGAATCAGATGGTTGTCATATTGTATCTGGTAAAATTGACATAATGATCACTTGCATTACAAAACCATAAGTCGTTAGGAATCTGATCATATACATAAAAATTGTCCTGTTACAATATATTTTAAACTATTTTAGGTTTAAATGAATTCACTAGAATAACTTACTGAAATATAAATTTATTAATTAGAATCAATAATAATAAAACAAAATTAAGGTCTGCTAAGTATGCTATAAATATAAATTCATCATTCTGATTTTGATTAAAATAATACAAAAATAAGTTATCACATATGTTATTCACTAATATTTCAAAGTTACATAAAACACAACCATATATAAGCATACAAAACATGCTTTATAATAATATAAAATTAACATATTAGGATTGTTATAAACTAATAAAAAAATGAAACTAACATTAATAATACATAAATAATGATTGATTTAACTTATATGTTAATACCCATTCACATTTATATCTTAATGATATTTTATTAGTTAAAAAATAAACTTATTAAATCCATATTATTACATTACAAGGCAATTAATTTGATGTTGAATATATATATAATTCACACATTTATGTGTGTACATATATATAAAATATATAGTATGAATTTTAAAAAATCAAAGTTTTTTTTTTATGGTAAGTAAAAGTTTTTTTTTTAAAAAATATATTGCTTCTTTGACAATCTTTCATAAAAGTTTTTTTTTTTTTTCAAATTACTTTTAATTATTACCATCTTTAAAAATCTAAAGTTTTTTTGTTTTCCAATATAGAAAGATTTTTGAAGTTTTTTTTTCCTAATTTCAAAAGTAAAATGCAAACTAGAATCAATCCACTGGAGATAAAAAGGTCATTTATCCTTATTTTTCTTTCTTTTTTTAGATATATAATTTAGTCAAAACTTATTTATCTTTAAAATGTGTAAATTAGAGATTTTAAATGTGAAGTTAATTATTTAAAATAATGTCATTTCAATAAATTATTTTTTACTCACAAGCTGTATGCATTTGATATATATGACTGGCAATAATTATATTTGCTTTTTTGCATATAGATTATTTAGCATATATAAAGTCATATGGTAAGCCTTCAGCAAGCTGATTAGCATTGGAATCTTGGTTAGCTGGTTCATTATAATCTCTGCAATAGAGTAGTATAATGTCCAATTGACATCTTTAGGAAAGGTGTAAATCAGGTGACTGTTGACATTTGGTCATCTTCATTCTGTCTATAATTTGATAGACTTCAGGCAACTATCTAGTCACATATATGGGCTATGAACTACAGAAAGCTGGCCCTTATTTCCATGTGAAATTCAAACTGCTGTTGAGACATTAGCAGCAGCTGACTTGCTTTCTATATATGCTTTCTTTTTTTTTAAACTTCATAATAACAATGCTGTAATGATATTTTCAAATTCACCTTTTTATCGTATATCGTGGAATTTGAAAACAATAATTTAATAAATTCTTAAAAGTTAATGACCTTTTCAATTCACCTTAATTAAAACCAATTTTTATCTAAAAGTTTTCTTAATCCTTTAAATAAATCCAGATTGTAAGTTATCACAAGCTTTAATTAAAAAAATTCTTAATCTAATTAAAAATAGGGGAATTTTATATTTACCGGTATTATTTATTGTAAAATAAAAACAAGCTTATTTTAGTTTTTTTTTTTTTAATTATCAAAATCAGAATTAAACATTAAATAGATCTTTTTAAAATATTTGATTTAACTACAATAATTTCTAATAATTTTACATTCAAAATTATTATTTACCTCTTTAACTGTTATTCTAGCATTTATTTTTAATGTCTACAAAAAAATTTGTTTGTATTCATTTCTACATTTCCTTACAATTCTCTATATATGTGCGCATACACTGCTATGTTGAGTATACCGAGACATAACCATCTCAATATGAAATCATTTATTTTTTCCAAAATGAAATCTTATTGCATTATATTGTTTTCTGTATCCTGCATTATTCATCTACTTTTTATGGGTCTGGAACTAATTCTATATAGGTTTTTTTTTCTTCAGTTTATTTCTCAGAATGTTGTTTTATCATATTATTTATTAAAAGATCTTAGTTTGCTATTTTTCTGCATGAATAGTTTTATTTTTTTATTTTTTCTAAAGTAAAAAATTAATAGAAATGTATATATGAGAAAAAAACAACAACAACTAAACCTCTAAGTCAGGGGCATCCAATGGGCTAGCACAAACCATAAAATCCTTAAAACATAAGATTTTTTGTTTCATTACATGTACAATATGACTAAAATAAATGTATGTATTTTCTCAAATACAAAGTCAAATAACTTACTAATTTTATATTGCTCTCTTTTACTTTTATAATAAAATATCACTAACACTTATTATTTAAATATGTACATTTTCTATATTAGGGATCACAAACAAACTTGGAACCGCACAATGATTTTAAAGGATTCGCCAAATGAGCCATTGTATAATTAGGATTAGGTATTTGCGATTAGTAGTAATATGATGTAATTGCCTGGCGAAAATTATTCTAAGTTTGCTATTTTGTAAAATAAAGCCTGCATGGACTCTTCAGACAAATTCAGTGATTTCTTTACACCAAATGATGACCTACAATTTTATTTTAAAAAACAAACATGTATTTACATTATAATGATGAGCACATTTATTAAATGAAAAACATGACAATCACTTAGGTGAACTGAAATTTTAAATGTCTTCCAGTATGGAAATGAAAGAGTTCTTTTGTTTGTGTAATTACCTCCTCATAAATGTGGCCAAATATGAATCGAGATGCTGATGCTCAGTTCCTCATTTTTTATTCCGCCATTTGGCTGAATTCCAAAGTTGAGTTTATAGATATGGTTGACTTGAAAATATTTGTACTCTGCAGCTTGCATTTCATCCATTTTGTAGGGTATCCAGCAATCCAGAATAAATTATGGAGCCCTCTTCCTTGTTATATTTGATGGCTTACATGAGAGTTGGCACTATCCTGTTAGGAATTTTCACAATGAAACATTGGTCTGTCTCCCAGTAGAAATCCCCGAACATTCATTGCTTTGGTGGTATTTGGCTAGCTTGGTTCTTGCACTTACTAAACAGACCATAAATTTCTATCACTTTCTCTGGGCCTCCAATTTTATGTTTCTCTCCAGATAACATGGTAGAGACAGACTTCATGGAGATAGTTATTCCATTTGATGGCAGTTTTGGGTGACAGTCAATTGTTGCTACTAGCTGTAGATGAATCTTAGTGCAGTGATGAAGATGATTCTGGTGCTCTGGAACCAGGTTCCATTACGAATGGTGACCTTCTGGGAATCTCAACATAACAATGCCATTATTTATCTGAAGCATGGATATAAAGGTTCATTGTGGTCATTGTTATACTTTTTATGATGGCAGAATATCGTATGTTTGGAAGAAATGGACTGCATCCATTTCTGTAGTAGGTAGTTCCCAAATTTTAATACTCATTTTCACAGTACAAAAAATCACAGGTCAGTACTTAAAGAAGGTAATGACATGTCTATTGTAACAGTCAAAACACATGTATCTCGTTAACATATTGCAGAATTCGACCACCACAGCAACATCGAGTAGCGAAGCCACCGGTAATACTGAGTTCGAACATAGTTTATCGGTTCCACAATACAATCTACGGAATAACGCCTCTGATGCGACATAAGTAAACACTTCTTTAGGCACGGTGGTCAGGGAGATGCACGAGATTCATAGGTTTTGTTTCCGAGTTGGCCAACAATCAAACGAATATTAATTAACACATATAATCGAGGAAATATATATAATGGGCATCGAATAAATGAAAACTTAACTACAGACGTATAGTTAAAATTATTTATTTACGTATTTAATAAAAGAAAACATTATTAAGGTTATTAATCATATTTTAAATTCAGAGTTTCAATATCTAATTGGCAATATTATTATATATAAAAATACATTTATTTATAAAGAGGATTTATTTATATGAAGGCGTAATCTAGCTACCTAGGGTTCTCGAGTGAGTATTTCTAATGCGTGCTGTAAGGAATTTATACTTTGCACTGCCAGAGTCATCAGTAACGGCGGACATACATTTATTTAATAAAAATATTTATTTTACGACTAAGGCAAACATTTATTTGAGAGTATATGATGAAGATAATGCCGAGGCGGAGTGATGTAGAGAATAATAAACTAAATAAAAGAACACGTGGTACGCTTTAGAAGGGCGATGTAAAATGGCAGCGCTGAAACTGCAATGCCGTGAATAAGTTATAAGGGTTTCGGGTTGGTCTCTGCCGCGACCCGAAGAGGTAAGGTGTCACATGAGCATAACCAGGGACAAGCGGTCCGTGTCGCAATTTGCCAGCTGGCTGCGTGACGGTCGTCAAGCCCTACGGGAACATTATCATGTCCGCTTGTGTAGGACGACTGGGGTTAATTCAACCCTAGAGAATCCGGAGTATTCACGGCGTGGAATGAGCCATCGGGGCTTCAAAACGTAACACATGTATAATATCTAAAAGATTGTGGTAATATTTAACTAGATTTCAAACTCGGCCCAACATTATCAACTTTGACTGAAAGAAAATTGGTGACTCTCAAAGAAATGAAATTTACATAATTATTCATTAACATTTAATAATAAAAAAATATCTAAAAAGGGAATTATTACAGCGAGTATGCCAGCTATTACGGAGTAGTAGACCCTGCATTACAATAACTGATTCTTTGAATGCGTGTCGATTTATATGAAATTTAAGTTATTTATAAAAGCAATATTAATGACAATTCGACACGCATTCACTGTTCAAGCGATTATGGATTTAGCTGGAAAACTAAGACGATTATGAGAAGGTAATATTTCAATGATAATTATAAAGAAAATGTAGATTTGAGAAATACACACCTAAGAAGGGTAGAGGGGGGAGGTAAGCTAGATTATGCGAGAAATTTACATATTACATTAATTCTCAAATTTTAGTTTCACAAATTTACAATTTTAACATTTAGAAGTTATACAAATAATAGGAGATGAGCTATAGCTTATTATTACTAGAGTACTCTATAATTTGGAATACACACACAGGTACCTGTTTTATAAGAGGTTTTCGTCCATTGGTTTAATAGCAGATTGTTCGTAATTAGAAGTTTTCTTTCTTGTCCTGGGCATGTTGTTTTATTGATTTTTAACAGCAGCGACTTTCTTGTTTATTTCAGGCAGCAGATCATTTTGGTGTTTTTACGATGGGCAAGGTGAAGCTCGGCATATGGTGGGCCATCTTCCGATGGAGAATAATTTCGGTGCTTACTCGGTCATACCTTGCAGTATTAATTTATTTAAGATATTTTAGACGCTCCACTCGAGAGCAAAGCTAAAATTCAAGTGAAAGTCTCCAGCAAGTCTAAGATGGCCTCCCTTTTTTTTATCTTGATCTGTTAAATTTTTGTTGAGATATTTTTAGGTTTTACTTATCTTGCCCTCAGGATAATCAATGCTCTGCTGGTTTTAATTAGAAAGAAATTTGCTGTGCTATTGTTTGTTTTTCTTTACATTCGTTAATTACATTCTTTTGGAATTTTGCTATAATTAATTTATTATCTATCACTGACCGATGCTTTTAAATTTTCAAAGACAAAAGGGAATAAAATTATTTTAACTTTAATTAATTATTGCATCAGATTTTGTTAGAATTATTATTTAACGAAATTTAAACTAAGCAACAAATACGAACTTTATAAAAAAATCAAAATAAATGATTAATATTACACAAAATTTATTTAACTAAAAGGAATCTAAATTATATTATTTTATCCGTATTTATTGCGCTTAATTTGAGATCGAAATGTGTGCGTGTTTATGCTGAATTCTACATATATTTATACATTTTTAATATTGTTACACACACAATTCGATACCAAAAAGTTTAAATTTGGGTGGGATAGACCGGTCAGTGAGAGACGACAGAAAAAGGTGAAACTTGAGATTCGAATACGAATCTCACTGTTTCACTATGTGACATGGATTAGTCATGCCAAGATTATTTGATGACTTCACAGCATAGTTTAAAATGCAAAATTAGCAGTAAAAGCATTATTTTTTGCAAAAACTTTCTCCAGATCGGAAATATGTAATGTCCAGGTAAAAAATTATTTCTTTTCCTTTTTAGAAAATTATAAATGTATTTAATTCAGTGTTTATTTACAGATTTGTTTATGAAGTCTATTTTCAGTCACAGCAGTACTAATCCCAAAGTATCTAGGATTATTATATAGTGGCAGCAGTGGATATCATGAAAATTATACATAAAACTTTTTTTGTTTAACAGCTGTCAGTAATGTTTGTATATATAATGTGTGGCCCAAGACAATTATTTATTTTTCTATGTGACTCAGAGATGCCAAAATATAGTGTGGCCCAAGACAATTATTTATTTTTCTATGTGACTCAGAGATGCCAAAAGGTTGGACATCCTTGCTTCAAATAATTACACTTGACTAACATGTTGAGAATATATTTATCCACTATGAAATTTTTTATTTCTTCATTATATATTTCATTTTATACTCAAATCTATAGAGTGTTTTATTTTTTCTTTATTATCTTTCTTTCATTTGGTTTATTTTTTTATTAATATCTTGGGATTAATGTCAATGTTGGATGATTTTGGGGATTATAGATCATTCATAAAAATTAAATATTCTTTCAAACTAGATAGGAAGAAGTAATCATAAACTAGCAAATTTGGTACTGTTCTTTTAGCTCATGGCAGCCACTTGCTGGTGTTATTTATATGCAAATACACAGAAATATACCATTTATATGGCCACTGCTGGTCTTACTTCTATGCAAAAGCACAGAAAGAGGCTGTTTTTCATGCCGTTCTGGCATCCGGCCTGCTGCTTCGTGATATGCACTTTACCCCTCCAAGTTCGCTACAGTACCATGTGAGAGTATCTGGACTTCAGCCTACCATAACTCTTCAAATATGCATGTCAAAGTAATTAGCTTACAAATTATATGGCCTATTACTTCCTAACAATTGTAAACCCATTGCCACACTTCCCTCTTTCAATGTGGAACCTTCAAAAAATTCGGAAACAGTATGATCAAGCAAGATTTTGACCAGTTCACGTTTGCACGAGAACACATCCGTGACAAATAAAATGGCTGACTGCAAAACCGAGCTGGTCAAATTGTGCCAACTGCCGTCCACAGAAGCTGGCACGGTGGCATTTTTACAGGACAACAACATACTTCTACATGCCAAGAGATGTGTGTGTGTGGTAAAATGAGACTGGAGATGCTCAAAACTATCTTGCAGTTCAGGTGCAAGTCTCTTTTATAATTAAATTAATGATTTTCATTTTAACATTTAAAGAAAAAACTTCACTAATTCTTTTAGGCTTGGAAGAATTGCTGTGATCTCTAACTTTATGTTGTGAAGTCATTTCAAATAGAAATTTTACAATTTTGGGGAAAAAGGCAAAGAATTTTTGCATATGTATATTAATCTGAATTAAATTGCAGTGATTGAATATGTGCTTAATAAGAGTGCAAAACTTGAACAAGACTTGAGGATATTGCTAGACAAGAAAATAGCGGCTACTTAATAGAAAATAAATATATATATAAAATTTATATTTTTCTTATTTATGAATTTTAAAGTTATTATTGTTTATTTTTTTTTTTTAATAGTGCAGCAAATACTAAGACAAATGTGTAGCTCCACATTATTACCATCTGATATCCATTATTTATTAAAACTTACAATAAATGATTCTGAAATAGATTAAACAGAATTAATATCTGCTTCTAAAAGCATTTTACTTTGCTTCCAAAGATCTGCAATTTTGTTTTTAGTTTTATTTTTGAGGATATTGATGTCTTCTGTGAACTGGTAAACATATTTTTAGTCTTATTTTATTTCAATATTTTCTGTACTTTTTAAAAAAAAATCTTATTACTGCTATATATATACTGGGCAGTAATAGGATAGGGTGCAGTAGGTGACAGTTGATGAAAATGATGGCAACAGCTAAACATTCTTTCAAACTGCATGGGAAGAAATAAACAATCTATTGTCATATAAGGTGTACAAAATTTTAGACAATAAAGAACTTTAGATAAACTTTTTCTAATTTTTTTTAGCTATAAACTAAGAATTTTAAATGTTGTGGTCAATTACTATTAAGACCTATTATTTTTATCTTCTTGGTATTTAAGATTAATATTCTCTCTAAATTTCATCTAATATAATCTACCTTAGCATGATTTAATAAAATTGCCAATGAAAAACAGAAACCATCCATCCACATAGTAATCTTTTACAGTTATTAGAGATCAGTGGCATTTCTAATAATTAGGTCCCAAACTGTTTTTTAAAAAAAGTGAGCCCCATTGCATTTTCAAATGGCTCTAAAAGTATCTTGAATCTCCTCTACTTGGAATACACATTTATAACACATTATTCTAATTACATTAATCATGACCACACCAAACATCATTAGCCGAATCCATTTCTTAGGCTCCATTATACTATTGAATAGTATTTCAAAATCAACCAAAATGTGTTATATGACGACTGATATTCTTAACATTGCTGGAGTTTTGAGTACAAGAATTACCTGAATGGAAACCAGATTGTTATTGTTCACAATTTTTCTAAGTACTTTTAATCCGTAATCAATTTTTTTTTTTCTAGATCAGGAATGGGCATTTTTTTTTGAGCCATGGTCTCATAAGAATTATTTCTCTTATATCTGGTCATAAACTTTTAAAGTATGGAAATAAACCTTTCTCATTTTTTTTTATTAGCATTTTTTTAATACATTATTGATCCACTAAAAAGTTAATTAGAGTGAGGGGGACTTTATTTGAGTATAAATTGTTTAGTCTTGAGATTTTTTATTGTACCATCAAAATATGATCACATCTTATTATAGTTTCAGTTTTTTTTTTGCATTAGGGACCAGTTAGCTTTAAATCTTTATATGGGATGATAGTTTCTTATTTTTTTTCTTAATAGTTTCCAATTTATTCCAGAAGTTATTTGTTTGGATGTCTTCTGGGATTGCAGTCATACAATTTATTTTAATAGATTGTGTTTTCAATTTGCAACTTTTTTATTTTTACCAGTGCATTTTTCACTTTTAGCTCAATCCTATTGCAACCATCCATTAGCCCAGAAGTCTAACCAATCTCTCACAATATAAATACATAAGAAACATATACTTTTTCAAGTAATGTATATAGCATATGTTACAATTTAATTTTATATGCATATTATTTTTAAGTATTTAAGCTTAACTTCATTTAATATGTATTTAAATATATTCCAAACTTCTATCCCATCACATATTATTGAAATATATGATCAAAAATATGGAAAAAATATAAATGATCCACAAGGTATGCATTTCATGTTGAACCAGCACTCTTCAGTTGGTCTAGATCACATTCTCTTACATATATCTTCATTATTTGTTCAGTCACAACTTAAATACAAACCATTTTATGGAAATATATTAATAACTTTTACTAATCATTTATTAAGCTCGACATTATCCCTAACCCAAATATATATTTTAAGTTCTACTTAATGAATAATATATCTGCAGTGTTATAAAGGAATCAGTGCCTGATCAGTCCTCACCCATGTTGACAGTTTTGATAACTTTCTCTACACCACTCTCATATAAAGGGGATTGGGTTCTATCTGCTTTTAACAATTACATAAAGTCAGTTTAAACTTTTAATAGAAAAATGAGCATTATCAAGGAAAACCACTAAATACATCTAAAATTATATTTGTCTGTACATTATCACACAGATTGGCAAACATACAAACATTAATTATATTTATGTATAAGTACCTCAAAATGAATAAATTGGTATTGATTTTTACTTTATACAAAGCACTTCAAATTATTTTTAACATTAATCATAGTATGTAAAAAATTATAAAGAATCATATGCAACTGCAGATCACCAGCCTAGAAATTAGTCAATAGCAATAATAATGCTAAAATCAAAATATTGAATCATGTTTTTTAAATGCTTCTAGAATGTTACTGACTAGGTAAATTTTTGCCATTTTTCAGGTATCTAACTGTTGAACTACATCTCTAGTTGGAGCATCAGGAATTAATAATGAGATTTGGGTAGTAATTTTAATCAAGTTTACTTTATCATCAAAATGAAATATGATTTATGATACTCATGAAATATTACCACCATCTTTCTTAGTGATTGTTTTTTTGTAAGCCAATATAGTCTTCCATCAATATTATTTACTTGTTTCTTACTGTTTGTTTTCTCTTTATCTTCTTTTTTGTTATGGATTTGATAACTGTGATTCCTCTGATACAGTGTTTATATATATATATATAATCACATAACTTATATAGCTTGTATTTACAAATATGTAAAATAAAGAGCATGCTAATAGCTCTAAACAAGCTTTTTTTAAATGATAAATGCTACAAGAAAACGAATTCAAATTTTTTATCTAGGATTGTTCCTATCTCAGGTTGGTTTCGAGCTATGACTGTCTTCAGTGAAGTGCTAGGACACCAGATTCAAGATATCAATTCAAGCTAAGCATTTATCTAAAACTGAACTCTTAAGAAGAAGATCTGAAAATTTCAGACGTCTACATGTCTTTAAATTCAGCTCTCCAACTGAAATAATCATATGGGCCTGAACTTAATTCAGATACATCATATACTAATAGGCTTAACAATTTAATTTAGCCAAAGCCCCAACAGCCAAATAATAATAGTAATAAAATCAAGTCATATATTACATGACTTATATAGCTTGCATTTACAAATATGTAGAAAAGTAAGCTTGTTTAGAACTACTAGCACACTCTTTATTTTACATATTTGTAAATGTAAGCTATATAAGTCATGATATATGACTTGATTTTATTATTATTTGGCTTTTGGGCTTTGACTAAATTGAATTGCTAAGTCTATTAATATATGGTGTATCTGAATTAAGTTCAGGCCCATATGATTATTTCAGTTGGAGAGCTGAAATTAAAAGCATGTAGATGTCTGAAAAATTAAGAACTTTTTAAGAGTTAAGTATTAGATAAATGCTTAGCGTGAATTGATATTTTGAATCTGGAGTCCTAGGTCCTCACTGATGAGAGCCATTGTTCGAAATGAATGCATGTTCTTTTGTAGCATTTATCATATAAAAAAAAGCTTGTTTAGAGCTATTAGCACATTCTTTATATATATATAAATGACATCCGGATTCATCTATATATGATTCATAGTACTAACACACTCACTTTTGGATTATATTAATACTATGAATCATACATCTCTGAATACAAATAATATTTATATCTGTAACCTATGAGGGTATGTTTTAAAATATATCTATATATATATTTTATTTGAATTCTGTCATTTTTTTACTTCTAATCAAACATGTAACCTTGCATCTCATGTTTTAACTTAGTTTAGCGTAATATTAATCTTTCTTTATATAATTTGTATTTAGATGACTGTGGTATATAATTTACCCAGCATTATTTTTATAAAATGATTTTTACTGTTCTTGAATTGAGATTTAAATCTATATATTAACAAACCTTTGAAATTATTGATTATGAAAATCTGAGTTCTACTAGACTAGTTTTTAGACTCTGCCCTTTTTGAGCAGTACTGTTTTTTTCACCAACAAACCCAAATCAAATATTTATATACAAAATTAATTTCTCTTTGTTTTATTTTTAAATGTGAAGACTTAATTGTATACATCTACTGAATGCTTACTTTTTTTAATATACTTGAATTTTCTACTGTAAGCTTAAATTGTCATGGACGCTAGATGTTATTGCTTATATAATATCCACATCATTAGATTTATTTCTGCTTTTTGCTTTCATTATTGCCAAGTTCTCATTGTCAAAAGTTAGAAACTGGTCTTATGATGATGTTATTGTAGCACTATACTTCTGGTGTTCATAATTATTTAAGCTCACAATAGATTGTTCAAGAATAAAGTGGAAGGAACTGTTCTTGGAATTGTCAAAGCATTACAAAAGTATTGTAAAGTAAAAACAGTGCCTCAACCTGCTGCAAAAGCCTTGACCACTTAATGGATTAAGGCTTCACTCAATCAAAATTTTCCTGATCCAAAGAACCCACAGTGTGCTAGTTAAGATTTTCAAGGATAATATGAATATGGAAAGTTCACTTCAAAGTAGTTCCCACGGATCACCCCCCCCTCTAGGAGTAGAAATATTTGGTTGCAACAGCAGTTGACGATGGTGGTCAAGAACACTACCACCTCCAGTTCCATGTTTCATGAGAAATTATCCTACTGGAATTCCTATCTGTTGATCCATATCAGAAAATCCAAAGCAGAGAACTTTTTTCCGGTCGGGATCCCTCAGCTTACATTGTTGACCAAGTTTTTAAAACCCGAACCTAAGTTTGTGGACTTTTTAGTGAAGGTCAACCTTGGGGCCCTGCCTACTGATATGTTTTTTTGTTATAAGAGGGGCACAATATTGAACCTATCTGTCCCCTGTGTAGAAAACAAGATGAGTCCATAGCCCATATACTCAATCAATGTGAATTGTGGACTTGTCTTCGAAACATAGTTCTACAGAGAATTACAGGACTTGGCTCGGCCTGTGTTAACCTGATTCATGCTTTCAAAAAGGGAGTTTTTGGTGTTCTAAGATTGGCTACATTTATAAACTTTGTTATCTGGCCGATAAGATGCCGAGTTTTATTTGAAAGGGATTTGGACTGTACTATAGAAGAACTATTCCTCAAGTTGCTTAACTCTTTGAACGCCTCCGACGAGGCTCCTCGTTGACATCTGACATCACTCTAACTCAAACAGTTTTTATACGAAAATATTCGTTAAACACGTATTGAATTCGTTTTTAAAAGTTCTGTAAGATGGTGCCATCTTCCGATTTATTTTACAAGTAAAAAATAAAAAAAAACGCATTTAAACCTAAACAAAGAAGGAACATTATTTGTGATTGGTTCTTAGCATGCTCTCAGCCGAAAAAGACATTCTGATTGGCTGGAAAGAACAAAGAAACTGCCTGATCAAAGAAAATAAAGAAAAACGCTGAGATTTTCATTTCGAATACGATTTAAATTATTATTAAATGATATTTATGGAAATTAAAAATGATTCTCAGAGAGAATAATAAAAAAACAAAATTATTTTCGAAAAATATTGAAGATTTTAGTACAAATATTGAAGTTGTAGTAAAAAGAAATATTTACTTTTCTATAACGTAAAAGTCGATCTTTTTGTTTATATTATAGCTTTTATGTTGCCGAAATTGAATATTTTAGAATAAAAAAATAGCAATTTATTTTTGAAAGAACTTTCGTTCTCTTCATACCTTGAAAAATTAATAATATACTTTTTATAAACGTATCTGAGTTGAATTTAATATTATAGGCGAATATGTTTTAACAATAGGCTTTGTCTTCAGTTTGTGAGTTGGCCAATTACAAGCTTTGATTTTTACCTCAAACAACCAATGATTTAATTAGCGGTTAAAAGGTTAATAAATCAAAGGAAAGTGATATAAGAACTTGCCTGCCACAGCTTACAGACTGAACTTGGAGTCAACTGAAGCTTTGAGACTACCTATTGGTCTTTCCGAGTTATCTGGCTCCATAATATATTAAACTGACTTTTGCCAAGTGGTTGCATGGCCATTATGGGTTTGCTTAAGAGCACCATACATTGTAAAATTTGGTTTCTACCATTTTCTAATTAACTTGTTGATTATTATTGATGGATTGTTTCTACCAACATCTTTGAGTAATCACAATTGCGATTCTTACCCTTTAATTGTTTTGGGTGGACCTCACTTAATTATGAGCTGAATTTGGTCAAAGGTATGTGTTTTTCCGATTATGTTGACTCACAGTGTAAGTTTTGCCATTGATTGTTTACATTGTATTTTATATCCCAGTGGTTTGGATTGTGAACTAATACAGTTTTCACAAATTATGTATAATGTAATGCTATCTTGTTTAAATTTGTTAGTCCTTATATATTTAGTATAATATACATTAATTCTTTAAGTTGCACATGTTGTAGCCGGGTTTGTCTAGCCTTTGTAGCTCTAGATAAACCATATATATTATATTCATTTGTGATCTGTAATTTATTTATCTTGTACTTCATATCATGTTGGGTTTGCTTTATTCATAATCTTCACATCAGGTTGAAGTTGTTAACCTTATAGGCTTTAATTGAAGAGCCACTACAGTCTTGACAAGTATTTATACACAATGCCATTTTAGTTAATCTAGTTAACCATTTCTTATATAGTGTAATATGTTTCAATTCCTTGTAAATTATACATGCAAATCGTCCATGCTATGTAAATCTGGACTAACTATTTGTACTATACTCGATTGAGATTTATATTTCTGTATAACCTTCTATATTTGATTTATAGTGTAAATAAAGTTTTTTTTTTGAAAAAAAAAAAAAAAGTAAAAACAGTAGTTTATTTCTGACATTTGGTTCCAACCCAAGTTGCAGATTGGCACAAAAATTCACAGATAATAGCAAACTTATGTGTATTTTTAATACATAGACACATATATAGGTGTGTGTATACATTATATGAAATCACAGATACTTGGGGAACTACTCTGAATAGAATAATTTGAATTGGAATTTAAATCAATATATTAGCAAACCCTGAAATTGCAAAATAACAAAAAAACCCTCAACTGGTGTTTTAGTTCCACCCTTTTTGTGTTGAGGTGTTGAGGGAGATTGTATTTGATGAATCAGTTCACCTGGGTGTATATATCTCTATTTTGCAATTTCTGTGATTTGCTCATTATTCTATGGAGAATATTATTTTATATCATTATAATATTTCTATAATGCTTCGATATTATTAAATATATATTAGGAAAGAAGAAATTATGTTTTGAAACAACAGTTTATTATTAAAGATTTCTTAGTTTCAGAGAAGTATAATTAAAAAAAAAAAACGTTTGCACATATTTAATGTTGTAATTGCTTTTTAAAAAGTATTCTCATTAATAAATCTGAAATGGATATTTCTTTAAGTAGGTATTATGCAGTTTTTACCTTGTGAGCTTAATGACATTTAACAGAAAAAAGAGAAAGGTTTCATGATTTTTTAAGTGGTAAGAGTTTTTAAAGAAACGAAGCATTAAGCCTTGCACTTAAGAATGTTTTTAATCAATAATTTCTCATTTACTACCATTACAAATTACATTTTAATGCTTTTTAAAAATTTATTTTAGAGTAAAATAATCATTTTGTGGTTTAATAATTCACATTTTTATTTTTTGTTTCATTGAAAAAAGTTAATTTGAACACCTATTTACTTTGCCAAAAAAAAAAAAAAAATCCAACACACCCTAAATAAATATTAAGTTTTTACATTAGCTCATTTAAACATACTTTATACAATCTAGAACTTATTTTCATAGTGTTTTATATATGTAATTTAGTTTAACTTAGCATTGAGGAAGAGATGTCAGACAATTCAAATCATTCATATATAATCTGCAAATAAAATTAATCATTCAATAGGTAATTGCTCTGGAGTTCGTAGGAAGTTAAAACCTGGAAATATCAATGTGAAGCAATATTCCATGGATATTGAACTTTAGAGTCTATTCCTCCACCACTGCATTAAATTACATAGACTATATTATATATTATAAGTAGATTTAAATTTTTTAAATTTAATACATTGGGAAAAGCAAATAACCCCCAAATATATATCCCATCCAAAGCAGTGCATTTCAGTTGATCTAAGTTAAAAGCTCTCACATGTTTTCATCACTATTCAGTATTTAACCAACTACAATTCTATTCAGCATTACTTTTTTGAATACACTCATTCAACATCATCATCTTTAGATAAATGTATTAATGATTAATACTAATCTTTTATCAGACTAGAGATTATTATATTATTTTTAACTCTGATATAATGTTTAAATTGAATTCAAAGATCAATATATCTATTTTTATTAAATGCAATCACATGATATTAATAGAAAACAGGCAAAATTCTCCATCCCTTTTTCAACACTGTAGTTTTTTAAAAACACTTTTAAAACTTCTACTTTATTTCCCATGCTTCAAAGAAATAATAACGTATTTTGATCATAAGATTCTGTGATTGCATTCATTGCGAAACCTGAGGATTATATGTGGTTTTTGCTTAGGTTGCTGATGTTCTTCCATCATAGATTTTTTGACATCTTTGATCACACACCTCACAACATTTTAGTGAAGTGGGGTAAAATATATATTTACCATTGTTAAAAAATAGTGCCGTGTAATTATGGAAATGAGATGTGTAGCAGAACATCATTTCAAATTGTGCGGAAGAAAGCCGTTATAAACTACTCACATATATTTTGCAAAAAAATTTATGAATAAACAATATGCCATTCATATGATTTCCAGGAATAGATTTTGAAGATTGTACTTCCAGAAAAACTATGCACACTTTGCTTTCTATCATTTTATCTAGGAATTCTTGTAAGTAACCTTACCTAAAAAGTACTATTGATGTTGCCCCGGAGTAATGAAAGCATTTTCTTCCATCTTTTTTTTGTTAGTCTATTTCAATAAATAGATTACATTAACTCTCCTTAAAATGAATAAATGTGTGATATGTGTACCTTTTAGTTGATACCAATATTGTATGATAATATTTATCAAAGGCAAGATGAAACCTATTGATGATAATCAAATATTTTCTTATTGTTTGATCAAGCGCCCTTTGTCAAAAAAGTTTTTGAAGTGAATAACATAATGAGTTATAAATTATTACAATAATAAACTGAAATTGATTAAGTTTTGAAACTTCTAGAAAACTCATTTGGAAGTAATATATTAATTACATTTATTCAGTATTAAACAATATGGATTGTAAAAATTCTATTTTGGTGAATATCGTGAATTGTATATTAAGATTGATTGAATCATGAATAGTATAGTATATTAAGGATTTATCAGAAATTGCGGAAATATAGAAATGGGAAGTGGTTAATGTTTGGGCAATGCTTAGGAACAATTGCTAGGAAAATGATGAAATGTTGAAGGAAGTCTTATTATATTTTATTAAATAATGAATATTAGAATTAAGAATTATATATTAGCAGAAGGCATTGTGATTCAGAGACCAGGGATTTAAATTCAGGCTGAATGTGATTGGTTTAGGATTTTTTTTTTTTTTAGGTAGCTGGCACATAGTCAATGTAGCTACCTATCTAACATTAGTCAGTGAATAGGTATTCATTTCTATCTAGAGAAAAATATAAGGATGAAAAACTGCTCTCTCACCACCCTCAAGTGGCAAGCCTGGTAAGAATTGTCTTCTTCATTGTTTAGTAGTCAGAGAGGTCTTTGCTCTGCAATGAGTTATTTATAAAAATATCTTTCATCTTTTTTTCTTTAAAGATACTATTGAAAACATTATTTTAGCATTATTAAACTCATTAAATTATAAAATATAGTTAAGTTATAGTCATAATGTTCACATGAACTTATATTGTTTTTGAGATTTATTTATAGTATTATTAAATGAAAAACATAACAAAGTTTGGTTATAGGAGAAATTATTTTAATTTTATTGTAATTGTAAATGCTAGCTGGAAGCTGAAATGACTTGAAAACTACATATATTGGTATTAGTTTAGTTTTTATATTGGAACCAATTTTATTATATTGTATTGCCAATTGGATATTACAATAAAAGAGTAAAAAAAAAAAAAAATCAGCACATTGCCCCTAATCTGACTAATAACTGGTTTCTAAAGAAGTTAGATTATTATTTACTAACTACTGGATGGATAGATAGATCAACAGACTGGCTACCTAAAAAAAAATTTTTAAAATCTATTTGCATCTTGAAAAAATTTCAAAAGTCATCTGGGCTTTGACCAAAATCCCATATCATAGATATGGATGAAGTCCCTTTAATTGAATACAAATATTTTTGGTAATTAGTTATTGGCTATGAATAAGAAACAAAACATATAGTGTAAGATTCCAAGTGAATATTATAATATTTACCTAAATGTCATTGGTTTGATTATATTTGTATTACTAATGATATTTGTACAATCTAACATTCTTGGCAGTCTACTATTTATATATATATTCAATTATTTGTTTGCTTCCTTCTATCTCTTTTTATTCATTGCAGATTTTTTTAACAATTCATTTTACATCTGAGAATAAATACACTTCAGTTCTTTCCTCATTGTTCTAATTTTTTAGATCTACATTCTCTTTTTCCTTTCCTCAACTCAAATGCTCAATTTATTGTCCTAGTAGATATTTCCCTAACTTAACAATCTAAAGCTTTTTGTTTATTATAGTTTTACAAAACAATTAACAGTTAATTAGATAAATAAAAAAGAATTGTAAAGAAAGAATTTATTTTGAAGAATTACTAATGTTATTATATATATTTTTATGGCAAACCTATTTAAGAATAGGTATCCATCAAAATATCACATGATCATCATTTCATATGCCTACTCATGCTGTTAATAAGAGTGCCTTCCTTCATCCACTGATTACAAAGACTTGCACCAAAGTAATTTGCTCTATTACTACTATTTTTAACTCATAGACAACTTTTTAGGCAGAATAAAATAGAATAATAATGATACATTTATGTATAATGTCTTGCCTGATTTTTTGCAATAGTGGAGTGTCAAACTTTGAAGCTATTGTTGTTCCGCTTTAATTGTAATATTTATTCAGATGATTAAATGATTTCATTAGAAATTTTGAATTTATAATTTTGCCATGTCAGTCCTGATATAGCATTGTAGGAATGATTTTATATGCCACCAGTGTTCAGCACAATTTTTGAATTGTTTTCAAATATTTGTATTAAAATGACAATTAAGTTAAGTTATAGAAAAGATATAATAATCATTACATTCATTAAAATATATTTTATTCTTTTTTACTGGCAACAGCAAAGTAATCTATAATAAATGGTTAGAATTAGGCCTTATCATATAAGTTGAATGTTAGACATTACTAAAATGTACACATTAAAGCATTTTTCTGATATTACTATAATTTCCATTTGGACTAATTTGGGTAAGCTTAAAAGTTTTCTCAAATAATTGGTCCATACAAATCTAGTTAATAATCCAATGTTAATGTGGGCATTTAATTATTTTTAGCTGGAAGGTCCCAGAATAAACTAAGTTAGTCAGATGATCATCAGTTTGTTTACATTTTAATTACAAATATACTAAAATAATATAAAATTTGATAGTTTTTATTTGAAGAAGTTACAAAAAAAGAGATAAAAAGCCATAAATTCGACTTTCTCTCATATATTCTATTTTAACTGATAGTATCACAAATTATTTAAATTTATTTACTTATTGCTTTTAGAATTAATAATATTTTTTCTTCTTATTTTGAAACAATGAGAGAGTATTTTTTAAATTTGTATGATTGATGACAGAAAGTGCAATCTTTCATGTTTTAAATGTATCATAATTGTTAAAGTACTAAGATTTTAGATCTGGTGAAATAATTTTTTTAATGTAAATATTTTGAAAACTTCCAGATTAATTTAGGATTAAAAACATAAATTTTATTTTTTTAGGTCAGTACTTGCATCTCAGATACCATTCAGTTTAATACCTGCAATAGAAATTTATGCTAGAGTCAAAACATATTTAAAGACAATTTGAAAAGCACAATAATTGTTTAAATTTACAGTTTTAGCATCATATAATATGTCTTTCTAAATAATTGGTGCTGAATTTAGAGCTTTTCTAGCTTGAATGGCATGATATGTAGGTAGGCATCTACTTGCATGAATTGGCTGTTTTGCAGAATGAATAGTTTTAGTAACCCTTCCAAGATTATGAGTCATTCTTTGTCAAAAGAAGACTGCATTAGATTGGATTTTAGTGTCTGGTTTGCACATAGAAATAAAAATGTAACTATATGTTGTAGGTTGAGATATTTATGTTAATATTAGTTATGATGATATATATATATACACAGATATATGTGAGATGGATGG
This sequence comes from Epiperipatus broadwayi, assembly GCA_028023455.1. Classification (NCBI taxonomy): domain Eukaryota; kingdom Metazoa; phylum Onychophora; class Udeonychophora; order Euonychophora; family Peripatidae; genus Epiperipatus; species Epiperipatus broadwayi. The sequence goes on from JAQFVV010006251.1 coordinate 5,983,428, forward strand.
ATGAAATAAGAAAATGTGCAAGAGTGTTGTAGAGAAGAGAAGCTAAAGATTGGAGAAGATGGATTAAACTTGGAGAGACCTTCATCCTGCAGTGGATTGATAATGGTTGATGATGATGATGATGATATATAAAATAACAGACAGCCTGTACCTATTATTCTTCAACAGGGGGTGCTATTAGACATTAACCTAGAATATTTATAATTTGTTATGGATATTCATTACTAATTCTTACTACAACTGTCTCATCATATATAAATCAATTATTGCTGCTAGATCATGGAGAGTAGAGATTCTTTTCAAAATAAACAATTGGCAGGTCAGCCAACAGTAATTAAATGCTAAACAACTCTAACAACAACAATAATTATTAACAATAGTAAAACAAAAACTTACATTAATGGTAGAGTTTGAACTATAGTTAGCTCAAACATAGATTAAAATTGAGTATAAACTCTTTTAAAGAAATAGTTAATGTATTTGGTAGTTGAATTGAGAATTATCTCATTATTCTTTCCCTCAAATTAACTTTTAGTTCATTAAAAGTAATGAAATGTTACCATTATAGAATTTTACTTATAATTGACAATTACAATGTGCACACATATCTTTGCTAAAATATTAATCTATAATCAAAAATTGGCAAGCTATATGACCAGACAAGCTCATACATGCTGATTTTACTAACAAAATTCACATGTAGAACAAGATCACAGCTGTGAGAAGAAATGTATAGAGATAATAATAAAAAGGCCTGTAAGTTATAACTGTTAAAGAGCGAAATGTATAATAAACCTGTGAAGAAGCACTTGACCCAAGGCAAACATCAAAATGAAGACTGCATAAACAAGGGTTAGAACAGATATATATATAGAAATGAGCATGGGCAGGAAATAGCTGAATCTGATGCAAGATATGAAAATCTACCTATATCTAGCGGTAAGCATAGAATAACAGGGCTGAATATATGTGGTATCCAAAAAGTGAAAATTTACATGAATGCTCATACACCAGCTAATTACTTTCTTTTTTATTTTCAGCCACGCATATTATAAATCACAAGAAAAGAAAACTGTCAATAATTTAAATGGTTTAACACTTATATAAAAATTAATACCCACACATCCACATACAATCAAGTAAGAAATGAATATGCCAAGTTCAAAGGCATTATAAATTAAAATATATATTTAAAAAAATATTAATCCATATTTTTTTTTATAAACTTATAAAATTCTTATTCTTGCTAAAGAAAATTAGATTTTTCTAAAAACAATCATTAAATTGGAGAGAGGGGGAAGAATCTAGTTTAGATTCTTTTAAATAACTTTCTGTTAACTTTAAGAGGAAAAAAATTAATAATTTTAGAAAAACATACATTTTATCAAATTAATTATCAACTGTCAAATTTTAAGATATTAAAGGGTTAACTAAAACTTATTCAAATGATTATAATATATGACGTATATAAAAAAGAATAAAATCAAACAAATATAAAATTACATATCCACCAAGTTGAAAGATAAGACAATTGCACATTAATAAAGATAGAAGTATAAAACTATGAATTAAAACAAAAATTATATACATCCTTATGCATTATTGGCTTACTTGTATATTTAAAGGATAGTTCATATAAAGGTTTTATTCTTAAGTCCATAGTGACTTGGGTATAGGACTATTACTTTTTGTACAGATTATATATAAATGTGTACATTTAGTATGTCTATAATTTCCAAAGTTCTCTTTTTGTTTCATGGGATCCTTAGGATGTCAGAAGTGCTGCTTCAGGAGTTCATTTAGGCAAAGTTAGCATATGCTGGCTAGTTTCATGCAGGAGAATGTTCATCTTTTGGGTGCCTTAGGAGTACATAGTTTCAGATATAGTCACTGGAGTGAGTTCTGAATTTGTTTTCGAGATGAGTACATGTAAATATGGCAGGATCAAATCTAGAAGGATAAACAGTCCTGATGAATTAAGCAGACTCATTAAGCAGAATCTGATGAAATAAACAGAATAAATAAATGATTTTTAGCTGGTTTTATATAGACCCACAAAAAACACTCAGTAGTTTAAGGACTCTCTCTAAGCAGCAAACCAGTGATCAAAAATTTGAATTAGATAAGCCAAATATTTTTAATTAATTAAGAAATTACAAATTATAATCAATCAATTTAAATTTTTCCAGAAAACAATACTTAATGAAAAAAAAATTTTAAGATTTTAATTAGAATGATCTGATTAGACTTGGGAAAAAAAATTAGGATTAATGTTTATAAATACAAGTACTTAATGTGGTTATGTATCGGTTTTAGGGAGTTTGAAAGTCTGAGTTCAAATCTCAACTAATTTTAGGAGTAAGTTTGTTTTCCGAATCATAAAAAAAATATTTTACTGAAAGATAATAAATTTGGCTTTAAAATAGATATTAAAAAAAATTTTTACATTTAAATAACTAAGCCAACCTTAAAATATTTTCACTATTAGTGTGTATGTGTGTGTGTAATATATATATACAGTATTTAGTTTTGTAATATTTTATGCATTTTATTCTTAAATATGAAATTTTCAATCCTATTAGGACAATATAACATTGAATTTTATATATTGCTAACTATGAATAACATTTCATTCATTATACTCTTGATTAGATGACAAAAATTTAATATATAAGTTGCAAAATTTATTTACATGTTCTGTTATACTAATTAATAAAACTTATGCTAGAAGATTGGTTGTTAATAATTATGCTATATTCAAGTAGCCATAGATCTAAGGCTTTTTAAAATATATTGTAACGATATATAAATATGTCGTTACATTAATTTAAAATAAAAACTTAAAAGTTCGCAAATAAAAGTAAAAAACTAAACGCTAAAATTAAAAATGTTTGTTATACGTATGTACATTCGCACAGATGCTAAACTTTAAAAAATATTTTTTTTTCATAAACAAAAAAAAAAGTATTTGAACGTATTTTTTTTAATAAAAAGATACAAGATTGAAATATAAAAATATTTTAATAAAAAAATAGCGTAAGTTAAAATAAAAACAGGTATTAATTAATTCCTGTAATCTATAAATGGAAATGATTGTTTATTAATTATCTAAAAGCTGTTTAATTAAAAAGTCAGATGAAACGTTAGATAAGAGAGTACAAAGAAATTAAATGACCAATGCGAACACCAGAAATTCTGCACGGACCGTAACTGAAACACCAGAGGATTAGTGACGTATTGCCGATTGAATCCTATGATCAAATGATAAGAGGCTAAGAAAAATATAAAAGCCAAATGATTATTAAAATTGTTATCTTAGAGCTGACTATGAATAGATCGTTATAACTAGCTATATTGCAGATTTTCACGATGTGGAAGTCTGCAATAAATTTAATTTTCCAGACAACCAGCTGAGGCCTCTGGATGACAGCTCCTGACCAAATGCATGGCAAGTCGCAGTTTCATTTCAAAGGACAAAATCTACGAAAGTGATCACGAAGATGGACTTCTCAATCTATTAAATCCGTAAAGTATAAACTATTGTGTCTATCTAATAAGAACTTTTCTAAAATTGCAAGGAATTAATAACTGAAAATAACTCTTATCTGACTTAAAGAATGCAAATTCAATTATTGCTATTTTTTTATGTAGATGTTTAAGCAATCATTTCCAGTTCATTTTTTTTTTTGTGTGTGTATTATGTTTTAACTAAAATGTATTAAATTTAAGTTGTTTATAGACGCTTGCATGGATTCGTTTGCGGTTAATTATATTTTGGTTTTCATATTTTATCAAAATATATAGACATTCGATAAATAATGATACCTTATGGTGAGTATCTAAAATGTATTTATTCGGATGTCTTTTAAGTTATTGGTGACAACGCAAGTATCTTATGGTGAATACTATTGGGTTACTTATAAGTTTCCCTCTGCGATTGTCGGCATCAATAATTTTGTATTTTGATCATTTATGTTTATTTTGAAATGTTTTTGACCGTGGAATCTGTGTAATCGATCTATACCCAACATTTTTAAACAAATCTGTGCGAACGTATATAAATGTTAAAATTAAGTCGGGCGCGAATGGCTATATAGTTTTGTAAAGTTGTATTAAGGGAGGGTAATCTTAGGTTATTCATTTCGTAGTTGAATTGGTTCAATGGATTGGATATATTTGTGTAATTAGTAAATGTAGTATGAGATCCGCTACGGGCAGGATTATAGATATACGCCACACACCCTCTGTTTGCCTATGGATGGGTTTGTAAGTCGGCAGAAGACCGCAGTCCATTCCTATGGAGTTTTAGTTTATTGATCTACTTGCCCACAGATGTCACATTCCTGTTGGTGGAGAGTCAATGTCTTCTCTATTTCTACTTATTGTTCAGATGTACATTCCTGACAATATAGTATTTTGTGTTGTCGTATCATGCTACATTGAATACATGAATGTATCAGATGGATTGGCGCCAGTTGATTGCGAAATTTGTTGCCTAAGGTTAAATCAGGGAAGAATATTTTCCTTTCAAATGCAGACCTATGTAGTCCATTCATACTCGACCCTCTAAATAAAATATTAAACATTATAGCAAGCTATTTTAAATGTAAAATTAAAAATTAAGATAAAAATCTAAATGTTAAACTTATTCCTCGAGTTTAGAATGATTTTATATGTGCGTAAATAAATATTTTTCTGTGTTAATTTCTGGCAGTGGCTTTTATTATTTTTTATATTTATATCTAAGGTTATATATTTTATTATCTCTGCGTCTCCACTGAGCTAGTGACAATGGGCTAACGATCTAAATATGTAAATAAAGTGGAATCCTAACAGCGCGTATCTGCCTACTTTATAAATTTTTCTAGGCTCAAATGCCTAGATGGCGCCCTTTGGTAGTGCGGTGCGATGCGATCTCCCACTTCGTTTGGATCGTTATAATATCTTATGTTATCTTTATCAAATGAGATGAGGCTGCAGAACTATAATTTCAGAATAATAATAACATGACCAATACTGAGAAAAATAACATCAGCAATTAGAAGAACAATAAAGAATAAGCAGAAAACAGCAATAATAATGATGCAATATGACCAACAACCAGAAAAAATACAACAACAAACAAAAGAAGAAATAATTAGAAAAACAACAATAATAGTGATGATGATGATGCAAATAGCAGTTTATTTTATTATAGTTTAATTTTAAATAATCTGAAGTAATGTTTCTTAAACAGTATCTGAGATAGACAGTAGCAATATACTACTTTATGATTAAAGTAATATTGGCAATCAGAAAATATAAAATGTAAATAATCATGTAATTAATTTCTAGGAAAGTCATATATTTTATCACTCCTTTGACAAGTTGAGTACAAAATCTCATTCAATATAATAATATTAAATCGTGCTTTCACATTTGCAACGTAAAGCTATAACAACAAATTGAATACTAAATTAAATGGCTGAGCGCTTTCAAGAAGATGTACTTCTCATACTCATAGCCAGTTATAATCATTTCTTTGGAATCATTATATAAATAAATCTGATATGCAAATGAGTCACTAAGACCATTTTTTAGATATCGCAAAACATGCATTCTTATGATTAATGGCGAAAGGGTCCTCTGCTATAAAGTATGCTTTTTTTACTTTTCGCCTAACATCATGCCTCTCAGTACAAACTAATTTTGCAGATGTGGGTTCGAACACATGTCCCGACAATTTTTGATGCTGAGTAAAAATTGAAGTGCATTCTGGATTTGTATATGCCTTATTGTATCTATACTTGTGTTGTGATATCCTAGTAGCTATGGTGGCTCTTGTTTCACCATAGTATGATGCCTTACATCCATTATGAAGGCATGCCACTCTGTACACAGCCTGTGGGGTCTGATCAGAAGCTATAGTGTCCTTAGTGTTATTAATAAGCCTATTAGTTGAGTTAGCTGTATGAAAACTCAAACAAAATTACTTAGAAAAAGTCTTATAAAATGTTTCATATAAAGAGTGCACGTAGGGCAACAATATCCAAGGCCTGTTGTCTTCATCTCTGTGTTTTCCAATATTATTTTAAAAACATCTAATTTTGCTATATACTATATTGCGCCTTTATCCTGATTTGATTAAGTTGTTAGTATAATTAATTAAGTTAGATCTTCTATCTGCCTCAAACTTGCACAAATAGTAATTTCTGAAAAGAAATGATGTCAATCCAGCAAACTTGTGAGTCATAGGTGTGTATGACTCAGGGTGAATCTGTCCACGAACTTCTGGTGGCTTCATAATCATTGCATAATTAAGCCTACTTCCTTCTCTGTGTACCTTGATATCTAAATATTTTACTCTTGCCCCATATCTTCCCTTGTAATATTTAAATTTAATGCTGTGTTCGCTTGTATCCGATCTTTGATGTGCTCAACAATATTTACTGGCGCAGCAACAAATAAGTCGTCCACATATCTCGTATATATTATATTATTATCTACTATGTTGTATTCAGATAATACTTGTTTTTCATAAAAATTCAGATAGATGCTAGACATGATGCCGCTCATGGGCAATCCCATAGGCCAGCCATCTTCCATGTGGTACCACTTGCCTTCAAACGTCACCATAATATTTGCATCTAACCATCTCAGAAATTCTGTTATGAAACTAATGCGAGCCTGAGCTACATTTTTATTTACGAGTTCTTGTTGTATAATATCGATAGACTTCTTTCTATTAACAGACCCCTACAACTCTGAAATATCTAATGCAGCAATTTTAAACTTGGGCCTTATTAGCACATTCTTGATTCGCTCTACAAACTCGAAAGAAGATTTAATAGTAAACTCTCCAAATCCTAAGTCATCTGTTAGCCAATGATTTATCTTCTTAGCAGTCTCAAAATAATGCGCCTCCAAAATCCAGCATCAACCTCAAAGGCGTGTCAGGCTTGTGTAATTTAGAATTAGCAAACATTCGAGGAGGTGTGGAAGAAGATGGATACATAAGATAATACTCAGCTTTAGAAAAAGCTTTTTCATTATTCTATCATTATGTAAACCTGTACCAGCTCAATTGATCCAGAGCATTTTGCTTTCAATGTTCTTCCATTGTATAAACTGCAAGACAGAAATTAGAATGAACTGTACATAATTAATGAATGTGTTGTTCAATAAGAAAAGAGTAGAAAAAAAATTTAAATTATTATGAAATTAGAAGTTGAGTTAGAAAAAGAGAAGTTATTTTGAAAGTATAAGAAGTCAGTGATATTTTAAATTTTATTTTATATACTAAAAGTAGATTGTTATAAGTACAAGCACAACCCTCCATTATGTTGAAATGGCCTAGCTTAATCCATACTTATTTTCAACCATATGTATCCTATTTCCTCTTTAACAATAGAATAAATATTTTACATAGGTAATGCTATAAGCTTAATAACTAATTTTGAATCATGAGTATTCTGGTTTTTATATCTTTGTGCTTGTCTAAAATTTATTGCTAGTTAGTGGTGTTTACTTGGAGTGTTTTTAGAAAAATAATACTATTTGAGAAATAATCAAATTTCATTTAACCAGTAAAGTATGATTGATTTTATGTTTAGATTTATTTTTGTTTTTGGAAGAAATTGAACATCAGCATTAGCTTTAATAATTCATTGATTTTAGCTTTTATATTAATAATTCTTATATTTAGTTTGTAATAGTGAGACTGGGAATCATTGCAATTTAATGCTCTCTATGATTTAATGAAATGTTAGAGTGGCAGAATTTAGAACTAAAGATTTATTGATCAGAATTTTATGACTTCCCATTTCAATTATTTTTGTATTGAAATTTAATAATATTACTTTGCATCTTTTAGTGGGAATTCTACCTTTGACTGTTTGTAGGAGTGCTGAGAATGTTGCTCTTGTCTTGGATTAAATCCCATTTCAGTGGATTTTTTTTTAGTCTCCAAAGTAACTATAGAATTACATATTGAGTTAGATCATTTTTTGGCTATTGAAAATCTTCAGACCAGAGATCTTTGCTTTGAAGAAATTTAAGATCTTATTTAAATTTAAGAATACCAAATGGACCAAGAATATGTCCAATTAAATATTTACTAACTTCTTTGTTATCTTTTCCAGAAAATACAATGAAAATGGATAGTAAAAGCAAAGAATATTGCCTTTTAATGCTAATTAAATGTGTAAAGAATGTATTAGTTACATAATTATAATGAATGGGAAAAGAGGATAGATAATTGTTTAAAGAAAATGAATATGAATAAAATATAATTTGGACTTATATAAGAATAAAAAAAATATGAAAGAATGTATCAATATGTTATTTGGTATAAAATGGAGTTTTAGATACCAAAGAAAGATGGCAACAAATGGAATAAGAATTTGGACTAAAATGAAAACAAGAATAAATCAAATATTTATATTTGAAGTGTTGTATGTTTAAAAATCAAAATAAATTGTATGGAGAGTGTCAGAAAATTGAAAGTGAAGGGAGCAAAATGGATAAAGCTGTTTTGGATTTTTGTTTAGGTTTTGTGACAGGAGTAGGGTATATGAAGATATATTGAAACAATTTTATTAAAATGGGATAGTAGAAAAATATATTTGTAAATGAATTAACGCTGGAAAAATGATTTGGTAATAGGGAATTTATGACTTTCAAAGGATGACAACGTTTATTTGCTGACATGGTCTCTGAGCATACAGCCTATGTATAGAAATAACTTTGTGTAAAGAGAAGTTATTTAACATCACATTACAGGTTCTCAATTGATAATTTAGATGAAATATTGTCCAAAAGAGTGGGATGCTGTTTTGGATGGTTATATTCTTCTTTATATTATATAGTTTCCTGCTTCATTTGGCTCCTGTTCATTGCGATATTTACTATTTCCACCCAACTCAAAAATTATTCAAAATAATAGGATCACAAAATCTATAAATGTAAATAATTTTTATATTTTTTGCTAGAACAATAGCAGTACAATCTGTAAAATGTTGATAAAAGTATTTTAATTATTGTAGTATTTATATAATAAATTACCATTGTGTGAGATAATTGTTGATTTAAATTTTATTTTTTTATGCAAAATCTTTACAAATTTCTTGGTATCACATGGTAGTAAGTTTAACAATGTTTTTAATCATTTATATGAAAACTTTTTATTATGTGTTACACTTCGATAAATTAATATATTCAGCCTTATAAATAATTAAAGTGTGGGTTATGTAAGATCTTTGTGTATTGTTTGTTTATTCATTTATTGCTAAATAATCTTTTATTGACAACATAACTATATAAAATAAATCACTTAATTTATTATCAGATAATAATGTATTTAAACCCAGATTAGTTTCTGTCTTTTGCCTTTATTAATGAGGCTTGGAATTTTAAAAAACCTAGAAATAATGCATTTAGCAAACATGTTAACTCCATTTTATTATTTAAGTCGAACAAGCTCTTAATTGATAAGTGCGGTAAGAGAAAATATTTAAAATCTCTATCCGAAAAACTCTTGTCCCCAGACCAATTGGTTACGAGCTTATGGCTCACCTCAGTGAGGAGCTAGAATTTTCAGACACTAGATTCAAAATATCAACTCAAAACCTATCACTTATTTCATACGTAATATTTAAGTAGAAACTGAAGTTTTCAGACATGAAAATGTCTTTTACTCCAGCTATTTAACTTAAATAGCTATATGGGACTGAACCAAATTCAGATCTACCATATATTAATAGCATCAGCATAGTTAAAGCTATAAAGATAAAATTATAATTATCAATAAAGCAAGTCATATATAATGTGACATTGCTTTTATGAACTTATATTTACAAAAATGTAATACAGAGAGCGTACCAATAGCTCAAGCAAGCTATAAATTGATAAGTACGGTAAGAGAAAATATTTAAAATCTCTATCCAAAAAACTTATCCCCAGACCAATTGGTTTTGAGCTTATGGCTCACCTCAGTGAGCAGCTAGATTTTTCAGACACTAGATCCAAAATATAAACTCAAAACCCAGCACTTATTTCATATGTAATATTTAAGCAATGTCACATTATATATGACTTGCTTTATTAATAATTATAATTTTATCTTTATGGCTTTGGCTATGCTGAGGTTATTAATATATGGTAGATCTGAATTTGGTTCAGTTCCATATAGCTATTTAAGTTAGATAGCTGGAGTAAAAGATATTTTCATGTCCAAAAACTTCTGAGTTTCTACTTAAATATTACATATAAAATAAGTGCTGGGTTTTGAGAATATTTTGGATCTAGTATCTGAAAATTCTAGCTCCTCACTGAGGTGAGCTATAAGCTCATAACCAATTGGTCTGGGGATAAGAGTTTTTCGGATAGAGATTTTAAATATTTTCTCTTACCCCACTTATCAATTAAGAGCTTGTTTGAGCTATTGTATGCTCTCTGTATTACATTTTTGTAAATACAAGCTTATAAAAGGAATGCCATGTTATATATGACTTGCTTTATTGATATTTATTATTTAAGGTAAAAGCTTGAAAATTCACACTCTTAAGGTTTTGAAACTAAGCCAAACACTTCAGTTAAAGGCAAAAACCAGTAATCATTCTGGAGATAATGATTAAAATGTGTTATTATCTGGTAAACATTGATTAATTAAATTTGCTATAGATGACAGATTGAAGACCTGCTTTTGTTTGAACATAACTGTGTATTGAACAATATTGAATAATTGCAATTTATCTAGACTTTCTAAGAATGTTGACAAAACTAAATGAAAGAACTTGAATTGTTCATTATATCTTTATATTTAATTTAGAAGGATTGATTTAGAATAATTGATTATATACATAGATTCAACAAAGAATATATTAATCTTTCTCTAATAAACATTTAATTTTGCAAGTTTTAAAGGATGGAATCTATATAAAATGTTTAGGCTGAATTATATCAAGTTTACTACTCTATTGTGTTTTCAAAGTATTCCTAATGGTTGCTTTGATATTTTGTTATAAGTTAAAATCAGACTAAAAGATAAATGGAACTACTTATTTAATATATTTTGAATAAGAGTTTTTGAAATTTCATCTATGCAAATAATAAAATGTTTATCATCCTAAAATCATGAATTTTTTTTTTTTGAAAACTGATTTTTTGGAACAAATATATTTACATACAATGGAAACTATAGTATATATAATTTTGTAATTATTAATTCTTATATTCTCACAGATAAATGATGATTTCATACTATTATTTTCAGGTGATTCTGTGTAGTAAAAATAAAATAGCTGACATTTTTAGTACAATAACAAGTACTTTCCTCAGACTTTTTTCTTTCTTAAATCATAAAAATGTATGTGATCAACTATTTAGCAAAATCTCATAAACGTTCTTATGATTTTGTAATTGTGTGTGTATATATATGAATAACATTGTTTTTTTTTTTTTTGGAAATATTATTTCTTATTTTTTCAATCATGTAAATTTTTGTTTAATTTATATTCTGTAAAAGCAGAGTATTCTATTACTTCTAAAAGCATTTGTGTAGAAAGGAAAATTCATATTGCTATTAATAACATGATTAATGATTTGATCAATGAAATTGTCAAAGTTAAAAAAACTCTCCTTCTAATAAGTACAACAATTTTTTTTTTAAAAAAATTAATATTTAAACTTAGTAATTAGCCTTCTATTTGTCTATGATTAGTTAGTCATTATTTTATTTGAAAGTCATATCCATTTCTCCATATATTTATATACATACAGTAATGCCTAATAAGTTATTAAAAATAATTATAAATTAAATTGTAATAATTCACTATGGATAAATTCAGAAATGTGATGATCCAAAACATCTGAAAGATATAACTTGGGCTGCCTGAAGATGATTGTTTCAGCCAGAAATGCATCTAGAGGTCTTTGTCTTTTCAAATTTCTTTATCCATATGTTTTAAATGCATATAGGACTTAAAAGATTTATTGTACATATATAAAGTTTTTTTTGAAAATAAAAAGTTTATGGGTTCTGAATTGATCAAGTATTATGGAAACATTGGATTGTCTTCAATAATGGTTAATAATTGTTTTTTATATAACTTTTTATATAAATAGTATATATATGTACATTGACTATTTTGCATAATTGTACCATCTAGAATTTAAGATTGCAATTGTTGACACTAGATTTGAGGTTGTTCTTTTGATTCATTTGGGATATAAGCTATAATGTGGTGATTCATAATGTTTGTAAACCATCAGTAATCTTGCTCTTAAAAGAAAAAAAAATACATTTAAAGAATAGCCATGTTGATTAGAACATCAATTCATTTCTTATGCTAATGCTGTCACTGGTCAGGCTAACAATACCTATAGAAGAAAGGAGAATGGTATCACCTGAAACATATTCTACATTCAAATGTAATTTATAATAAATAATCAAATGTCTAAAAAAAAATTAACATTTCAATTAGATGATAGAAATAGTTTAGCATATTATTACAAATAAAATGCCACCATTACAACTTTCAGACAAACATATCCTTATAATTAAAAAGGAAAGATTCAAACTTGTGACTGTGAAATTTTAAAATGATATAAAGATTGTAAATAACAAAAATGTGTGGAAAAAAAAGTCATTGGAAATAACAAGGAGGATAGAAAAAGAAATGAATAAATTAAAATTACAATCTGGTTTATATGATTTTTTTTCTACAGTACAGGCTTTTTCATATCTGGTTTATGAAAATTCAAGAATAAATGGTGTGATTATCTAGCAGAAGAGGATGATAAATGGTATATCGATTAACAGAATATCAAGAAATAAGAAGCATCTTTGGAAAATATTTACTTAAATGAAAATTTTACAAATATTTATTGAGCATAGAGACAGGAGAGATCTTTATGAAGAACTTTGACAAAACTTTGTCTGAATAGGGCTCTGTCGATGGCTGAAAATATAGTAATATATATATTGTAGCCACACATACTTTAGGCACAAATATCTAACATGCTGCATTTACTTAAATAAATTAAATCAATTTCATTACATTTTGGTAATCTGTTGACCTGGAAATATGGGAAATTAACCACTAGCACTAGTTTCAAAATTCTCCAATCATTTATCAGATAGAATTGGAGATCTCATTTAACTTCATATCTGTACAGAAATTGTGTTAATGTTTGTATGCTGTAGCACCAAAGTTAAGCAGCAGATTAAGTTCACAAATTTTCTAGCTGAGAAAATAAAAAAATAATTTCATAGGATAGAATTATTCAAGTGAGTATGTGATTTTCATGCTTGATCTATAGTAAATGATTTCACCTTCTGAGCAGGGGTAGGGAATTGTTTCTGCCAAGGGCCATTTGAACATTTATAATATCATTTGAAGGGCATACAATATTATCAACTTAAAAATTAGTCTGTTGTATTTCATCAAAAATTTAAATATTTTTTTTCTAATTTAGGGATGGGCAATTTTTTCAATTAGAAGCTCAATTTCAACTTTCCCTTTTTACACAAATGTTATAATTTCTTTGTGAATATGCTGCACATTTAATGACAATTTTTCCAATTGACCTTGTAACTATTCTTTATGATATATTTGTTTTCGAATTTCTATTTTATATTCTGTACAGATTAATTCTACAGCACATCAGATACAGTCTTTAAACAACTCTTCAGGTTTCATATTTTCTACTTTTTTTTTGGAAATAATGTAACTTGCTTTCACTGAATTTCCTGACTTGTTTTTACTTTTTATGAAATCTATCAGCTATTTGAAGAAGCCCCTTTTCAAGTTTTTTATTTTAATATTTCTTTCTTCCCCAACAGCTTTGTTATAATCAGAATGTTTTGATAAAATAGTGTTCTTTATTACTAAAATATTTTCCAGATGTGTATTGGTCCATTTCTTTTCAAATGCTGATTTTCTTTGCCAATTTTTCTTATTTTACTCAGTACAACCATCCTGTCAGAAGTATACTCTCTTATTCTTCTCCTTCACTTTCTTTGCATATTTTCATATAATCATATATATTGCTTATAGTACTTCATTCATATACACTTTAATGCAACTAATTTTTTTAAAAACTTCTTTATTTCTTACAGTTTCGACTGTCCAGCAGTCCTCATCAGAGCTCTGTCTTCCTTTCTGCTTTACTGCTTTAATTAAAATCTTCACATTATTTAATTTTAATATTAATTTCCATCTGTCATTTAATATTCTTGATATATCATATCCTTCCAATTCTTTAATGTAGTCCATTAGCATTTTTATATTGGCTATATTTTCCATACCATATATTATATATTACATATATCCAAAACCTGTCTTTCTTCTTTTCTCTAATCCTTTATGTGATTTTCTTCTTATCAGAAGTATACTCTCTTATTCTTCTCCTTCACTTTCTTTGCATATCTTCATATAATCATATATATTGCTTATAGTACTTTATTCATATACACTTTAATGCAACTAATTTTCTTAAAAACTTCTTTATTTCTTACAGTTTCGACTGTCCAGCAGTCTTCATCAGAGCTCTATCTTCCTTTCTGCTAAAATGTTCTCAGCATTATAGATTCAATTTGTAACCAGATAGATCACACAATATAGAAAATTTGTTTAAAATATTGCACTTCTGATAGAGTAAATTAAAATTATTATAAAGGTTAGAGAGAGATGTAGTTGAAAAAATAAATATTTTAGTTCACTTAACTCTTAATTCAATATTTGCATTATTTGAAAGTGTTTAAGCAGAAATTTTATACAGGGCCATTTTATATACATTTTTAAAAAAAATGTCCATGGGCCACGTTGAAAGTTTTCAAGGGCCAAAGTTGGCCCAGGTACTGGCAGTTTCCCATCCTTGAACTGGATCAGCAATTATATATACTTTATTTTATTTAGAACGTTTATTTTATATGGTTATTAGGTGTTTATGAAAAGTATAGATATATATGTAATGTTTTGAATAAAAATTGTAGCATGCCATTTTATAATATATTTTTTCAAAAAAATATATGAATTATAATATTTTAATCTGTTGACAAAATTAATTTTGTGACTATTGATATTTTTTTAATTAAAAGTTTATAATTTTGCATCATTTTATTATTACCAGCATTGAGAATAAAAAGGTAATTACAATTATTAATTAGATATTCAAGATGGAGCAGACCAATTAAAATTAAACAAAATAAATTAATTCTGTTTTGTTTTATTCAATTAAAAATAAATTTAAATCTTCAGTATTCTTTAATTGCACTGCATTATTTTTTCAAATTTTGATGTAATGTCTTTAAATGAATCTAAAAATGTTTTTATTTTTATTTGCACTTTATTTAAATGTTAGCTTGCAAATTATGTTTACACTTCATTTAGCTGATTTTTCTATTAAATATTATGCAGACACCTTTAACTAACTTAATATGTATAATGATACAAACAAATTATATTAAAAGTCTATTTTGAGTTTGTGTCAAGGTGTGGTCACATGTGACACGACTTACAGAATTTCAATGAAGTTTTTACAAGCCTATCTCAAGTAGTGACATGTCTTCTTTAGTAGAACAATAAAAGCAGTCGACTGTAACTCAAGATTCATCGATCACTGCTTATCTCATGAAATCCTAAATAGTAAATCATTTGTTTATTTATTACATTCTGTATAGTTGAGTGGTATAGTAGAGTGGTAATTCTGGAGTTTAGGGTTCATGGATTGTAACTCCACCTTTGTCATTTTTAGAGCTCATACTTATGAACTTTTGAGACATAAAACATTTGATTATTTATTATACCCTACGTGGATTAGAACAATGTTAGAGTAACAGATTCTGGAGCTCAAAACTCTATGGATCATAGATCCATTTGTACCACTTCTGTGCTTGAAAGTCTTATGAATTATCAAACAATAAAACATATAATTATTTATTTCTTTAGTAACATGATCAGTTGTACATTGATTGTTAAGTGAATCATTTAAATTCATCCAAGAATGACACTTCATCAGGGTTTTCTTTTGCACTGATATCTCAGTATAAGAATGCCTCTGGAAAGATAAAGGTTTTAAAATTAAACACCTTAACTTTATAATTATTTTCTTTTTTATTGAAACTCTCGAAGAAAAGTGGAGATTTATCTACTTGGCAGTGGATATTTAAAAGCTATGCTTTTGTTTATACATTATGCATATTTTATGTCTATATAATTATTTTACTTCTGTAATTCTAGATGAATTAATATAGCACCAATATGTAGTCTATCAAAATTATTAAATAGCAAATTTGGGGCTATAGCATTTCATATGTAGTTTTTTTTGGGTGATTTAGATCTTATTTTTCCAATTCTATTACTTATATTAATTATATAAATTTCATTTCCTCAGCTCTCAAAATTGTCTAGTACACTTATAATATTTTTTCTAATATACTGATAATAGAATTTTCTTTTTCTAACCATTCATATCTTCATTGTGCTATCATATTTTGAGATCTATTAATTGATTTTAATATCAACACTATAAATAATCTACAAAATAGAAAACCTGGTTTTTTCTTTCACCCATTAAAGCTTTCAACTCATTTTATAGTATATACATGCTAATAATCTATCTAAATGTTTTATCTATCTACTTATCACAAAATATATTGAGTATCACTTTAAATTTTTCTTTGATATTATCTGTAATTTTTGTAGATGAGAATATGCTTTTGTTTTATTTTCAAGGTGTGCTTAGGTTAACTGACTCAGATTCTATGTGATTGGCTTCTTCACCATTTTTAAGTGTCCTCTGATTAAGTCAGTAAATACTTTGATGCTCATAATAGCAGCATTCTTATTCACATGCCAAAGAAAATGTGAAATATCAGGTATACATTTACCTTTGATGACAAATGGAATTGATTGATGAGTCTGGAATATATTGTTATTTTGTATAACGTCAAATATTTGCTTACTGTGATTGCTTAATAGAATTCATATAAGTTACTGTTTACATATTGTAATCTATGCAATTGATTACATGGTTAATTCCATCCATTATGTTTCCATTTGCATTAATAATCTAAGATATTTATAGATAATCCATAATTTTTTTTTTTTTTCTTTTTCTGAAAAAAGCATTTATTTTTATTTATTTATTTTTATCTTGCTTTC
Organism: Epiperipatus broadwayi; assembly: GCA_028023455.1. NCBI lineage: Eukaryota > Metazoa > Onychophora > Udeonychophora > Euonychophora > Peripatidae > Epiperipatus > Epiperipatus broadwayi. The sequence goes on from JAQFVV010006251.1 coordinate 6,000,572, forward strand.
ATCTGATAATTCTTGCACATTAACTTTATTTGCAAAAACAACCATTTCATAATCTCCATTTACTTCATAAAATACTTTTTGTAAAACTGCTGTAAATTTGTTTTAGAGATAAGGAACACTATGTTGTATACCTTTTTTTTTGATGTTGATCTTTTTTAGTTCATTGTTGTTGCATTTAAAAAAATATTCTTCAGAATATAACAATATATACAGAGGCCAAACTCTCCATACAGTAGTGTTGCCAATGCAAGCCAGAGTAATTAATGGATGCAAGAAGGTTTGTGCATAAAATCCCTAGCTAATGCCTACTCATCCAATATTCCCAGACTAGTTTCTCGCTTGTGACTTTCATCAGTGAAGAGCCTTGAATTTGAGAGCACTGCATCTAGATCTTAGGATCCAATGCAACCCTCCAGCAGCCATCTTTTACCTTATTACTATAACGGAATGAACAATTTTCATCATTAGATATAACGGTTAGAAAAGATTCTCATCATACACCCCCTAATACCTATCATACTAGTCACGCCAGTCGTTAATTCGATCTTTAGCAGTGTGTAGACCCACTACACATCGTGCATCTACATTGGTCGACAGATATAACGGAATGGAACAATTAGCACTTGAATATATCAACAATCAGCTGGTTCGATCACAATGTTTGACCAACTTATACAAAGTCTATATGTGATGATAGAACTATCTATCGAGCCCTAAACGTTGCTGGTGCCAGATATAATAGACGGAACGATTAGCACTAGCCCCAAAAGTTGATGACGCCAGATATAACAGACGGAATGATTACAACTAACCCCAAACATTGCAAACACCAAATGTAATGGATGGTCAACTAAATTGCAGACTGTACTACTATGCAGATGTAGCAATATGGTGTAGGGATAAGTTAATGTGCTCTAATCTATTACCCCTGATGAAACAATCTGCAGAGACCTACCAAGCTTAGAAGGGAAGAAAGTTGCATCCAACTATATTCAGACTGTGGGTCATCTGATAAAGTGCTAATGAGAACCCGATGAAATGCTTAACCAATGATTGCATACCCTTTAATTGACTAACTCTATCCCTATTTAATAATATTAAATGCAATTTAGGTTAGTTCATCCACTTTCCCCCTTTTTAATTCCGTTATTCCCTAATATTCAAGCCCAGAGAGAATATTGCTTTTAACTCCTTTAGCAGGTGTGAACAAGATATACACAGCAACTCCTGCACCTATATATAGGTTACAACTAGCATTTATAATATTTGTTTTATTTTCAAGCTTTTATATAATAAGAAAAATAGATGTGAGTGCATGTATAATTATTTATAAACTGTGGAATGTCATGACAACGCAATAAACCAGAGACCGGAATAATATAAACTCTCAAACATTTATTAACAATAATAAATATCAAGTATAACAACAATAGTAATGATAAAAAAAAATAATAATAATCATCATATGTACATGTGTCACAAGTGAACCTCTACCATCTTACTAATTAATTATCCTCTAGATCCAACCCTTATACCCCACGGTAGAAATCCACATGTCACTCATTCTCTGCAAATCATAATTATATAGAAAAATCAACTTTAGTTATTTAATATAATTGAGATGCTGGCTAGCTAAATTATATATATTTACAAGTGTTAATCTATTTAACAAGTTTCCCCAATTTATATATATGATAGAGACAGATTCCAGTTGATTAGTCAAACATACTAGAAAATATACGTACATGGTTAATCACAAAATAAAACATATAATATGTATTTGTATGTGTTGTAATTTAACCTATATATAAATTTAAAGAATCTTACCTCAATATTTATGTGGATGACCTGATGTGAAGCAGGTGGCTATACCTAAATTTTATTTATAATGAAAATATCAAAAATATCAAAATGAATAATCCCCCCTTTTCTTCTTTGCTAATTCTGAAAAACGATGCTTCAGCATCAGAGTGTGAAAATACAACAGATAGTATAAATAAAAAATAAAATAATAAACAAAAATTTACAATATTGATTCTTTGATAAAAAAAAAATTGTAATTGGAACAAAGTTTATAACAATCATCATAATAGAAATAGTAGTAGCTGATATTTAGGCAGGTTGTTCTTTAAAGCAGTTTCACTTAGTAAATCATTCTCCTTAGCAAGGATAGATAAGTACAATGGTGTCTCCTGTAGTTGTGTTTAATGGCAAACATCTTGATCCTCATTTGATTCACCATAATGTATTCCAATCCTTGTTTACTTTGGACTGAAGGCATCTTCTTGTGTGTTTACAATAAAGTAGAAATATATATATAGATATAATGCAGCTGGCAGGAAAATACCATGACACACAATAGCATGTTTTGCTCTAGCCCATTTTCATATTAAAGTACATTTTAATAATTATTTATAATCATATATTTTTTTATTAATAATATTGAAGCGCTTATATATATATATTAAGAAAATTATTTCATTTTTCTTTCTTCCCCAATTTTTAGCAAATTTAATTCTTGTTATTGTTTTTGAAAAGATTTAAAAAATTCTAATTTACTACAACAACTTTTAAACACGATTTAATTATTTAAATATTAATCAGTTATTCTTACTTCTGTTCACTTTCTGTCCCTTGAATTTAATAAATTTTTAGTTACAGTATTCGATTTTTAAAATGTTTATAATTTAAGTAAAAGAAAAAGTAAAAACTCCATTTTAGCGTTCGAAATTTTTAGTTTTAATTGCTGTCTTTTGTTACAGTTATTATAACAAAAGAAGAACGATTTGTAAACTGTCTTTTGTTTTTATACATTTCACGTGCGTAGCCGATATCTTTAACTGCCAATTGTTTAAATACATTTAGATTTATTATAAATAAAAAAAAAATATTAAAATAATAAAATCAGTTTTATTTTCACACATATGTACCCACCTAATTAACTTCAAGTCATCCCACATTATATATATATTAATTAATATTCAATTTTAAATTTAAAAAAAAATATATATATACATTACAGTTTATTTAATCAAATAATTTTATATATATACAATAGTACTTTCTAAAATATTGATCGTATTTTATTTTATAAATATAATAATTTATTGTGTATTATATGTATATAGGTAATAATAATAACAAATAATAATCTTCCCACTATTACTATAAATTCCAAATGGATTGGATTCAATAAATATGCTTGATCTTTTTAGGAATGTGTGCATTGTAAGCTATCCTTTACATTACTAACTATAAAGCTTTGAGTGCAAAATGAAAACACAATAATGTTTTCAATTCGAGCTCATTAGCTTGTATAGTTGTATAGATCTGAACTCAGTTCGCATTCATATTTTTTGGTGTCTTTGGTTCTTTAATAGCCACAGTCACCATAATCATATTGGGCAGGATTGGTTTTAAACCACTAAACATCACATGATCACCATTTCTTATGCTTACACAAGCTGTTTACCTAGAGGTTAAACTCTCCATATAGTAGCACCACCAGTACAAGCCAAAATTATCAATGGATGCAAGAAGGTTTAGCCACTGTGTAAACAGCTTCTGTAAAGCATAAGAAATGATGATTATGTGATGTAGTGGTTTAAAACCAATCCTGCCCAATAGAATTATGGTGACTGATTATTAAAGAAGCAAAGATGTCAAAAAGTATGGATGCTGAACTGAGTTCAGATCTATACAACTATACTAGCTAATGAGCTTGAATTGAAAACATTATTGTGTATTCATTTTATGCTCAAAGTTTTATAGTTAATTAATAAGGTAAAAGGTGGCTGCTGGAGAGTTGTATTGGATCCTAAGATCTAGGTGCAGTGCTCTCAGATCCAAAGCTCCTTAATGAGGAAGGCCACAAACTAGAAACTAATTTGGGGATACTGGATGAGTAGGCACTAGATAGGGATTTTATGCACAAAGCTTCTTGCATTCATTGATTACTATGGCTTGCACTAGTGGCACTACTATATGGAGAGTTTAGCCTCTGTGTAAATAGCTTGTATAAGCATAAGATATGGTGATCATGTGATGTTTAGAGGTTTAATATGACAATATCCTGGGTCTACGTCTTGATGATCTAAAGTTTTAATCACTGTGGAAATGCTTATAGACTCAAATATCTTTTTATAATTTATAAATTCAAAGTATATTGGCAATTCATATTGATTGGTCTTTTCTTGTGCTAAAACCAACTGTAAATTCTAATTGTTTTTTTTTTTTGGTTGGTTTAAATTCAAAGTTCATTATCTTGGATAAGATTTTGTATACAATTGGTAGAAGACCACTAGGTCTATAATTTCCAATATCTTCTTTATCACTTTTCAAAAAAGGAACATTCTTCCGATCATCTGAAAAGTCTATCATTTAGACATTTGGTATATATCCTTGCTAAAAATTGTTTTTATTGCTTCACATGCTTTTTTTAAAATATCAATAATAATTTTATTATGTTTTGAATCTTTTCTCTTCTTCGTAGATTTAATTGTATCATGTCTTTATTTAAAATACTTGATATTTAGATGTAATAAATATAAGAGTTACTTTGTTTCTCAGATTTTATCATTCTATAATTTTTTATTTAAGTCTTCCACACATTTTAAGTTGTCATCTCTTTTTTTAGAAATAATTTAATCTTTTTCAGCTGAGACAACTTTTCTTCCATTATCAATGTATTGTTTTACACTTTGAGACTTATCTTTTTTTATAGCTTTCCTTGCCAATTCACAATTGTATTTTGTTACATCACTGTCAATTTTTTTTTGTACCATTTTACAAGAATCTAGATATTCAATTATTTTTTTAATGGATCATTTTAAAATTTTTCATCTTTTTTTAATATTGTCTTGTCTCAGTAGAAAATTTACTAGTAAATTGCTGCTTTTTGTACCAACTATCTTTCTTGTATTTTTTTTTATTATTAGAGTATCAATTATCTTCTTATTGATTTCTGTCAAGCCTGAACCTTCTTGAAAGTACTGTATTTTAATTGTATTCCAAAGATTGTATAATATTGAACAAATTGTAAATAAATTTTATATATGAATGTAATTTAAATACTTTAGTTATAGAAGTTATTTATGTATAGTAAAGGTTTGTGGATGAATGGATACAATCATGCTTTACTTGGGCCTCCAAATATAATGGAATGCATAGGTGATGACCCAATAAATAAATACACAAATAAATTCTCTAATCAAAAGAGAATAGGAATTAAAATCTGTGATGTATGTGATTGATTTCTTTCCAAGCCATTCAATAAGCTATTATGCTCAAGCAACTAAATGGTATAGGGTAATAAATGATGATGATTTACACTCTTGATAGATGACTTTACTACAATTTTGTGCATCTAAATGCCAAAAAGATCATTTTCCGATTATCTATTCAGAAAAGTTAAACTATTTAAGAATCTATAGGTTATCCTTAGGGTGATGTGATGATGGGTTTAATTTACTATTGAAAATACCACATAGATGCCATTTATAATCTAAATTTTAGAGCTATGATTATCATCTAGCTAATCTATCTATTTCAAATCTCTATTTCATAATTCTAGCTTTTTATTAATACGGTAATTATCACTCGCCAATTAATTATCACCCATTTTGCGGAATATATCCAACTAAAATAGTGTATAGAATTGAAAATAAATATGAAAGACTAAATATTAACAAAACAGATAATTTAATAAAATATGTTTTCGAATATGGTACAAAGTGAGAATTTTAGAAATCAAATAATTAATAACCTTCAATTTTCGCATAATATTTCTAACGTTAATGACATGTATCAACCTAAAATATACATGCGACTCTTTATATTTGGTAAAACAGTATATGTTAGCATACAATTTTTAAATATATAAAACAATAAAGTAATAAAATATTCTCTCTTGAAATTGAAATTTGAGCTCATAATCCTGCTAAATACAAATACATATAATCATATAGAGTATATGCATAAAGTATATGCATAAACATATGTGAGATAAGCTTTAAATTTGTAAAGTTACCAAAATTTGCCTATTGCACTTTTGACTAATTAATTGTTTATGCGTATACTCTATTACATTTCTCTGAGATACTGCGTATTAAAATTTTTCAACATTAAATACATACTATATGAAGAGAGAACAAAATATTACATTGCAAATATTAACAAAATACTGTATTATAAACAATGAAATACAGAATAGAATAAATATAAAAAAAACTTTCAAATAAAGTTATTAAATTAAAATTTTTTTATAAATGTTCTCAGATAGATTTTTAGTTTGAATTGAAATAGAATTTCACAATTTGTATATGACTTTTTTACTCCTTGAATTTTGTGAGCTAGTTTGAACTCTTGGTTTTCACTCTTTGGATTATTCAAATGCATTCTAGTTTGAATTTTTCAGGTGTATGCTCACAAATTTCTTTTTCTTGTTTTGAAGTTACCTTTTTTTCAGGTCACTTACAATTTTATTACATTTTTTTTTAATTTTTGAAGTTGGCTTTTTTACATTCACCAGATTACAACATAAAAGCAGTTTTGTTCAACAACTAGAGTCAAGACTTTAGAAGTTAGGGAAGGCTAGATATAACTGGTGTCATTGGGGAATCTAGATACTCATTTCAGTTGCTGCAGTAATATACTGATGCTTTTCTATACTGCATGTTGACCACTATTTATTAAATTGCTGAATAGAATATTTTTTGTTGCTAAACTTATTTTTGAAACAGTTTACATTGTTTCACATGGTTTTCTGATTTACAAATATTATTCAGTTAACCAAACTGTATTTGTACTAATACATATGTACTGATTAATTAAGAACATGATTTTCTGTTTATCATTAAACAATCTTTCTTGTCCTATCTTATACTTATTAACTAAACTGTTTAGTGGATTAACCAAATTTCAAAACGATCTATTCTACTTTTAGTCAATTTAAACAAAAAAAAAAAATAGTAAGAATTTAACTTTGATCATATGTTTTTTTAAGAATTATAATTTTTTCATTCTATGAAATTATTTTTAATCTAGAAAAATCAGTATAAGTTTTGATTGATATTATTTATAATCACGAAAAATAAGGTTTTAGTTAATATTGTAGTATACAGTATACTATATTTTTAAATATTTTTTCCTATTTTCATAAATTTTAATTTATTAATAAATAACAGTTACAACACTGGACAATATTTTATTTTTTTATTATATCCAATTTCTTAATTTTTTACAACACATTTTTGAGATCAATAAAACAAACTGCATGAACTTTTTTTTTATTCACCTTTCTTTCCCCCTAAAATAAATAAATAAATAAATAAAATACTCTTTTGTGATTGTTTCTCTCAACATTTTTACTTATATTACATATATAGACACAGGTATATAATAAGCCTGTGTTTTATTTGCTACATAGTAGAGATATCTGCCCATCCCTTGTATATGTATTAAATGGATTATGCCCTATACATTAGGGATCAGATTGACCTTAGGTCAACATGGGTGTGACAAGAATCTCGGCCTCAGGGTGGCTTTTGAGCATTCCATCATCAGATTTTCAATTAGGTGGATGGTTGAAGAGTTGGAGTGTGGAGTAGATTGAAGTCTGTCCATTAAAGTATGATGATTGGCTATCTTAATATATATATATCTGAGCATTTATAGCATATATGTGTAGAGATGGTAATCTGGACCAACTGATGATTGCTGGTTTAGCATGAAATACGTATATTGGTGTTTATTTATGTTTTCAACATATATGTGCTCAAGGGTATCAGTGTTATGAGATAGTGTGGAGAGTGGTGGGAAGTCTGTGCTCATATACCCTATATATTAATTGCCAATTGCAAGTTTTATTAACTATCATATATATACTTTGAAATTTTTTTTGGGAATAAGGAAATGCTCATTTATTTTATAATACTTTAAAATTCAATCATCTCAAGTCATATATGATAAGAAATTTCTGAAACATGATATATATATATATACTAGATATACTTAAAACTTCCAATCATATATCTATCTAATTTGAAAAATTTGAAATAATGAAATGCTAATTTATTTTATAATAGTTTAAAATTCAATCATTATCTTAATCCATATATGATAACAATTTCTGAAACATCACAATATACGTATTTATTATAACAGTAAAGTACAATGGTAAACGGATTTGAACCTGGAACCAAAGATATATGCAAGTTTTGATTCAATTAAATATTTATATTAAGTAAAAGATGAATGGTTAATGAAATTTGAAAAAAAATGATTCAATTCAAATATATAGGAATATGAATCAATATGATGATGATGATCATTTATAACCTAAGTACAAGTCCTTCCAAAATTTTGTTTTCAGTTTCAATAAAATTAAAATAAAAAAATGAAACTTTAAGGTGCAAAACCTTCTAAAAGAGAAAGATTACTTTTGAAAAACTTATTAATGCCAAATCATCATCATTTACAAATTATTACTGCCATCCCTGCATGTTCTCTAGGGGATTGCACGATTTCTCAGAATTGTGGCTATTATTAGCATATTGGATATTAAAGATACAATGTATGGAATAAATTTGATAACAAATACAAACTAAACGGATTAATAAAAAAATAATTTATTAACAATGAATAAATAAAAACTGGTACATATATACTCACTACTATTAATACATATATAAAATATGAACTACCTGTAGTACCATTGTTTTTATATGGGAATTTGACAGCGTTATTTCTTTCACATTAAATTCTTTGTAATAAAAATTACATATTAAATATAATATTTTTTTAAAGATTTAATGTAAATTAAACAAAAGATTTTAATATTATATAAATAATATGAGAAATTCATAATTGAAAAAAAAATGTTTGAAATATACTTGGCAAGATATTAATGCATTTATTTTTGTTAATAGTTTTGTGTATTTGGCCAAAGGTCTGGTCCACAAAACTATTAATAAAGCTGAATTAAAATTAAAAATTGTAAATATACTTGTTATGTTTGATATGTGATTTTGACAGCATTAGAGAGAACTCTAAAAATTATATTTTATTAATGGCGGTATCAGTCGTTTTTGTAAGTTTTTTTTAATTGGTTGCTTTAGCAATTTTTTTTAAAGACTTAACATAAATTAAACAAAAGATTTTAATATTATATAAATAAATGTGAGAATGAAACTGATCTGAAAGGCCATTGTTACTTATTATATTTGGTATGTGAATTTGACAGTGTTATAATAGTTTATCAATGGTGTAATAATTTTTTTAATTGGTTATGAATTTGACACATGACAGGTTTGAGGACAAAAGCATACATTCACCGTTCAGCTAATAGAGAAAATAGGGATTTTATATATAGTGATCATATTATTAAATGATAATTCTAATTTAAGTTTAAGGCCTTATAATAGTGATAATGATAAGTGAAATATTTAAACAATTATAAATCATGATTTTCCTGCAGATACTGTTCTTTAAATACATTTACAGTTGTCTTCTTTAATTTCTCAAAGATGGTGGTTCTTCTCTTGGGCACTGGTGATGTTAAGAGAGGAATTACAGCAATATTTGTGAAATTACATAAGTATAGTGTCAGTGGGGCTTGGGTAGTTCTTACACCACTGACTATTTATTTCTTCATAATATTATTAAGGTAGATGCTAGCTAGTTTTGGCAAACTTTAACATTAGTTTTTGGATCTGACTCCATTTTCTGGGTATTTTGGCTGGTGTGGTTTTTTGTTATCTAACTATATATAGCTTATAGTTTTTAGTTTTTGTTCTAAATTTTTTTTTCAATTCTAGATAGGTGAAGTCCACTAAATCGTATCATTATTGAAAATAATACTTTTAATCTTGACTTAATATAGCTAATTTGAATTAATAAATATTGTTAATAATTAATCATGTTGCTTTAATTCCCCCCCCAGACATGAGTTTTTTGGCCCTTTAAATGTTATTTTTTACGTTGGTAGATATATAAAAATAGTGTGTATTTCACATCTCCCTCCACTTAGACTACACCTATGACAAGTCGATTGCCACACATTTAAAAAATAAAAAGTTGATGTTACAAACACAAAAGTTGGCCACCTCTGACCTATATAACCCTGCATGATTTAGTGCAGCAGTATAGCAGCAAATTGACCCATTGCTGTTACTTCTGTTCAAACTTTTTATCAACTTCTGAATAATATATATTCGATTATTATTATTTTTCATATATACACACACATATAAATATAGGATTTTTTAAATTTTAGTTAATTAAAAAAAAGTTTTAGATTTCAAATAAGTTTAAGAATTATTATTAATTTTACTGTTTATCAGTTCTGACTAAAAATAGACTAGTTGGTATTTTTTCATTATATATGGATAAGAAATAACTTCTCTTAGAAATTAATTCAGATAATAACTGTCAGTTATAATTGTACACGTGTTCGTAAAACTAGTAAATTTTTTTTATTTTAAAAATTTAAACATTTTGTTTGCTATTTTTGTAAAAATATAAATTTTGACAAATGTCATCGGAATCATATGTTAAAAATATGCATAAATGGATCAAGTGAATTGCCATATTTTTTCTTACTGCTACAACAGTGTCTACAAAAAAAATATTATTTTAAAGTATATATCTGTGTTGGAAATATGTTTTCTACAAACTTCAGAAATTATAAATTTATAATTTTGCTAGAAGGAGTCTGATGTGCAGTTGTTAGTGCATAAACCTTCCATGCTTAACTTGATATCGGTCATAAAATAAATCCCTGAGCAATCTGGGATGGATTATTCTAAGCATAAGTGAAATGTATACATGATACAACTTTAATGATGATAAGAGTGTATACTTATGTATGGGATTTGAGTTCATATTTCAATTTTACTTTTGCAATTTGTTATAAAATATGAATTTTTTAAATGCAAAAGTATATTTATTTAAAGATTCCCAGTTTTAATACTGAGTGGTAGATTTAAGAGCTGAGTAAAGAAAAAGAAAAACAATTCAGTTTTTTCCAATTGAAATGATCTTGCTAAGCTTGTCTCTTGATTACTCAGATGAGCCAAACTAACTCGTCCATTAATTTAAAGATTATAGATGATAAGTTTTTAAAAAGTAAAATTTAAATTTAGTTTAAATCGAACTGAATCTATATTATTTTTATTTGCTTTTAATTATTTTTAAATTGTTTTGATTTAAGTTGTGTTTTATTTTTATATTTATATGAAGAATTATTTTTGATTTGGCAGGTTCACATTTCAATTAATTTTGATAAAATATCTTTGAAGGTTTTTTTTTTTTTTTACAATAAGAAAGTTACAATTGCTTTTAAATATATAATGTGCATAAATTAAATCTAATGTAATGATTTGTATGTAGTAAATGAAAGTCATTTCCAATTAAATATTATAAATATATAATATTTAATGCAATAGCTTTTAAACATAGATACTAAAAGAAATAACCAAGAGGATAGCAGTGCCAAATTATTACTAGCAATGATCAAAGGTTATTGCTTGGTTATAATATAATATACTTTGATAGCTGACTTTTAGACAGAGAAATTAACATCAATAATAAACAGCTAAATGAATATGGTTATTTCAACTCAAAAAGAGAGAGAGAGAGCAAAAACTATTTTAAAAATAAATTTTGCAATGATTATTAACATAAAGATGTTAAATCCTGTTTTGAATAGAATATTATAATGTAAAGGAAAAGAGAAGAGAAAAAATATTTTGTGAAATTTAATAGAATGTTTTTGTTTTTAACAAGAAAGGAATGTAAAAATGTGTTAATTGAAGATAAGATGATAAAAAACTATATTTTGTAACAATAAAATGTTTATTTAAGCAAAATGTAAAGTTGGAAGCTGTTGGGAAAAGAAATCATAGTAAGTAAAGAATATATTTTCCAAAATAGTATGTGTATGTAACAGGATTCTTATTTTTGTTTGTTTTAAAAAATTTTATGGATTTTTTTTTTTTTTCCTTTTTATATATTTTTAGTTCCTTGAAAAAGACTATAGAAAAAAATAAAGAAATAGTCGAAACGTTGGAAATCTATTTTAATATATATTTCATTTTGGTGGAAAAAAAATAAAAAACTAGTTTTAAAAGATTTGGTGTATGTTATAATTATTATTATACATACCATCTGTAAAACACATATAGAACATGCTGGCCCATTTCTCTGTTTATTTGATATTTTATATTCTCTTTTAGTTTCTTTGGCAGGAAACTTTTCTTTCTGAAATATTTCAACACCATATCTAATTGTAGCTCTCTAATATATTTTATTCTCTGCCATATCTTCCCATTAGAAACAAATGACATTGCATTTCTTTAAAATATCTTTGAGATAATCCTTAAAATGTAGACGGAATCTATCTCTCCTATGAAATCCTTACTCAAGTTCATTCATCACAAAACATCCTTTTAAGAAATCTTCCACTGAACATTTGTTTTGCATGATCAATCCAAAAAAGGTATGATGGATTCAGTAATATCACATCCAGTGAGCTGAAGAACAAATTAGTGGTTTTATGATCTTGCCATTGTAGTTTTTAAATTTTATGGAGCATCCTTAAATGAAAATGTTTTTACATTGTGTCGATAGGGTGTCCAAGTTTCACTTTCATATAGTAATAAATTAGATAAAATAATATCTCTATATAACTAATTTAGTTGCAATTGCTATTTTTTTATGATGAAATATTAGTATCTTTTGATTTGTTAAAATCAATAGCAGCACATTAGAGTCTGTTTGCATCTTGACATTTAAGTCTAGTTTTTTACTATAAAACTAATGTAAACTGATTTACATTCTCAAGTTGATACTAGTTGATACTATCCATGCTAAAAGTTTCTGGGGATTGATTGGTAAAAATTTTAGTTTTTTGAACATTAATTAATAAATATAATTTAATAATCTCAATAGAATTATTTGACTTGTGTTTTTTTCAACATATACAAGAAAATTATTGATTATTTTTACTCCAGTTAAAAACACATAATTGAATGCTTTAATGCTGGAGTTCATAAGAAATTTGAGCATTGGAAATAATAGAACTAGACATCGGGACTTTCAATCCAAATGTTTATTAATTTTTTGTTGCTTTTACTAAATATCTAACTAAAACCTTTGCATCAAATAATAGTATGTTCCTTTTAATGTAGGATAATCATATATCTTTTAATAGTTTACTCTTGAGCAGTAACTCCAGGGCACTTCTTAAAATTAAGGAAATGTTTTAAATAAAATTAAAACTTTTAGACAATTTAATGTGTCAATTATTTGCATATTAATAAAATAACAAATTTTCATTAACATCTTTTCCAATTATTAAATAATATCTACTCTTTAGGGATCAAAATTGCTTATTTATTATAAAGATTGTAATAAATGGTAGTACGTTTATTTTAACTACAAAAAACAGATAATTCTATAAGTAGCATTTCTACAAATTATTGCTGGTGATTAGATTTCAAATTGTTTTGAGAAATGTGAGATTATTCAGGTACAAAATATAGGATCGAACAAAGTAAATGCAGTTATCTTTTTAACTTAATTTATTAATAACTTTTAGTAAAATTTAACCTCATTATTATTATTTTTATTCTCTATTTTCTTTTTGCTGTCTTCAATTACTTAGTCTTGGGCCTCTAATGTCACTGGTCACATCTCTGTACTAACAATAATAATGGATTGTACATTTGTGCAATCACATTTCTAAATACCTCTCTAACACGTCTGGATTAATATACTCACGTTATGTGGATGATGTGTTTATTGCAGCTCCAAAAGATGTAATCACGAACATTAAAAATGAATTACAGCTGCAAACTAAATTAATTATAAACATCACTTGGGAGAACGAATGGCAGAAACTAAAATATTTGGATTTGCTTGTCCATAGAGAAGGCAGAGCTCTGCATTATTGCATGATTGTTAAGCCTCTCGAGGTCAGAGGTTTTGCCCACCCGAACTCCAATTCACCTACATCACATAAATTTGCAGGTTTAAACGCGTTTCTATTTAGGAATCAAAATTTGTGTAAATTCGAGGCTGATAGGAAGACTAATATTGCAGGCTATATAAAAGATGTATTAAGCGTTGGCTTCAGCTACAGATTAATTACAAAGAAAATAGGTCAATTTTACAAAAAATCAATAACTAGCCACATAATTAAAGATAAACCTCAAATCACCCTCTCTTACATCCCCAAAGTATCACAACAGTTTATAAAGACTTTAGCTGGTGAATTTAAAGGTGGCTTCCACACTCCTCCTAATACTAACAGACTGATTAATAATTCAAAGGACAGAATGGATCCATCTCAGGCACCCCAGGTCGTATACAGCATTTCATGCCCTCAGACTGGATGCAGTGCCACATACTATGGGGAAACCAAGGCCACTGTCCATAATAGAGCAAACAAAAAACAGAAAAGAATAATGATAACTTCTCAATATTTTTCGAACACGAGAAGCAGGCCAGTCATGTATTCGAACCCTGCAACCCCAAGATAGTGTACTCCGAAGCCAACGATTGTAAAAGAAAGATCAAGGGGGCATATTTTGTTATCAATGATAACAATGCCATCAATAGACACGACGTGTGTTTTGCTATTTCAAGAAAATGGACAAATTAATTTGCATACATTATTATTTAGTAACACTACAGCAATGGTTTATAATCTATTTTGGCCATGAATATGAGGAAAAACCTCGAAAATACTAGGCCTAGATTAATTTAATTTAATTGTTTTGTTACTACTGACAGCTTCTTCTTCAGCTAGTTAAATTGCTTATGTATGCTATTCTTCAATCTTTTCTACTTTTATTTTTTTTAATTTCTAACTTTTGTATTTTTTTTTGTTCTGAAAGTGAATGGCCATCATTAATGAGTGGCTAGTAATAATAATGAAAAAGAGAAAATGATGTTATAAATTTTATTTTAACCAATTTTTATTTTTTATTTTTTTTTTTAAATATAAGTAAAAACATTTAAAAAAATTTAAAATATCTTAATGATTAATAAATGTTGGTTGATTTACAATTTGTTTTCAAGAAATTTAAAAATAGCCCTTATATTTACATAAGTATTTTATAAGTAGTGGTTTTAATAAAATGGTTTGACCCTTTATATTATTATTTCATAATCCTAAAATGTATTACTAGCAATTTGTTATATAATTGAAATTAAAATAATGTGTATAAAAAAGGATTTTTTTAATATAATGCTTTTATGTAAACAGCTGACTGAAAAATAGAAAAATAATCTGACTATAAAACATGTTGTGTCATTCCATAAAAGCATTTGAGATCTTTTTGATTTTTATGGTTTCAAATGCTTTTATGAAATGACACATTTTTTAGTCTTTGTTATTTTTAATAATTATATTTATAAAGTGCATACTCGTTACTTAAAGTAATATTGGTTGTTTTACAATAGCGTGTTGAAACCGTCGGAGGGCGGGCTTTGTTTGTAAACAAAGATAAATATAATGTTTACGGGGCCGCCGCCGGGTTTGTTTATTATCACATTTCAAAGTAAAGTAAGATCAAATAAATTTTGGAATACGCAACAACAACAACAAATAAAAAAAAATATATGCAGAAATCAAAAAATTGAATTTAAAAAAGTACTTAATTTTTTTTTTGTTATTCTTTTCATTACTTATATTTTTTTTGGGGGGGGGGGGCAGGAATTCTTTTTTTTTTTTTTATATGTATGTTTTTGATTTTGTTGATCACATTTAACCAAAACTACTTCTGTTTCTAATCACGACTCAATCCTTTTTTCTTTTCAAAAATATACAGTACATATAGCCATATAATTCTATAATTAAAAATCACTTCTTTTCTTTTCAAAAACTTTATTTGATGTATATATATATATCCACTTATTTCCAACGTTTCGACTATCTTTACTCTATAGTCATTTTCAAGGATCTAGAAAAAACATTACATTATAAACAAACTTCACATAATAAAAACAAAAATAATCAAAAACAATATAAAGCATATAAACCCCATAAAATTTAAAAATAAATAAAATACATTAAAATCAATTAAATTAAAAACACAAAACATACACCACACTTACTTGACTCCCTTCTCAAAAAACTTTCCCTTTTTACATTTTTTATCCAAAAAACCAATTGTTACAATAAAAAACTTATTTCCTTTTTCTTTCTTATATACTTCAAAAATGAATTTATTTCCAAAAATAATTCTTTATTCATGTCTTATCCAATTCTATTTAAAACAGGTTTATATCTTTTTATATATAAACTCTCTTTTACCATTCTTTCTTTATACAATCTAACCCCCTCCAACATTTTAATCTTAAAATCTGTATGTCCAATTTCCTTACTATGTATATTTACATTAGAATTCCTATCTCTCAAATGCTGTTTCAATCTTGTCTCTAATTTGTTCTTTGTTGTACCAATATATGATACATCTTTATTCTCTTTTTTACAATCCAAACATTCTATTTTATAAATACCATTCATGTTTTCAACATTCCTATTTCTTATCATATTACCTAAATTACATTTCCTTTTATATACTGGTTTCAACAATAAACCACATTCCTTACCATATTTCTTATTCATATCCCTCATTATCTTTTTAATCTTAAAAAAAGTACTTTTTGACACTTTATACCCACTATACATAAATTCCTTCTTTTTTCTTTCTTTTTTTTTTCAATTTCCTCTCAATTTTGTCTATATTCTTTTTTCCACATAATTTATTAATAATCTTAATTGGATAATCATTTTTTATTGCCTCATTTTTTATACACTCCATTTCCTCCCTAAATAACCCCTCCTCTGAACATAGATTAATTCCTCTAACTATTCTATTATTAACAATATTAATCCTATGTATGTATTCAATATCTGATTCCCAATTACTCAATAATCCATAAAAAGTATCTTTTCTAAAAATACTAGTCTCAATCCCTACTCTATAATTTTTTATAACTTTTTTAATTTTAACATCCATATAATTAATTGAATTATTTATTTCTTTTTCCATTGTAAATTTTATGTTTTCCTCAATTGAATTAATATATTTTAAAAAACATTCTGATTTCCTTTCATTCCCATTGAATACCAAAAAATAATCATCAATATATCTCACATAAAATATAGGTTTGTATCTAGTATCACCAAAATATCTTTTTTCAAAAAAATCCATATATAATGTAATGTTTCAGATATTTTTTTAAAATTTTAATTAATTTAATTAATTAAGCATGAGTTAAATTAATAGTAACAAAATTTTATTCTACAAACTTAATATTTACATTGGCTCAGTTGATAAGGAATTTTCTAGGAAAGCGTAAGGATGTGAGTTTAAGTACTAAATAGGAACAGATTTTTTTCATTGTTAAAACTTCAAAACACAGATAAGGCAAGTTAATATAAAAACATTTAATAATTATGCAGAAAATAAGTTTGCATTGATTTTCTTTTGTTTCATACCAAATTAACACCCCTGACATCCCTCATCAAACTTTAAATGCTAAAATGGATTCCTTGAGTAATATCAATGTTCACAAAGTGCAGCTCAACTCCTCTGATAGATTTTTAATTAATTGCTCATTTTGGCTATCAATTATCTGAAGATGACTACTTGGCTAGAAAGCATTTGTAGAAATCTGGCTCACACAATAATTTATTGTTTTTAGTTTTATTTAGATACATATTTTCTAAGAAGCAGTCTGAATTAGTTGCATTTCTGCTATAGAGTTATTCAATATTTTTTCTAATAGTCCATGTGACATTTCATCCATAAAAGCAAAACAACAGTAATTAGTTATAACAAAGATAATCTATTAAACTTTTTTGAACTAATTTCAAATCTATATTATTAAGAGAGAAAATGCAAAGTTTCAAAACCTTTGACTTGTAAATTTTACATCATTAGCTTGGATAACAAAATAATAATTAAAATAGCTCTGAATAACTGCAATTTTATCTAGCAATTTCTTTTGATTGTCTAAAAATGGGGTAAGCCACAAACTGGTCTGGAAAATCTATTACATAAATCTGTAGATTGCAGTTAATCTGAGAGATATAAGCAAACTTTTCTTAAATATGGTTATATATATCAGATATGTAGTTTCAAAGTCACAATTGGGTCTGCACTTATATATAAGTAATGATAAGCTATAATGTTTAAACCATCAGTTTTTTTATAGCATGTGTTTCATGAGATTATGTGATATTTAGTAATAAATTGTATTTGAGATATTGCAGATTCCAAAGTTAGTGCTGATGTAATTGTGAAAGTAATTTAGAGATTGGAATGAAAAAAAAATCAAAAAATCATGTATTTTATTAGAGAAATATATGTTATTATTATTTTTTTTTAAATTTCAGCACACACTATAGTAATTTCTGAATTAGTTTCAAATTATATTATTAAGAAAGAAAATGCAAAGTTTTAAAATCTTTGATTTTTGTAAATTTTATGTCATTAGCTTGGATAGCAAAATAAAAATTAAAATAGCTCAGAGTAAGTGCAATTTTATCTAGCAATTTCTTCTGATTGGCTGACAATGAGGTAAACCACAAATTGGTTTGGAAAGTCTATTATATAAACCTCTGTAGATTGCAGTTAATCTGAGAGATATAAGCAAACTTTTCATAAATATGGTTATATATATATCAGATTTATATATATTCAAAGTCATAATTGTCTGTGCATTTGTCTGTAAATAATGTTTAAAGCATCAGTTTTGTTATAGCATCATGAGTTATGTGATATTTAATAATAAATTATATTTGAGAGATACTGCCTATTCCAAAGTTAGTATTGATGTAGTTGGGAAAGTAATTTAGAGGTTGTAACCGAAAAAAATAAAAAATTGTATTTTTTTTTTTTTTCATATGTCATAGCATCGGCCGGGACGTGAACCCACAACCGTCTGCAACCAACTAGTTGCTTGCATGGCCGCTGCGATACCTCTCGGCTAACAACGCAAGACTATTTTATTATAGAAATGTAATGAAAGCAAATTTGTAGTATTTTTTTTTTAATATTTCAGCATATACTATAGTAATGAATATATCTCAGCTATATGCAACTTCTCCAGCAACTACGATCTTTATATTTTTATATTTCTTTGTTTAATAATTTCTAGATTGTAATTGAAAATAAATAAATAAAAGTATGCATTTTATTATGTAAATGAAAGACAAATTTGCCCTGTTAATTATTTTTTTTCACATGTCAGCACCCACTACTAATGTATCTCTTGGATACGATATGACTTCAATTTTATTTAACTGCAGTCTGTATAGGGTTAAGGTCATTTTTTGTTTGTGTTTATATAAGATTATGGGTAATGAAGGAATGATATCTTTATTAAATGAGATGCCTTTTTGTGATTTTTGAGTTCAAAGTATGTGTTTTTTAATTTACTGAATTTTTTTTTTTACAATGTATTATTAAGAAATATCTCCAGTTTTTATGTTATATCTACTATCTTCTGCCCAATTACTAATTAGACAAATTAGTACCATGAACAAATGACAATACTCATTACTGTCAGTGGTAGTTTGTTATTTCTTGTCATCTTTAACACAATTTTTTTAATTCCTCGATTTTAAAATTATATCATAAATTTCAAGACGTTTGCATTATTAAAATTTATGCAAGAAGCATGTTTTAAAAAGGTGTAAATAATCCTTTAAATAGTACACTACAAAATTAAGACTTCAAAATAGGATCAGTGAAAGAGAATATTTCATTTTCTGGGTCCTGATGATTTTAATCATTTTCTATTTTTTTTTTCTCTTTTACTCTAGCTAAGAAATACTAGAGATCTATTTGCTAACCAGTAATGGGATGTTTATTCTAATTAGTTATGGAGTTTCCAAATAAAAGAAAACTATAAACTTATTAGGAATTTTTTAAAATTTTTTATTTGTCTAATATGGGAAGCTCCAAAAATCATTATTCCAAGAAGCCATTCAGGTAAAAAATAAACAAATCTTTGAATGTGTATATATAAGTTAAAAACCTTTCAAGAATCACTTTATAGAAAAAATCTGAAAAAGATAATACTCTTTAAACTCATATTACTATTTAAGACTAATCTGATGCCTATTATCAATCAATAATTATATGGCTAAGTGAATTGACTATGGGCAGCTGTTAACAGAAAAAATTCTGTTCTTGCTTGGAACGAGAAAAATTTTCATATTTCACTTGTATTCAGACCTCATATCATGAATCAGAAAATATATATTTTTATTTTAACATTATCATTTTTTTGTTTGTTTGTTTTGATTTTATTTTTAAATGGCTTTTTATTGTCTTACATATTTTAGTGAAGTAGTGGAGTGATGTACTCGAGAGTTAAAGTCCATGGATCACAACTCAATTGTGTTACAGTGCTAGAGCATCATCTGATATTTCAAATGACAAACCATTTGATTATTAATGCTTGTCATATATTATAACTATTTATTACTATACTCTTTTTTTAAAAAGAAAATCATGACTTTAAACTTATGATTCAGAAACTATCAACTATCAAACAAAATTTTTTTTATTTTTTATTTTATCTTGAATCTTAATTATGATTTTTAGATTGCCACATTTCAAGAAGTATTTAGTACTAATCTTTGGGGTGTGTTTATTATACATCATCACATATAAGCATGTGTTCTATATTGAGTTATTTATTGTGGCAGTCATATTCTGTAGTAAGTCATGTTATGTTGTTTGCAGAACAGCACAAATATTGTATCTTTCTTCTTTTTGATCTTTGAATAGTTAGAAGTGTTAAATTAGTGGCTTAATGTTTCATATTAGATTGATTTTTTTAAATTTATTGGTTGCTCATAGTCTTCTTAAATAGATAGTCAATTCCTATGTTTTATAATCAATTTCTGTGTTTCATAATGTATTATTTAGAAGATGTTCATTTTAAAAGGAGAGAGCACGAATTTTACTAAAATAAAATATCACATGAATCTAATATTCTTAGTTCCAGATTTCTTTCTCTGTAAATTCACACTTTGCTTGAATAAAAAAAAAAGGCAACTTTCTGTAATTTGTAGATATTTATAAGTTTTTTTTTTCCTTTTTGTTTTTAAATGTGTCTATAAAATATTTTTTTTGTAAAAGATAACTTGAAATTTTGTTTGAGTATCCGAAATTTTTGAATAATAGGTATTTGGATTAATAATATTTTTTTTTACTTATAATCAATGATGTTTTGTGCCAGGATGCAAGATGTGGAAGTTATTTGATGGCATGATTTAGAGAGTGGCAAATAGGAATATAATATAAAAATTATTTTACTATTTAATTTTACTATTTGATAGTTTCCAATAATGGTAATATTTATTATCAATAAAATAATTTATTTAAATATCAATAAATTTTCAGGTGTTATGGTAAGAATATAGACTGTGTAACACAACATGCATTAGAGTCTCTTAATTTATTAAATGATAAGGAAATTATTTTAATTTTTTCACAAAACAGTATTAGAAATGATGAAATTATATGATTTTTATTATATTTAAGTATATTGTTTCCAAATTTAATAGTAGCATTACATATTTTCTCACATTGCCATTATTAGTTGTTTCAAGAGAAATATCTTTCTCTAAATTAAAATAAAAAACCATTTACATTCAAATATGACATGAATCATTACAAATGATACTTTTATAAATATAGAAAATGAAATATGTAAAAGTTTAGAGTTTTCATGTATGAAAGCAATAAGAATAAACTTTGAAGCATTGGAATTATAAATAAATATATACAAATTTTTATGTTTTCATCTTTTTTTGTGATAGGTTATTCAAAATAATTTGAAGGAGGCAATAAAACTTGCACCAGGGTCGTATTACTCACAAAAGGTCTTACCTGTAATAAAATATGTACTGTAAAAAAAGTAATTTTAGGAATTATTTTAAATTGACTATATTGCTGAAAAGAACTTTTTTTAATTTTCAGATTGACCTTGCACCAACTTATTATTGTATATATATGTAGGTATGCATATTAAATTTTTACCTTAGCAGTAGGTACTATGAGTAATCAACAAGAATTAATTATCATTAATGATAATTTGTTATTGCTTGACATCCCATGTGGTAATTTGGATTGAACACTCTTTACCATAAACTTTAATGATCTTGTTTCATCATTACAATGTACTTACTATTATTTTTGTTAATTTTGCTAAAATTTCCTGCATACCATTTAATTAATACAAAATATTTTTTTTAATTGATCATATTTTGAATCAAAACCTTTGCAAATGTGGCCAATTTTAGAATATTTTCCTCCCCAAATTCAAACAAGTGTAGGAATAAATTTTTTTTGGTTAAACAATAACAATGCTGATGATGAAATAACAATAAAGAATTTAAAATAAAAATACAATAGTATCAAAAGAAAAATAATTAATAAAATACATTGTTTAAAATAATTAAAACAAATACAAATATAAAATAGAGGGAATATATATATACTGTAATGATAAGTTTATGTTTGAATTATTTATACTTATTCTAAATGGGCACCTCCTGACATTAAACATCAGGAAATAAACTGGCACATGTATTTTTTATACATATATATTTAAATAAGCTTTGAAGATATTTTCTTTAATATTGTAATGGTCATATTTGTACATTCACACAACAAAATCCGGAGTTCTGGCAAATTATAGCGAAGCTGATTCAAATGAGGGGTTGAGACCTTCAATCTGACCATACTTTAACTCATTTACCAGTGTTCCATGATTTAATACCCTATGGATGACATTTATGAGGTTACACTCGGTCTCAATTTAATTCACGAGCCGGCTGAGAAAAGGGTGGAACATGAGACTCGGGAATGATTAATAATTTAATAATAATAAACATTAGAAACTTTTCAACCTTTATTGCTTACTGAGGTAGTGCATATATATATATATATATTAATAAGATTATATTTAATTTAAATTTGAATTGGATTTGATTTGGAGTCGATTGCAAGAGACACACTAAACAATGTTAAATTTAAATATCATTAATAAATAAACTAAATAAACTGATTAAACATAAGGAACAGAAAGATGTGCCTTGATTGCAGAGTTTACATGCACAGGTGTTACAACAATAATGAGATAATTATAGTACAGAAGTCTCATCTTAATGCCCTTTATATTTTACTATCTGTGATCAAAGACGCATGCCTATATGATATATCAATATCCTCAAGGTTTGCGAGCAAAAACTAAACATTACCAAGAGATATAATATAAAGCATTAAGTTGCTAATTCTAAATTATTATCAGTGAGCAATTAATAAGTTCAAATACAGATTCCCTCGGCAAACCAGATTTTAGGTTCGAACCAATGCTGAAGTTAACTAATAGGGTGGAATGAACTTACCATAGATGGGTGTGTGAGACTATGGCACTAAATACTAAATTAAAGATTGTGGTACAAATGTGCAGTTATTCACGGGATTCAGTACCTAGTACTCAGTACCCTTTGACCATACTGACTTGCTAGTGCAATAAAGAACATTTAGTTCGGTGTGTCAGAGCAGCTGTAAATATGGTTCTGGACCCTCGTGTTCCAGTTCTAGAGATCTAGCTGTCTGAACCAAATAATGGAGTGGCTTGTCACTATGAGCCATTTAAAGGAAAGCATAGCAAGGCATAATACACAATAGTGCTTAGTAAAAACACATTCAAAATGTTTATAAATAATACTAATATATTAATGACAATTTAAAAATGCACTTAAATCTATAGCTTTATTCGGCAGAAACTACTTTGACCCAGTTCTCAAATTAGCATATCTTAATCATGCTAAGAGGGGTTCATTAACAGCAATCTAGTTTTAATAAATGGAATCTGTATATATATATATTTATAATTAACTAGGGAGGGAAAAGCATATTTTGGGCTTTATAATAATTACAAATGTGCTTGCAATATCATCTCTGGCCATTATATCATTTCTGGCCATTATTTAACTAAGATATAATAATAATTGCAAACCTCTCTAACAAGCTAATTCATGTCAGCTTAAGTAAAATGTATATAATGACAAATGCTTAGCGGTCTGTTGTTATATGCAAGAATAAATTTCAAAGCAGTGATTTATGTTAGCTAAAAAAACAATGAAACATTTTACTGGAGAGCTTCTAACCATCTCTCCCAAAGGTTTATATTAATTACTCTTTGCTTTGAAATGATGGCATGGAATAGCACATAAATTTAAAATGAAATCAAATAATTAATAGAAATTAGGTATGGCCGCGGATTATAGAAAAGATTAAATTAATAAATGATTTAATTATTACAATTTAAAAACTTGTTTTAAAGTTACATTAATAGGCAAGCTTTTACAGTTACATTTATAGATTTATTTTAAACAAAGATTTAATTAATTAAGAATTATGACTTTATGAACATTCATAGTTAGATAATTATATTCATAGTTAGATGATTGAAATATAAGTTTAATAGCTAATATATTTATAGAGCTCTGCAGGGAAGAATATTATCGATTTCTTCTAGAGGCTGAGTTGTCTGGCATTTGGAGTTGCACTGTCACTTTTCTGGATAGGTTGCTCTTCCTCAATGTCTTCTCTTGGCAGCTGGTGGTATTGAACTTCTCCATCCTGGCAGCGATGATGATTGCTGTGCAGCCTGTAGGAAGGCTGAAGGTCACCAATCTTTCATAGGAAGATGGTAAAGTGGGATCCTTCCTAGCTACTCATGTCAAATTTTCAATGGGCCTAGCTTTCTGTGGCAACTTCTTAGATTATATTACAAGAGAGATCTACTGAGTGCTGAAAAATGGGGTTTATATACTAGATTTCTGATACCCCTGTCGTATTTGCCTATAAGCCAGGTTTTACAGTATAAAACCCATTAGCTTGTTTACAACTTTTATTTTTAATCTTCAAATTTAGCATTCTTTTGTTAATTTTTTTAAAATCTAACATTTACATCCTAGTAAAAACAAATGTGACTCCCTAGTGAATAGAAATTAGTGCTGCATGATTGCATTTGTTTTGATCAAGGTGTACTTTAAAATTTGTTATTTTAAGATTTTATATTTCACCTCCATGCAATTCTAAAACAAGTGCGTGTGATGTGATCTTTTTAATAAGAACTGTTTAATATTTTTAGAAACTAAATAATTTCTGCACAAACATTTTGTTATATATGTATGTTGGTCATTCGTGGAATTGAGTATATATATATGCGATCTTAGAACAAATGATGAATAAATTTATACATATATATTATATTAAAGATTTATAATTATAATTGCGTTGTAATGCTATTAAATCAGTTTCACATCACAATTTCCTCGCATATACATAAGTGTGTCCATACATATATAATGATGCTTACACAGACATGCATTTAATTTAACATATAAATATATGTAGATATACACAGGAATACATAATTATATGCAGATATACATGTATATCCATATACTTGATGGGGTTTAAATCTAGAATAATTACTACTATAGGACATAGTAGGTGAAACGGGATGTGTGATAAAATATAGTTTCAATATGATGATGGTAATCGCTAGACAGTTACTTTTTGAAATATTAGGCTAAATCGCATTAGTCCCGATGAAATAGACATGGAATAAATATGCAGATCAGATAGTATTACATATAAAGATGTTAACACACTATTTAAACCATTAACAAAATAATAGTTCATTTTAAAATATTATAATTGTCAGATAAATATAATTTTTTTTCTTCAATAAAACCATTTCTCCAATCTCTTTATTCTAATTTTTTTCTTTTTTTTTTTTAGTTTATGTAAAGGGTCCAAGATTTATTTCGATTAATTTTAAAACATTAATTTTTCAATTAAATCTTATAATACATTATTTTTTTTATGATTGAACACCTTTGCCACAGGGTAAATTTCTTGCCTTTAATACATCCCAAATATAATCGTATACATGGCTGATCTTACAAATATAATACATTTATTTATATACCTTACAACAATAACTCTAAGGGGTAGCCAATTCAAATCCAAATCCCAATTTAACTATAATACAACTAATTATATGAGGTGGTTTTTTGAATCTGGTTCCTATTTACTATTAATCTTTCCTTAATTAACTGAATTAGTTCTTTGAATTTGATCCTCACAGACATTATTGCAAGGGTACACATACATGCAAATGGATTTGATTGAATGGCAAAATAAACCTTTAATTTAAAATATCACTAATTATATTACATTCATTTTTTTTTCATTTTCTTATTTGGATTCTTTACTTATTTTACAAGCATGCATATTTGTTTTAACTTGACAGTTTGCAACGGCAATATAGCCCCATGGTGGCGCTTTGTTGAAGTTTTGTGTTTTTTTAAAATTGCGTAAAAACTACAAACATAACATTAACAGAAATCCCAGCATACATTGCTTCTTTAAAATTTCTTTAACCTTTTGACTGCTAATTATATTATTGGGCGAGTGAGTTAAAAATTAAAGCTTTTAATTGGCCAACTCACAAACTGAAGTCAAAGTCAATTGTCAAAATATATTCACCTTTAATATCATATTCACTTTAGATTCGTTTATAAAAAGTATATTAATAATTTGTCAGGTTATGAAAGTGAACAAAAGTTCTTTCAAAAATAAATTTCTATTTATTTATTATAAAATATTCAATTTCGGCAAATTTAAAAGCGAACATTAGTAACGAATTAAAAAGAGTTGCTGACGTAAAATTTTTTTTTTCAGTTTTACGTTACAGAAAAGTAAATATTTTTTTTTGCTAAAATCTTAAATATTTTTACTAAAATCTTCAATATTTTTCTAAAATAATTTTGTTTTTTAGCATATTTTATGAAAATGATTTGTAATTTCTTAAAAAATACTTTTATAATAGTTTAAAACATTTGTTTATCATATTCGAAATGAAAATCTTAGTGTTTTTCTTTGATTAGGCGGTTTCTTTGTTCTTTCCAGCCAATCAGAAGCCAATCAGAATGTCTTTGACAGCTGAGAGCCAACCACCGACAAGCTTTCTTCTTTGTTTAGCTTCACAGGCAGTTTTATTGATTTTTTACTTGTAAAATAATTCAAGAGAGGGCAGCATCTTACAGAACTTTTAAAAATCTGACTATTGACTATAAAACAGATATCGTAGCATTAAAAATAATGGAATTAGAGTGACATCAATCATTAATGCAAGGTCTCGTAAGCTCAACAGAAAGGTTAATGGTGTATATCTTGTCAGAATCCGATAAAATTTGAATTTTTGATGAATTTTTTTGTTAATAAATTCATTTAATTTTTTTATTTTCTGCTCAGTTTACTAGTTTTCATGGAGTTGATAAAGGCAGAAACTTTTAAATGGCCAAAGAAATTATTAAAATGGATTAAAAATGCGCCGATAATTAGCATTTCAAGGCCTTCGAAATGTAATCGGAATATTGGGTCATAAGTATTAAAAATTTTTATTTTTTATTTATTTCAATAGTAAATTATTTGATAAATAGAAATTATTTGATAAATAATATGTTTACATTTATATTGGTGTCTGTGTAGTACAGGGGTCCCCAACCTTTTTGTACTTAAGAGCACATTCTATAATACTGGCCAGGTGGCGGGCATCATT
Organism: Epiperipatus broadwayi; assembly: GCA_028023455.1. NCBI lineage: Eukaryota > Metazoa > Onychophora > Udeonychophora > Euonychophora > Peripatidae > Epiperipatus > Epiperipatus broadwayi. The sequence goes on from JAQFVV010006251.1 coordinate 6,028,250, forward strand.
TATTTTTTCAACCAGATGGCGGGCACCATTTATTTTTTCAATGAAAATTTTATAGTTGGATCTTGTTAATAATACACATAATGTGCAAAAAAATATTTATTTGAAAAATATAATTTTAACATATAATTAACGTAATGCCCTACAATTTGATTACAATGTAATACAATAATTTATAAGAAATTTTAAAAATTAAATTTATTTGTATTAGATAAATAATTTTTTATCGTGTTCGGATGGCGGCGGGCACACATAAAATGGTCTGCGGACACCATGGTGTCCGCGGGCGTAGGGTTGGGGGCCCCTGGTGTAGTATATATAATATTAAATCATTTATGCTATTTATTATATGTATATAAATTTGTATTCAAATAGAACAAAAGTAGTTTATAATTTTGGGGATCTGATCCAAATTTAGGCAACCTCATTTTATAGACAATAATTCTCAAAAGGTTTAATAATTTATTTTATTATGTTTATATTTGTATTTTACTGTCTTTGTGTTTGCAATTGCAGGTCTGTGTTTATATAACAAGTAATGTCTATATATATATAAAATTATAGGTATTATAGAGCTGTACAATATACAGAAAATTTGCAGTTTGCAAAGCAATCACAAAATTTACTGAGCATAGGACCTTGTGAAAATATAAACACTTAAAACCGATAAAGAGGATTTCAAATGGTGTGTGTGTGTGTGTGTGTGGAGATAACCACAATAGTTATATATATATCACATGGAATTGTATGCAGGCAAAGAATCCAACTCTGACTCTTGACTATGCCTTGATACTCATGCTGTGGAGTCAATAGTTTTTCCACTTTTTGCATCATATTATTTTCAAGTCTATAGCTAGCAAATGAGCTATATGCAAATAAATTATGTCTCTATGGGACAATAAATATAATAAGATAGCATCACTGGTGGGCGTAAAGAATATAAACATCACTGATGCACACAAAAAATATAAAATGAAGAGATGAAACTCATTTTATCAGTGATACAGACAGTAGCCTACAATTTCTAGTTTTAGATAGACAAGAAGCCAATTACTATGATGACAAATGCATATCTATTTTCTGGAAATGATTTGTTTTGTATCTTTTATTAGGATGAATCTTTTTCTTATAGAATGCCTTTGAGATTTGGTAACTTTTGGGGAACAAGATAAAAATGAAGAATTCATATGCGACTTGTTTTGGAGATTCTGAAGCTATGGATTATCTCAGGTAGTTATATATGGTTTGAAAGATAATTTTGTGAGGAATACAAAGAAATTATCAATGAAGATGTAATTTAAACTTAATTAATAATAAATTAGAAATTAGAAACAAACAATAAAGTAATAATTATTTCAGATGTTGATTTTTTCCCCTTATTTTTTAATGATAATCACTATTTGTCTTGGCCTAATTGTTTTCCTTTGTTTTTCTAGTTTCTATCAATGTAAATTTTTTTGCTCTAACATTATTAAAACTGAAGTTATTGTGAAAATTGTGACTCAAGCCAGTTTTTAAAAAATTCAATATGGCGCCAAGGGTAATAAATTATTAAAGTGAATATTGCACTTTTAATCTGACAATGTTACATTAAAGGAAACTTGTTATTTTATTTTTAAAAAAATGTTAAATCGCAATATATATTTAGTAAATATGAGATGAAGTGAAGGTTTTTTTTTTTTTTTTAAAAAAAAAAAACTTTAATTTTCTGTTTTAATTAATCTTTGTTAGTATTACATATAAACTAAAATAAAACAAAATTGTTAATACTTTACAATAATGGTCTAAACAGTTTTTTTTACTTAGAAAGTAAAAGTTCAACAGCCTGAATTGAGTTTCTCCAGTGATGGCAAATATTAATTGATTCCATTCATAAGTTGCCATAATGTCCTTTAACAAGCTTTTACCATTGAAATTTGAAGTTTATGCTTTGATTCTTTATTTTAATTAGAGATTTGTTTGAAAAATATTCATGGTCAAGTTCCAGAGATCCAGAGTTGATTTCAGGAGTTTAGTCATCATAATGGAAGGTTTATTGTAGTTTGAATAAAGTGAGAATTCAATTTTTTACTATAGCTTGATTAAAGCATGACTTCCTTTAAGAAAAATGCTTATATAATTTTTACTTCTTGTTTTTGAATATTTTGATCTTGTTTTTCACAGGCTTTGATAAGTTTGATTTTAACACTTTATTTTCTTATTTTTGAAATCTTCACGACCAGATTTTATTACAAGAATCACAAAACACTTTATTTAATAGATTGAACTTACAAACTGTAATTATTAAATTGCCTGAATTTTTTCTTGTTTTCAAATCTTATATCTTCAAATCAGGCTTAATATTTTTTAAAACTTATTTTTATTTTAATTATTTAAAAGCTCTTTCTTTACAAAGTTGTTTTGCAATACATTCCTTACATTCTTTAATAACAGAAAGTGTTAACTTAATCTATATAATTTACCACTTTCTCTTAAATTTAAATATTTCTAATAAATCTATTATAATATTTAATATTATTTTACAATATGACATTTAATTTGCTTGTACTGAATGTTTTTTTATATATGTAAGTAGAAGGATTTGAACTTAGGATGGTAGTCACGTATTTACCTTGCTATGACGTCATTTGCCTGAAGGCATACTACTCTAACCACCCGATTTTTAAGATAACGTCACCTAGTGATTTGCCGACACATGTAATCGCAAAAATTTTGTGGCATATCACGTGGTGACGTTACGTCAAAGATCGGTAGATTAGAATAGTATGCCCTCAGGGCAATGTCGTCATAGAAACGAAGAGCTGGGTGAAGGCACGTGGTACAGGTTCATGAGGTCAAAACGGAGAAACAAACACGTGGTACAGAGTAATGCCGGCGGCGTCCATCCTGAAAAAAAAAAAAAAAATGGTAAAATTAATAAATAGGACACAAAATAGAGTGATATGCGGCAAAAAAAGATTAAAAATAATATATACATCATGAATAATTAACTAAAATTGGACGCAAAATATGAAAATGTAAGATAAATATCACTACAAAATTAATAAGTAAAAACTGCGAGTCCACAAATCATGAAAAAAAAAATTAATAAATAGGACACAAAATAGTGATATGCGGCAAAAAAAGATTAAAAATAATATATACATCATGAATAATTAACTAAAATTGGACGCAAAATATGAAAATGTAAGATAAATATCACTACAAAATTAATAAGTAAAAACTGCGAGTCCACAAATCATGAAAAAAAAATTAATAAATAGGACACAAAATAGTGATATGCGGCAAAAAAAGATTAAAAATAATATATACATCATGAATAATTAACTAAAATTGGACGCAAAATATGAAAATGTAAGATAAATATCACTACAAAATTAATAAGTAAAAACTGCGAGTCCACAAATCATGAAAAAAAAAAATTAATAAATAGGACACAAAATAGTGATATGCGGCAAAAAAAGATTAAAAATAATATATACATCATGAATAATTATATATAAAGTCAGTGGTGGCTATTGATTTCAAGAAATTAATATTAATTTAATTCGTATAAATCTATTTGCAGATTTTAGAAGTTAGCGCTATTATTTAATTAACCAAAAAAAAAACACATTTCTAAGAAAATAGATTTTTACTTAGTTTTTGAAAATAACACTGTACAATAATTATCAAATTCTGATTTTATTTCCCCAGACTGGCAGGCACCCGCTATACTAAGAATAATAAATTTGTTTTTAAAAACTACTAGGTTAATTACCCTCTGAAAAATAAGGAGGGTTTTCTTTTATTAAAAGAGATAGCGTAAGCATTTGCGATTCTGGGGGGAAATTATCGACATATAATTTAGTATCTGAAAGTATAAAATATAATAATGAAAATAAAATATTGCCGCATAGACGTGAAATTAAGAACTAATAATTATTCAGGAGAGGTTTAATGTAGGAGAGATTACAACTAAGTTATATAGAGAGAGAACAAGGTACAATTAACAAAAAGGTAAGAACTTTACAGATTGATTCATAACTAATATTAAATTTTACAAATGAAAGATTAAGTCATCTTAAAAGTACTATATAAATTTTAAAAAATTATCATAAAGCAAAACTGCAAATCTACAAATAACTGCGAGTCTACAAATATTAATTTTCTTTTTTAAAAAACGTATCTTAAAGTGAGAGTCCTGAATTAATAATTCTGCAAGTATTCAAATAATAATTTTGTCGTCTTAAAAAAGCCTATCATAAAGTGAAAACTGCAAGTCTACAAATATTAATTTTCTTTTTTAAAAAAACCTATCTTAAAGTGCGAGTCCTGAATTAATAATTCTGCAAGTATTCAAATAATAATTTTGTCGTCTTAAAAAAGCCTATCATAAAGTGAAAACTGCAAGTCTACAAATATTAATTTTCTTTTTTAAAAAAACCTATCTTAAAGTGCGAGTCCTGAATTAATAATTCTGCAAGTATTCAAATAATAATTTTGTCGTCTTAAAAAAAACCTACCATAAAGTGAAAACTGCGAGTCTACTACTGTAATTTATAAGGAAAATAAAAGATGAATATCACAACAAAATGCATACTTACCCAAATAACGATTACTGCGGTGGACTGAGCTGGCTTATATGTTGTAGAATTGCACCAAAATGACCATCTTTGTAGGTACGCCTCCACATAGAGTTTCGTCTATTTCCACAATTGTGTTAGGGCCTCCGATTTTCCGCCTTTCATTATGTAACAGCTTCCATGCACATACTTCGCGGAGATAGTTGTTCCAGTCAATCACAGTCTTGTCCGCCATTTCTAACTGGTCAGCACAAAATAGGATAGACGTTAATTCTCTGGACCAACAATATATAAAACGGAGAGCCGTTATGAAGGATATTCTGGAGCCTTCAAACCATGTGCCTTTTCTTATGGGAGTTTTTTTTCAGAAAATCCGGAAAATTAATAAAATATAAAATACATCCACTTAATATCATAGAAGAAATAACATGTAAATTACTTACAATTGTTGAGAAAGTAATGATTTCTTTTTTAAAAATGGTAAAAAAATTGCTGAACTATTAAAACACTGAAAATGAACGTTCTGGAGCCTTCAAACCACGTGCCTTTTCTTATGGGAGTTTTTTTTCAGAAAATCCGGAAAATTAATAAAATATAAAATACATCCACTTAATATCATAGAAGAAATAACATATAAATTACTTACAATTGTTGAGAAAGTAATGATTTCTTTTTTAAAAATGGTAAAAAAATTGCTGAACTATTAAAACACTGAAAATGAACGAAGGATATTCTGGAGCCTTCAAACCACGTGCCTTTTCTTATGGGAGTTTTTTTTCAGAAAATCCGGGAAATTAATAAAATATAAAATACATCCACTTAATATCATAGAAGAAATAACATGTAAATTACTTACAATTGTTGAGGAAGTAATGATTTATTAAAAAAGTTTTCTGAAATCACTGAAAATTAAAGCTCTGAAAATGGTATGCAAAAAAACGCTGCTGCACTCAATAAAACGATGCAACAAATAGGAAAAAATACACTTTTAAATCTCGCGGGTCAAGACAAAAAAAAAATCTCGTAAATTCGGATAATTACAGCGGTATGCCTTCAGGCTTATGACGTAATAGTAATGTAACAAAAAATAAAATTTCTAGAATTAGTCATGTCAGTGTCTTCGTTGCCATGACAACGTTGATGTGTTCTTCCGACGACGCAAATATTGGATAATTACAGTGGTGAGCCTTCAGGCGAAATACGTCATTGCAAGGTAAATACTTGATTACCCTTAGGATTTTTCAGACGGAAAAGATCAATGATTTCCAATAAACGTATTTTGTGTAGCACAAGCACTCATCAATTGGTCCAGATCATAATTTTCCACATGTATATATAATCAGTGCTTGGTATATATTAAGATAGCAATTTCTTAGATGTTACTGGATAGGCTTCAATTTTCTCACCCTTCCAACTATTTAGTCTTTCATTTCATTGAAAAACCAATGGTAGAACACTCAAAGCCCTTTTTCACATGCACATGGTCATGTGTATCAGTTACTTGTGATGGAGTGAAGGATGAAAATAAGACAGAAAAATCCTAAGTTCAAATATAACATTTAATAATTTTAACATCTTACTGCATATATTATTTTAAATCATTTGGTTTATCCCATATAATAATAGTTAAAAACTTCTGAATGCTATATTCATTAGCATCCCTCACAACTCTGAAAACATAACCATATCCATGTGAAAGACCATTCGGTTGACACTGAAATGAATGACATTTATTTTAATATATATATATATATCAACATTTATTGTGCAACCAATAACATAAACTTTTTTTGAAAAAAACACATAAAATATTTTTCAAATCTAAATAACCCTCACATATAAGCATATTAATCAATTTAGAACTAGCAAAGACATAGTCATCTAGTAGATTCCTTGAAAAAACTAGATAAAGATAATTGAAATCTATTTGAAAGATGGTTATTAGTGTTAGAAACCTTAGGATACAGGAAGAGTTTTTTATAATAAATGTTAAGGATACTTCTATATTGATATAAATGAATGACAAAATATATCATGCTTTTTGAATATATCTCAGACGATTGAAATCTGCCAAAGATAATATGCAAATACAGGCAATATAAGTAAAACAATAGTAGCGAACTCTCTGTACAGTAATGCAATCCAGTGCAAGCCTTAGTAATCAATGGATGCAGGAAGGTTTGTACATAAAATCTCCATCTAGTGCATACTCTTCCAATATCCCCAGATTAGTTTCTAGCATTTAGCTTTTATAAGTGAGGAGCTTTGTATCTGAAAGCACTGCACCTTGATCTAAGGATCTAATGCAACCCTCCAGCAGCTACCTTTTACATATTTATTTAATTATAAAGCCAAGAGCTCAAAACAAAAACATTTTAATGTTTTCAATCCAAGCTCATTCGCTTCTTCAGCATCTATACATTTTGGTGTCTTGGTTTATCATAAACCACAATTACCATCATTCCATAGATATAAAACTTACAAAACATCATATGATTATTTCCTATGCTTTTATAAGTTGTTATTAACAGTAGCAAAGTTCATATCATAGTGCCACTTTGTGCAAGACTTAGCAATCAGTGGATGCGTTTGTGCATAAAAACCCTATCTGGAAACTGGTCTGGGAATATTGGATGAGTAGGTACTAGATGGAGATTTTATGAACAAACCTTCCTGCATCCATTGATTACTAAGGCTTGCACTGGATGACACTATGGTATGGAGAGTTTGCTACTGCTAAAGCATAGACTATGGTAATCATGTGATATTTTGTTAGTTTTATACCATTCCTGCTTATGACATGATGGTCACGGTGGTTTTTGATAAATCAAAGACACCAAAATATAGATGCTGAATTGCTTTCAGATCTATATGACTACATGAATGAATAAGCTTAGATTGAAAAAGGATTGCATTATATTCTTAGATCTAGATGCAGTGTTTTCATATCAAAATCTCACTGATGAAAGCCACTCACTAGAAATTACTCTGGGAATATTGGATGAGTAGGTACTAAATGGGGATTTTATGTACCACCCTTCCTGAATCCATTGATTACCAAGGCTTGAACTGGGTAGCACTATTATATGGGGAGTTTGCTACTGATAATAACAGTTTGTGTAAGCATAGAAAATGCTGGTCATGTGAAATGTTGCTGGTTTTTAAATAATAGTAGTAGTAATAGTAGCAGTAATAATAATTAAGACATCAAATTTTTAATGCTAAAATTACTATGAGTTATTTTCATTACAATATCATGGATAATTTTGCTAACGAACGTTTTGTACTACGAATTGATATGGCAACTCGCAAGTTTCATCAAAGACTTCAGTTCCTACAAAATTGTAGGCAATTTAATATAATACCTAATTGTTGCATAATTAAAATCAACAGAGCAATTTATGACAGTGACAGAATCAAGCAAGAACTGCAGACAAAATTGCTTGACATAATTATAAGAAATTGTAAGAATGCCCTTAAGAAAGAAAAGAAACGCCTCTCAAACATAACAGCCAATAGCAATGAACCTTTGTGGATTGTTAGCAAATGCGACAAATTTGAAAGGAGACTGGCAGTGAGATTTGAGAAGAAATTAAATTTCCTAGCGCACAAGCAGAACATTGACATAACGAATGTGAGAAAAAGAGAAACTTATGTCAATTTGTCTAATATTCGTCCGGCACTGGAGGTCGAGTCCACTTTAGCATTTGGACCTAAATTTGTCGGAGGATCTTGGACACAACCTAAAATGGGGCTCATAGCCGACTTCGAGGCGGGGTTGATTAACAACCCACGCAGAGAACATGTCATCGTGGCAGTAACTAAATCCATTAGAAACAAACGTTTAAAGAGTGATGTGGGCAACTGGGGAAAGTTTATATAAAAAACACAAAAAAGTTCCTCAATGATAACAACATTAAGTGCATGAAAGAGGATAAAGGCAGCAGGTTTGTCTTAATGAATGATGCGGATTACAAAGATAAAATAAACGCACAGATACAAAAATTGAAATTTGAGTTAATCACATCTTTCAACAATAAAATCAATAGAGAAGTTTATCACTACCATTTTGCACGCACACAAAGACAAAGGCCTCAGTAGAGCCGAATATTATAGAATATACCCATCTGCAACCGTACAACCGAGAATTTTTGCTAATGCAAAACTGCATAAACAGGAAGTACCTTTGAGGCTAATGTTGGACTTTGACAGTGTCCACTACTTCAATGCAGCCAAATTGGTTAATGAATGGTTGATTGACTATATAGGGTTTGGATCGTTCACAATTAAATCATCGTTTGAATTTGTGGACAAAATCAAAAACGCAACGACTCTGCAAGAATTCAGGATTACAACGGTGGATGTTACAGAGTTATATGGTTCCATCAACAGACAACTATCAATTAGAATAATAGAACATGAACTAAGCAAGAAAGACTGTCTGGTTCTCAAAGCATGATTTATTATGGATTTTATGAAATGGCTAGACGGAAATATTTTAGCTTCATACGAAAACAAATGGTAACAGAATGAATAACGGATGGCCCATGGGGCTCCCTCTGAGTGGGATTGTTTCCAGCATAGTGCTAGATCATTTTGAACAACAGGTGATTCCAAAGTTCCAGAGAGCAGCACCAAACATGATTTATAGCAGATATGTTCATGGCAGCACCGGAAAACTCAACTAAAGAGATGTTACGTGAACTCCACACTCTTTCCAACCTTATATTTAATTGCACATATGAAGATGAGCAAAACATGGTCAGGTATCTCGATTTGAAAATCAATAGAGAGAATGTGACATTTAATTATTCTATGATAATTAAACTCTTATATGTTAGAGGTTATCTCCATCCACTCTCAAAATCTCCTAAATCACACAAACTCGCAGGGCTGTCTGCCTTCTTATTTCGCAATCACCACCTGTGTAAATTGGAGTCAGACAAGAAAAACAACATCACCAGCTACATCAGGGACTTAATAAGTGTGGGTTTTGATCATAAAACAATAACCAACAAGATTGAAAGCTTTTATAAAAGACTACAACAGAACACAAAAGAAGATAGACAACATCTGACTATCCCCTAAATTCCCGATCTGTATAGACAACATCTGAAGGAATTCAAACTCGGATTCAGAACTCCTCCAAACACCAATAGGCTCATCAACAATACTAAAAACAAAAGAAACAGAAGAAACCCCCCATGTGGTTTATAGAATTGTGTGCCCGCAGATAGGTTGTGATTCAGTTTATTATGAGGAAACTCGGGCCACAGTAAGCAATAGACTGGCTCAGCAGAAATATGTATACATAAAAACCACAAACTATAAAGATGGCAGCTCAGTATTTGCTGACCATCAGCAGGAACACAAACACAAATTTGAGCCATCTAAAGCCGACATCGTATGCACAGAAAGAAATGATGTCAAGAGGAAGGTCAAAGAGGCATGTTTCATCACTAGTGATGCCAGAGCAATACACAGAAAGGACACGTGCTTCGCGATTTCAAAAAAATAGATGATATTAGTAATTTGCATGCATTTGCATATAGTCAACAGTATGAAAAGGACTATGAATATGGAGCTGCAAGGGCTCTAAAAGCACTAAGCCTAATAAATAAAAAAGAAAAAAGCCTACTAATTAATAAACTTAAAAGTTTCACTGTAACGCAATTAATTTTAGTGTATCAGTAATTACAAAGTAAGGGTGAAATAAAAATTGTTATTACAATTCAAATTATTATCAGGTTTTTTTTAAAATTACATTTTTAATTATGCATCTACTAAATATAAATCTTTTTCATATGTTAGTACTTGTGCCCAACAAAGCAGTTTCTTTCTTCTCTTTATATTATATAGCTGATTGCACTTTTGATGGTAGCAAATAACATGTAAATTGTATTTTATATATGGTGGCTTATGCTTGACTCTAGAATATTATTTATTATAGCAATCACTCCTATACCCACAACTTAGACCAATGCTAAATCATCCATTATGACTCTTTAGATAAGAAAATGATAATATAATGTCAAAAAATGTAAACATAAAGATTTAAGATTTATTCAACATTTATACACTATACACATACATTTGAAAAGTGTGAACATCCTCTGTTTATGAGAAAAATATAATTAAACTTTTCTAATAAAAATCTTATGCATTTAAAATGGGTAAACAATCTTCCTTAATGTCTAGTTAAGTAGTTTTCTAATTTGCCAGCTCATGGATAATATTTATATGGATTGGAATACATAATTAAAAAAAATCATTGCTAAAAGCAGATAATTGAAATAAAATTGATTAAATGAATTTTACCCAAACCATAACAAAAACAATATATATTCTTATCAAAGCAACAAAATCCTGGAAGTGTTATGCAGACATGCTTGCTATTTCAGGCAATAGTATTCTTCTCCATTTGTTGTAACAATTTGCATTTGTAGGATCCTCATTTATTGTAAAAAGTTTATATTGTAGTATTTATTCATAACAATCATTCATTGCAGCATATTCCACTTTTGTTTATTTACTCACTTGTTAAAGTTATCACCATTCTCCATTTAATTCACTAATAATTCTTACCATTTTAAAGTAAATTAATCATTGTTACTTTGTTTCCTATTCTCTACATTTTTATTTTACAATCTTCTGTCACTTAGGTTTGTATAGAATCCAGTTATTGTGAATTCCTTATCCCATCTGCCATCTCTTTGTACTAATTATGACAATGTGATTATGTATTTGTGCAATTACATTTTATCTTTTGAGTATATGTATAGAAATCTTTTTTTTAGTTCAACTTTTGATTCATAGTTTTTTCTCTTTTTATTATTATAAATTTTAAAATTAGAATGGCCATATTTGTTTTTGAGTGATGATGACTGTTTCTAATGCTAATAATTAACAGCAAAAGGACATTCTATTTGTTTGAAGTATTTTTCATAATGGAAATTCTAATGTTTGCCATAAAATTATGAAAACTTTGTAGGATAATGGTGACACATCAGCTTTTCTTACCAACCAACGATCTGGATTGAATTGAGTAAACTAGAAAAGTTTTTCAACAGGTTTAGGTTTTTTTTTTTTTTTCAGGTAGTAACTTGAGTGATAGTCAATCCATTAAACCATTTACTAATGCTCTGTAAAGAGATATGCAGATACTCTAAATTAGAATGTAAAACAAGGATGAAAAAATTTCATTTTTTTTTATATGAGGGACTATTGAAAAAACCTTTATGAAGTAAAGGATTATTAAAAAAATTTTGATTTTTTTTAAAAAAAAAAAAAGTATTATGAAATTAAATAAGTTAAGCAAAAGTATGTTATAACATAGAATAGCTTGCAAATCAAATTTAGCCATGACCTCAACATTCACAACCACTAAATCAAATTTTCACAAAAATAATTTTAGCAGTAAGAAATATCGAATTTTATATTTTTCATATGTCATAGCATCGGCCGGGACGCGAACCCATAACCGTCTGCAAACAACTACTTGCTTGCATGGCTGCTGCGATACCTCTTGGCTAACAACATATACGGAATTAGATTGTTTATGGCAACGAATGATGATGTAGAGGTGATGAAATCATGAATTCAAGTATTCTTTATTACTGTTTCTACATTAATAAACATCAATTTACTTTTATATATTAATAAAATAAAAATTAGAAAAGTTTTTATAGGTATGTTTTTTATTACACATATTAATCATCTTCATTTGATTTTATATATTAGTAAAATAAAACTGCAAAGCTTCTTATATGTAATATATATATATACAGTATTGATCTTTTCGTTAATAATTCTGTGATTATATATACTGTATATTTTTTACACACATACATATATTTTTTTCTGTGAATCTTTAAATTGGAATAGACTATATTTAACTCTGAGATTCCTTTTTCTTTGAATTTCCAAGCATGTGCCTTAGGCTAGACAGTATTTTAATATTGTTCAGTTTTATGGTGGTCTCTTGGACCTATGGCTGTGTGTAGGCATATGCTAAACTAGTATATTTATGACTATTTGGAATTGTAAATTCATATACATTTCACCCCTGAGAGGCAAAACTAATCAAAGATGAGTTTGCATTTTAATATAGTATATTTTGTAAAGTAAAAATTTGAAAGCTTGACCTTCCATTTGACTGCTTGTTCAAAGACATTAATCTGTTATCCTTTGAACTCGCTTTCAAAGATAGCTCTCCAATTATTTTGACAGCTGGATATATGTATTTTTTTCAACGGGTAAAGATCATGAAATATCCAGTTATTTTTTTCTCTGTTTGTCAGACAGTATTTTTGGTGGCGTTCACCATTCAGAGCGTAGTTCATTATACCATTATTGTAAAAATTCAGCGGAAAAACATTTAATATAGCATTTGTTTTGTTAGACATGATTGTGAATGGACAAGTATTGATGACCAGTTGTTTGTTCATATAAATAGTTATAGGCATTCCCACAACGTATTTTTACACACGTTCGCGTGTATTGTATATGAAATATATCTACTGCATATTAAATTAATCTAGTTAACTTTTATTCACTATATACATAAATTTCAAAAGTATAAATAATATTTTCTATGTGTAAACTATGATCAAACTTGTATGTATAAAGACGATTATTATAGAAATTTACTACAATGAATTCATTTTGGTAAATATTTATATATGTATTGATGTGTGTGGATATTGTAATCGATTGTACAATTGGATTGCATATTCCACCTGATTTTCGTTTTAGTTATCAAAAAATAATAATTTAATTCTCCATATATATGTATATGTGTATGACATTGCTTTTACAATCCTCTTGCTATCAATAAAAACTGCCAAATGCATAATTATCCAATATTGTTTAGAAAAGTTCATAAATTGAAATTCTAAAGTCATCATTTTAAAATAATAGAATTACCTGCAAGAAATGATCTTTTACATTATATGTATTACAATAAGCTTGTTATGTAGAGATGAATCATGCACTCACACCTGAATAGAGATTGGAAATTTTTTCAAAAAGCATAGATTATCAAATAAACTCAATTTTTTTTAGGTAGGTTATCCATAGATTATCTAGCTGGGAAGGTGGAGATCCCGAGATAATATGGTTTGTCATATGAATATTGATGAGGTAATTAAAAGAAAAGCATGTTTGTAATACGATGCCATCTTTTTCCACAAACAAAGAAAATGTGTTAAGCACTCAGGTAACTGAATACCACTATTCACCTTTATGTAATTGTTATGAGGCTATCAGCATTGTGTAGTATATATGAGTATATAGTTGCTAAAAATTTTTTTATTTAAACGTTTAAAACATCTTCTTAGTTGAAAGCTATTAAAAGATTCAAAATTAACTGGGGGAGGGGGAATGAAGATTTTATTTATATTATGAATAAGATTTGAAATACAGGCATTTTTCATATATCTGGAGCTTAATTGTAAATATAGGGGATTTGAACACAGACTTTCAAGTACCCTTCAATTATTCTTCACACTATCTCATATCACTGGTACACATGGCCATACACATATTTATCTTTTCTACATGTGTATGGTCATGCATATCAGTGATATGAGATAGTATGGATGGTTGAAGGGTGCTTGAAAGTCTGTGTTTAAATCCCCTATATTTATACTATGAATATAATTACAATTATTGTGAATATATATATTAAACGTTCCATAGCTATATTCGTTCACCCCCCCCCCCTTAAATAAATAGAAGCTTGAATTTTTTAATCCATTCAAAAGGATTCTAGCGTTATACATTGTTTCTATATGTATATTGGAGTTTCAATTTTAGGCAAATAATTATCGTTCTTTTCATTTTCATAAATGCAAAAGCCATAGCCAAATTTTAAAAAAAAAAATGGTTTTAAAAATAATTCTCTTAATTCTAAATGTAGTTATTGAATTAATTAGCCAAACACTAATGATAATGATCATGTTCTTTGTTTAATGTTGTAACGGTCAGATTCGTATGCTTTATTAACATAGTGTAGAATTCGACCACCACACAGAAAAGCAGCACCATAGGTAGTTAAGCTACCCGCAGTACTGAGTTCGAACATGGTTTATCGGTTCCACAATAAAACACTATGAAACAATGCATCTAATGCTACATTAGTAAACATTTCTTTAGGCAGGGGGATCAGGGAGATGCGAGAGACCCATAGACTTTATTTTCGAGTTAGACAGATAATAATATTAAATCTAGACATTTATATTTTAAATAATCGAGGAGATATTACACTGAATGTGTGTTGAATGAATAAATATATAATGTTAAACGTATGGTTTGAAATTATTTAATTATAACATTTCATACTAAAAATTATTTAATTAAAACATTATATATTGAAATTCTAGTAGCGGTATTATTCTTCCGATACTGTTTTATATTTACAATGAAGTACAATTATTTGACTGATATAATCTAGCTACCTGAATTCTTGAGCAAGTATTTCAAGATCATGCCTTCGGGGATTTAATATCTTTGCAATGCACGAGTCTAAATTAGAAATGATAATAGCAGCTGCGGACATATATTTTATTTAATTAAATAAGGTATTTCTAAGGAATTATTATGGACAGGCATTGATTTGTGAACGAATTTATGTCATATAATGCAGAGACAGAGTCATACTTGGAATAATAAATTTAATAATAAAGAAACACATGGTACGTTTAGAACTGCGATGCTAGTGTGGCAGTACATTAAAACTGCGGAGCCAATGGATGAATTTAAAACAATGGGATGGTGTCTGCCGTATTCCCAAAGGTAAAGGGGTCACATAAGCATCATCAGAAGTAAAGGTTCTGTGCCAATTACTCCCTGACTGTGTGATGGGTGGCAAGCCTTACGAGAACATTCATTATGTTCACTTGTGTAGGACGACTAGGATTCAGTAAATACTGTATGATCCGGGATATCCAAGGCTCGAAGATGGATTATCGCATCTCTAAACTGTAACACCATGTATAACTAACATAATATACTGTTAAGATTTAATATAAAATTTATGACTCGGTCTTACATTACCAACATTTAATAAATAACGTATTTCGCTCTCAAAGAAATGCACTTAATGGATTTATCGAAATAATAACTTTATTATTTAAAATTAAAAGCAAGTTTAAAAGATAATTGCAAGTTAGAGTGGTTACTCTAAGAACTAATATGTCTGCCATTTGTGACGTAGTAGATTCCTGCATTTACAATAAGTGAAGCAATGAATACGTGTCGATTAATATGAAAATAACTGAAACAAATTCTAACATAAATATTAATCATAGGATTTTCAGGACACACATTCACTATTTCATGTAATCATGTATTTATTTCTTATAGAATTATGGTGATTTCTGAGCTGACCAGCCAACAGAAGTATATAAAAGAAATTTACTATTTGGTTGCTGTACAAGATGGCAACCATTTTAATTAGAATTTATATTTAAAATTTGGCGAGGTCCGGTCAGAAGTCTTATCGGCATGCTACTATTAAATAATAAAAAAATGTAAAAGTAGAAATACGCACCCAAGAAGTAGACAGAGTTAGGTAAGCTAGATTATTAAAAGAATTTACAGAATAGATTAACAATTAAATTTATCAGTGTACAATTTATATAGAGTGAGCTATAGCTTGAATAGAATTTAGAGTACTCTAAAGGCCTTGGGTACAGGTACCTGTTTTATAAGGAGCTTTTCATGTTCCATGGTCAGTTGCAAATTGTTCGTTAGTTTAAGCAGTAGCAGTTCTTTACCACACTCAGGTTATGGATTCATTTCAATAGCAGCAGCAGCTTTCCGATTATTTGGACAGCAGATCCTCATGATTTAATTTGTGAAGGGCACATGTGGAGGTTCGGGCATCTGATTGACCATCTCTGGGGGAGAATGGTCTGGGCGCTTTCTACTCAGTCATCTTATAATGGATGAATTAATTTAAGATTCTCTGATTCTCTCAACCAAGCAAGAGCACAGCACAAAGTCTAAGTAATAAGTTAAAATCAAAAAGTCCCTCTCTTTTCTTTATCTTATCTTTCAATTTCATTCTAGTTTATTTTTAGTTCCATTCATTTGCCTCGAGGAGAATCAATGCTTTAGCCACAGTTTTAGAATTTTAATTAAAGAAAGCTACATTCCTATTGTTTAGGTTTATTTTACCTTTTCAACATTTTAGTAATTAAAACTTTTAGGGAATTTTTCTAATTAATCTATTATCTCTCACCAACCATGACTTGCAAAATTTCAAGTACAAAGGGGATTTATAATTTATTTTTACTTTTCTTTAAGTTACAATCTAATTTCAAAATTATTATTTAAAATACGATTTTTAAAAACAGCAATAAATTAACGAAAGTTTATAACTTAAAATAAGTAGTTAAAGTTATATAAACATTATATAAGTAAATGAGAAATTTAAAATTATATCAAATATTTTCATTTATTGTTCTAAATTTGTTATCGAAGTATGTGTGCGTTTATGGTGAATTTTACAGATATTTATATATTTTTAATATCGCTACACACGGAATTCGATACCAAAAAGTTTAAATTTAGGTAGGATAAAGGTGGTGGGTGAGAGATGACAGAAAAAGGTGAAACTTAAGATTCGAATCTTACTGTTTCAATGTTGATATAGGTCGTAGAAGTAATATGTTGTTATAATTTTTATCAGTATATGTTTATTTTGACTCATATCTCAACAATCCACCATTGGGGAAAATGAAACAATCCTCTCTCACTATGCATGCATTTTACAAGCAATCTTAGCTCATTGTGTGAGCTAAAGACACTAAATACCTGAATCTTTGTACTCATGTTGACACTCAACTTTTTTTCCTTATGCCATTCGTATGCAAATTAGAAACTGGTTTCAGTTTGCAGAGCAATATTTTCAAGTTTTTTTGGTTTTATCTGTCCATCTCTCAATTCTGAGCTATCAATATGGCATGGAAATTCAAGTATTTGGATCTCTAATTCACTTTATGAGCAAAAGTTGTTCTGCACGAAATGCCTACTTAGTGAGAGAGGATGATCTGAGTTTCTGTGACAATAGATAGTGGTGACAGGTTCATCAACGAAAACAACAACAACAACAACAAAAAAAAACAGTTGCTTTGATATATATTTTATTTTAAGAAGAAAACTAAAGAATAGTACAATACTTGAGAAGTACAAAGAAATGGATAATGATAATTAGCAAACTATTTAAGAAAAACAAAATAGTGAACTTTCCTTACTTTTATAACAATTGACACAGTTTCTAATAGATTTATACTTAAAAAATATATTTTTTCTTCAAGTTTCACATTTACTTTTGGATCTGGGAATAAGATTATTGTCTTAGATCATTTAATAGACCTTAATGCAAATAAATTCATATACTTGAAAAGAATAGCTTAATAAATTTGATCAATTACTTCTGTTAAAGATCTTTTGCACATTTTTTTAGTATTGTATGAAATTTAAAATAATGGAGAGAGATGAAAAAAAAAATTCAAACTTTAATAAATGATTAAAGAGCTCAATCTTTATAATTTCATAACATTAATGATCATATAATTACTTGCTTGGGAGATCATGTGAAATTCCTATACTTAATGTGATTTAGAATCATTAACTCTTGAGTTTCAAGTTTGCCACTGCACTAAACAACACAAATTTTTACATTTTATGTTTAGTAACAATAATTGCTAACTTTTTTGCCTCTGATATTTAAATGTGCAATGTGATCGTGGAAACTTTAACCCTTGTATCTGTTAATCTAATATTGTAGTAAACTGCATGGGGCTTTTATTCATAATATAATTTAATAATAGTGTTTGCTAATGTATTGACCAATGTTATTAATAGTCTTCAAAATCTTAAAATTCAAACTTTTATACTTGTATTAAAACTACTATGCGAAATAACATTGGATAATCTGCTTTACATATTGCAGTGAATAACTTATTTGCATCTTGCATACTAAGGGTTAGAGATAGGTTATTTTTGATGCTTTAAGCATGAACATTAGATAAACAATTTTACCACTAAGAAAGGTTATTATATGTAAAAGAAGCATGTATTTTTATTTCTAGTTCTATATCTTAGACTCCAGCAAATGCTATAACTTAGAGAGAAATTGTTTTGTTTTTTACACAATGGATGCATTTTTCAAATAATTTGCTCACTGATCTGGATTATATATATATATTTTTTGAAGCTACACAACTTTTGCTATTTCTTCTATGAGGAAACTAAGTAATTCATGATAGATGACTTGGCAAGTGCTTGTGATACTTTAGAAAACTGTCTTTACTAATATTTTTGTCTAAAAAATTGCTAAAATTCAATAATTTTTTAGTGTGGTGGAATAAGCAGATATATTTTGTTTTTATGATTTCAAAATAACATGTTGTATCTACCTTCTATTAAGCTCTTTATCGATTGTGTAAAATGTTAGTTTCAATAGGTAGACTGAAAATAAGAACTTTTCACTATCTGGTAGTCTCTTTCCTTTTATTTTCTGTTTAGAAATATAGTAAATTCTTTATATTTGCTGCATTTGATTCAAACTTTTCTATGAACTGATATCATTTATTATAAAAACCCTATATAATGTACATGTTTAATGTATATTCATATATTTGCAATATTGTTTAATTTAAAAATGTATATAAATTAAGACATCAGTAAAAATAATCAGGAAAAAATATAAAAATTATGAAAAACACAGTACAGTAATAAATTAAGAGAAAAAGAGAGCAATCACATGTCTGTGATAAAATGAGGAAATAACTGATTAAGAGATGATTCATGATAGCACTCTCATGGGTGGGCATGTCCATGAAATTTAAATTTCTAATTGTGTTTTTTTAAAATAATTATGGCATAACTTATAGAGCATTCATATTGATGTAATTTGCTGATAAATGTAACTTAGAACAGCTTCTGACACTGGGAGCTGTGAAATTAATTTCAAATGTTTAAATTAGAAATAAATAATTAGACTTATTTTTATATGCAGCCGTTTTTTAAATTTTATATGGAAATTTACATATTAAGTAATGAAGTGCAACTTAATGTTCACTGTTTATTTTACAATTCATGTGCATCAACACTAAATATGTGGGAATATTTTTATTTGTACAGTTTACTAATTTTATATTTGTAATGAATATTAGTGGTTTTTGTCATTAAAAATTTAAACATGAGGTGGATAAATAGCTAATAAAAACACAATGTATTTGTAGAAATCAGTCAAAGGCAGAGAGATCAGAGAATTTGGGTTGCAAGCTGCAGTGTCTCATATTTTTACCAAAATTGGCAGAACTGTCCATATTGTTTTCAATACCAAGTGGCAAAAGGTAGAAAATGTGAAAAATTTGTAAACTTGATACTTCTTACTTGAAATTGGATTTATGCCTTATTATTTGTTGTTCAGGAGTTCATAAAAAATTCAAGCACATGAAGTGACGAAGCTGAACTGCGATCTTGGAATTCTTAGAATTTGCCATTCTATCATTGGACTAAACTAAAATGAAAATAGCAGGATTACACTTGTGCATATATACCCTCCCACCACTAGTGGGTAAGATTGCATTATATTATAATTATTTTCTTTTTTTTTATGGCTTTAATATAATTATACATTTGTCTAATTCATTATTTTGGGATCTTAATCTTAGATATTTATTATATAAAAATATTTAATTACTATCATTGGATGGTTAGCTGATTGATTATCTGAAGATAAAAAAATCCATTGCTATTTGGAAAAAATCTGTGCTTTACCTGGATTTAAGTACCAAGTCAGTCATGAAGCTAAAATCTTAACCACTGCACTAATTATGGCTCTTATTGATAAATTGTATCTTACCTAAATACTAAATATTCCTGATGATCAAACAGCTCATTAAAATTGATGTGGTGCCTACATCATTACGTGTTACTTAATCAGTGATAAAGGACAAACAAGCAATGGTTGTTTAAGAAATGCTGAGAATAATTAACAGAATGCGAAGAAGTCAGAGGTCTTATGATTATTGGTATTCTTGTACTGATTTCATTATACTATTCACACAGTGTATTTCATTTCAAAAATGGTTAAAGTTTGATGAGTGGTGACAATTAAATAGTTTTATGCTGAAAAATATAATGAATGAATTAATGGATTTGGATTTTTAGTGAGATGTATGTACTTTTATTTAAAGTGATCTCATCATATTTTTTTTTCTTTCTAATATTGTTTGGAATCTATTTCTATATATCTTGGGATATTTGAAGATATGGGATATTGGTTTGGTCAGTATTATATATAATGAAGTTATCTTGCTATTAGAATCTAGAAATGCAATGATGAAAAATCATTTAGAGAAGCTTGAAAATCATGATTTTGGATTAACGCATAGGCTGCTTGATTTGTCTTGCTAATCTAACTTATTTTAAAAACAGATTTGAGGTAACTTATTTGTTGATTATGGTTTGTATAACTTAAGTTTTTTTAATCAGATAATTTATTTAATATTAATACTGTACCCCATTTTTCTTTTGCTTTATTGCATATTTGATTTTTAGATAGCAGAACATTTCACTTCTACAAACTCAACAATTTTTAACAATTTAGCATTTTTGCCTTTCATGCAAAAGTCTGATATCACTGAAATCAGTGTATATGTTGCTTTAGACTTTTAGCCCAACAGCACACACGAGCTAAAAGCCATTTGATTGACATAGTTTAGCCACTTGAATGGAACAGTTATGCTCATCATGGTATTGAGTTTTTAAATGTCGTATGATTCGCAAAAACTAATTATATGAGTATTTATTTTATGTAATTGTTCATGAGTTAATATATATATGCTAAGATGAATTGAATAGTTAGATAAATGGATGGGCCAGCTCTGATATTATATAAGTAATTATATAATATATAAGTTACTTATTTGTTTATTAAAAATATTACATATATTGAAGTGGTGCATATCTGCATGCATATAAGCTTGCTTCATGTTTGCTCAAACAATAATCTATTTCCCATTGTATGTAATATATTTCTTTATACCCACACACATTAGTAATATGCATGTGTGTGTGTGCGCACAATTTTTACATTTTAAAAGTTAAAAGTTATTATTTAAGTCACCCTACATTTTAAGTTTAAAAAAAAGTATTTTGATTAAAAAGTATTTTGATTAAAAAGCATAATCAATCAAGTAAAGTAATAATAACATATTGCATATAATGGAAGATAGAGCAAATAATGGAAATGAGCTATTACCGAAATATGTGTCTTATTTCCTTATATAGAGAGACAATCTGATGAATATAGTTACAGATGAACACCTTTAACATCTGTACATACTTTAAGGTGTAAAATGTAAAGTTAAGAACAACGCAAGAAAATCAAGGTGGCTGCATAAGAATTTGAGGAAGTAAAACTGTATGGAACGCCAATTAAGAAAAAAGTAAAGCTAACCTGTTAAGAACTCATGAAGTATACCCCCAGGTGGATAAGGAGAGAATGTAAGAGGGGAAAGGGGCATTGTTTACTTACTTCAGGCATATTCTGTAAAAATAATATATATATCCTGCCAATATTCTGTGTATTGGTCATCTATTTCTGAACTTTGTCTTATTTTATATAAATGCGTAAAGTACCTACCATCGTGTGTGAGTAGTCAGGTGTCGGCTTCTCCATGATCATCAGGCAAAGTCTGGCATCCCCGAAGAAAGTTCTATCTCGTCATCAAGATCTAGCTACATTCTACCAAGGCCATGCGAGTCCTGAAAACCCAAGAATCCCTTGATCAAGCTGCACAGAAGAAGTCCTGAGAATATTCATAATCTTGCCAGTAGTATGTTTTAACTATATTTAAAAGCCATGTAACTGTAACTCAGTTTATTATTTAGTATTTTTTCACTAGTCTTAACTTATTAAATTTTATATAATATTATTCAGCTATGTCAATTCTACTGGTTTTAAGTATTAACAAATTAAAAGTTGTTTTTTTATTATTATTTCATTTTCATGTTAACTCAAATGATGGAGGGAGTTAAAATTTATAACATTAAAGTTGTTTACGCTTCTCTGCTCTCACTGTCCCAAGAGATAGCGAGAGTTGAGAAGATACCAAATTTTAAAGTTGTATAAATTAAAGTAATGATAAACAATGTATTTAGATTGATTTTTTTTTTTACTATTATTTCCCCCTCCCTCTCTACTTAACAATTTAGGATCAATTTTCACATTTCATTTCTTTATTAAAATAATTAAAATTAAAAACAAAATTAATCTTTTCATTTTTTTCAGAATCTGAAGTCTCCTGTTTCTCTTAATGATTTTGAGATCATTTCTTTGTCATCCTGACTTATTAAAATAATTGAATCCTTAATTAAAAATGGAATTCAACCAATAATATCTTTCTTCAGTTTGAATAAAAAAGTCAACTTACATTATAATAATAACATTATGTGAGAAAAATACAGAAAAATATTGGCAATTATGATAAAACTAGATCTCACAGTATTGAATCAATCTCAACATCCAAACTTAATTTTGTTTACACAATTTGACACCCGTTTTTTTCTTTATTTATGTACATATATTGTCTTTTTAATGGACAAAATCATCACAATTTTATTATAGGTTTTTCATTAAGCACAGTATTCAGTGCACCCAGTATTCATTATATATTAACTCCCTTCATACAGATTGAGTATGATCTACCAGTAATAGATATTTTTCATGCCAATAATTCCCCTATTAAGAACAACTTTTATATGGATTGCCTGTTCATTAAATTTTTATTCAAAAATAATCTTTTAAAGCTATTCAATATTCTCCAAAAATATTTCAAAAAGTACTTGTTCAGTTCTTCAACAATTTACCCATTATATTTTTCTAATAGCCATCAAAGTTTTTAACTACCCAATCCACTTTTCATTTAATATAATGAAATTTAACATATTGGTAAATTTTTAAAAATATATAAAAATGTGATTAAGACTAAAGATTTAGTCATTAAAATAAATTATCATGAAAATGCTATCAAATTAGCCACTAGAAATCTGTTAAAAACTAGGTTAAAAGTATATGTATAAAAAAAACAAATGAAAATGCTATAATTTGAAATATGAGATGTCAACTTTGCAAACAAACAACAACAACAAAAAAAAGAATAATAAATAAAACAAAACTTCATTTCAACCTTTAGGTTAAAAATAGTGAATTTGACAAAAAAGGATTCTCTACCAAATCTATGTTTAAGACAAATTTTATGAAAGTATAAATTTAGATAATGGAAATTTTTGTTTGAAATAGTAATTAAAAAAGCAAAAAAAGTCATTGATGGATGTTTCTCTTATAACATCAATACATTGGTAGTTGATTAATTTTATGCTAAAATACAAATATATTTAGGTAAAAATTAAATGTAATTATATTAAGAAACAAATATTTAATAACTTTATAAAAAATAACTTCAAGTGAACAATTTGTGTAAACTTATTTTTGTTATTGTAGTATCAATAAAAGCTTATATTGCATACGCCCAGAAGTGTACTTTCTCCTTTGTAGAAAATAAATACTTTCTCTAATTGCTTTTTTTGATCACTCATAACTACTGACATGTAGTTACTTTACTTACATCTCTATGTATTAAAAAGTTTGTAATTGTTAAAATCACTCAAACTGCAAGGGCTCTGAAAGCGCTAAGTCTAAAAGATACAATAGATAAAAAAAGCCTACTAATTAATAAACTTAAAAGTTTCACCATAACGCAATTAATTTTAGCATATTAGTAATTTCAAAGCCTTTTATTATTTAAAGTTTTTATTGTCAGCAACCATAATGGATTTCTATCATTAAGGTCAGTTGCACTTGGTTGTAGCATGAATGGGGGGTTTATGTTTAAATCACCTAAGAGATTAATTGTTTTAAAATATAAAACTATTTATGAAATAAATGTAATAAAAATAATTCTATAAAATTACAAGCTTGCTATCTCGACAAATTATGTACTAAAATTTTCTAAGTATATAACATGCATATGTAAATA
Source organism: Epiperipatus broadwayi (assembly GCA_028023455.1). NCBI lineage: Eukaryota > Metazoa > Onychophora > Udeonychophora > Euonychophora > Peripatidae > Epiperipatus > Epiperipatus broadwayi. The sequence goes on from JAQFVV010006251.1 coordinate 6,052,872, forward strand.
TGTTGCATATAATTTTATGTATAAAAAGTTGTTATCTTCTCAACTTTGGGATAATATATTAGCCAAGTTAGTATTGGTTCCCAGTGCAGCTGAATTGTTCTCACTCGCTTTAAATTTGATTTTGTTATTAGTCAAACATAAGTTTTTGCCTAACTATAGGTTCCACTTTTTGAGAAAAATTCTTAATTAAAATTTCAGACAAAAAATATTTTTATTAATATTTAAAAGTAATATTATGAATCTATAATTTAATAACTTTCAAAATAAAATAAAAATATTGAAACAGCATAAGTATATGTTACTTTAATTTTAAATATAAGGTATTATGTTGGCATTAAATATTTGATGGTAGATAGTAAAATAATTGAATGATTAGTCATCTGGGAGGACATGTGATGGAGGTGAAAGTTGAGTTTTTATCCATCAATCTGTAAATTGTGAGTTCATCATTTTATTGTTGCATTAAACTATGCAAAGCAGATTGATGTCTTTCAATAGAATTTGGTGAACGAAAACGAAAATATTTTATTGAAATTTTTTTTCTTGCAATTAATTATTTCACTACTTTTTTTTTAATATCATAGATTCAAAACCTGCTTACATGGTTAAAAGTTCATCATATTTATTTAATATTTTTATGATCATATCAAAACTTCTGTACAATAGATAATAAATAATTATAGAGATAATAATAATTATAGAGATAATTTCAAGCTCACCTGAGAATTTTACTATCTATGAAAAGTCTTACTTTATAGAGAAGCACTTGCTCTTTATTATTTTAAATATTGATATTCAATTAAAATAACAATACTTAAAAACAGAAGAAAACGGAAAATACCTTTTTTTCTTTTCGTTTTTTATGTTGTACTATGTTTTTATAACATTTTATTTGATTTCAATTAAAATAATATGGTAAGATGATTTATGGTCTTTACTGTTTTTTCATTTTTGATATTTTAATAATAATGTATATTTATAGTATTTAAATGTCTATTTCTCCTTTTTTGCAAGTTAGTGTGTTTCTGAAGATTTGTGATGATGGTGTTTTAGTTGTATTTATATATTGGACTATTTCCATTATCTAATATAAGTATTGACTTTATTTAAATATTCCAAACACATTCAACTATTAAGCATCACATGATCACCATCTCTTATACTAGCACATAATTGTTTATAAACAAGGCAAAACTCTCCATACAGTAGTGCCACCCTGTGCCAACCAGACACCAAAATGTATGGTTGCTGAACTGAAGTTCAAACCTATAGGACTATATAAGCTATCGAGCTTAGATTGAAAATATTTTTGTGTTTTCAATTTCATTCTCATAGTTTTATAGTTAAATAGAAATAAAAGGTGGTTGCTGGAGGGTTGCATTAGATCCTAAGATCTAGGTGCAGTGCTCTCAGATCCAAAGCTCCTCACTGACGAAGGCCACAAGACAGAAACTGGATGAGTAGGCATTGGATAGGGATTTTATGCACAAACCTTCTGGCACCCATTGATTACTCTGGTTGGCACAGGGTGGCACTACTGTATGGAGAGTTTTGCCTTGTTTATAAACAATTATGTGCTAGTGTAAGAGATGGTGATCATGTGATGCTTAATGGTTTAACACCAATCCTGCCTAATAGAATAGTGGTGGCTATGGTTGTTAAAGAGCCAAAGACACCAAAATGTATAGGTGTTGAACTGAGTTTAGACCCATATGACTATATAAGCTATTGAGCTTAGATTGAAAATATTTTTGAGTTTTCAATTTCATTCTCATAGTTTTATAGTTAAGTAGAGATAAAAGGTGGCTGCTGTAGGGTTGCGTTAGATCCTAAGATCTAGGTGCAGTGCTCTCAGATCCAAAGCTTCTCATTGATGAAGACCACAAGCCAGAAATTAGTCTGGGAATATTGAATGAGTAGGCATTGGATAGGGATTTTATGTGCAAGCCTTCTAGCATCCATTGATAATTCTGGTTGGCACAGGGTGGCACTACTGTATGGAGAGTTTTGCCTTGTTTACATTCAACTGTTAGTGATAGCACATCAGGTTAGTATATGCACAATGTTTCGAGAAGTGCTATTCGTCCCTCTTCTTCAGATGTTGCTGGCCTGACCAGTAACAGTATTAGCATGGGATTTGAACCTGGACTTTTAGATTCTTGAATATTGAATTTTAAGGTAATGCTCTAACCAATGAGTTATCATGCCAAAGGCAACAGTTAGTAGAAATTTTATATACTTATCTGTGAGATTCCTCCTGATTTTTCCACTTTTTCATAAGAGCAAGATTGATTAATGGTTTCCATACATTATGTACAGTAGTACTAGGTTAACTTACGGAAATGTTCATCATTATCATGTGAGCATCTTCTTCAAATTTTCTTATTTGTATCTTGTTTCTCTATCCAATGCTTATGTATTTTCCCATTTGAACATATGTTCATTGGTACGTATATGGTCTTCTACCTTATGAGTTTACGTTCTTGCAATCGCATCTCAATGTGACAACTGGTCTCACCAATATACATTCTTTCCCATTCACATTTCATAGATGCAGTTTTTGCTTTTCAGCATTTCAAGTTTAGGCTTTGTAGATTTTAGAATTCGTCATAGTGGGGTATGGCTCTGGAAAACTGTTGTGATGTTATACTGATTGTTGATTTTCCTTAACTTGTCTGTTATTTTTGGTAGGCATAGATACACTACTATACCAATAATTGTTTTTTCTTTTGATGTTTTTTTTTTTGTTGTTGTCTATGTAAGGGTTTCTTAATAACAGCTGATGGATAACCATTTTTCATAAGGGTTTGTTCTATATAACTTTTCTTTTTCCAAATCGCTGTTTTCTGACAAACTTTTTTTGCTCTGATCCATAGTGATAGTATAACTCCATGTTTTGTGTTTCTAGTATGATTGGATGTTTTATTTTGCCATGAGAGTTTTGTCACAATAACATCTAAGAATGCCAATTTTTGTTCTGGTTCTGAGTCTCTTGTAAATTTTATTGAAGGTGATATGTTGTTGATGTGTTTGCAGAAAGTTTTTAATAGTGCTCCACCATGTGGGCATACAACAAATGTATCGTCAACATAGCAAAGCCAAGCTTTAGATGGATATGGAATAGTCTTTATGGCTGTGGTTACAATTTCTTTCCTGTAAATATTACTATTCAGTAGTGGCAATGATGAGCCCATAGCCATTCATTGATTTTGTTGAAAGAATTCTGAGTTGCATTGAAAGTATGGTTGTTGTTATGCAGAATGTTAATAGTTCCCCATTCTGTATAACAACAACCATACTTTCAATGCAACACAGAATTCTTTCAACAAAATCAAGGAATGCCTATGGGTTCACCATTGTCACTCCTGATTAGCAATATTTACATGGACAAAGTTGAAACCACAGCCATAAAGACTATTCCATATCCATCTAAAGTTTGGTTTTGCTATGTTAATGATTCATTTTTTATATGGGCCACATGGTAAAGCACTACTATAAACTTTTTGGAAACACATCAACAACATATCCTCTTCAATTAAATTTACAACAGAATCAGAACAAGAACAAAAATTGGCATTCATAGATATTCTTGTGATAAGATTCCCTCATGGCAAAATCAAAAGTACAGTTTACAGAAAAACCACACCCTCAGGAAAATACTTTGTACATATATCCAATCACATAAGAAATACAAAATATGGAATTATACTATCACTATAGAACAGCACATAAGAAGTTTGTTCAGAAAGCAGCGATTTGAGGGGGGGGGGTCTATATAGAACAAACTTTTATGAAAAATGGTTATCCATCAACTGTCTTAAATAGACAACAAAAAAAAATATCAAAAGAAAAAGCAATTATTGGTACAGTAGTGTATCCATACCTACCAAAAATAGAAGACAAGTTAAGAAAAATCTGAATCAATATGACATCAGAACAGTTTTCCAGAGCCCTGACACATTTATGAGGAAATCTAACATATACTAAGCCTAAACTTGAAATGGTGGAAAGCAAAAACTGCATCTATGAAATATGTGAATATGGAAGAATGTATGATGGTGAGACCAATTGTCCCATTGAGACATGATTGCAAGAACACAAGCTTATGATAATTTAGCAGATCATGTATGCATCAATGAACATATGTTCAAATGGGACATTCTAAAAGTATTGGACAGAGAAGAAAAAGTACTAAGAAAAAAAATTTAAAGAAGCTTCTCACATGACAATGGTGAACAATCTCACAAGTCAACCTAGCGTAACTATACATAATGTATGGAAATCACTAATCAACCTTACTCTTAGGAAAAAGTGGAAAAATCAGGAGGAACCTCATAGATGAGTATATGAAATTTCTATTGACTATTGCCTTTGATAGGATGATTCAGTTGGTTAGAGTATTACCTTAAAATTCAATATTCAAGAATCTAAAGTTCTAGATTTGATTCCCATGCTAGTATTGTTAATGGTCAGCCAGCAACATTTGAAGAAGAAGAGAGAATAATACCTTGCAGATCTTTTGGGCATATACTAAGCTGTGTGCTATTATTAATAGTTGAATTAATTTGGAATATTTAAATAAAGTTAAATTATTCTAAAGACATTCAATACTTATATTAGATGATGGAAATAGTCCAATATATAAACACAAGTAATAGTAAGTTATTCTATATCATTCTTGTCCTTGCTATATCACTCAGCAAATGTAAAATGATTGCATCAGCAATTACACATACACACATCTATAATATATAACATATTACCCAAACCAATGCTTAAAATAAATCAATAGAACATCCACTCACATAATATTGCCTTGACAGCACTTGCTGATGATATTCTATTGGTTTATTTTAAGCATTTGTTGGAGTAATGTGATTTACATATGATAACCAATTAACTATATGCACTTATGATTAATATATATATATAATAGCTAATTTATCAAGTAAGGCTAAAATTAACTACATACTAGATGCTCATAACTTTAGAATTATGTTTCATCTGATATGTATTTGTTTTCACCCTTGTTTATATTTTTGCAGGATTTTCTATCTGTATATATAATCATTTTGCAAAAAAAAAAACAACTTATATAATATTAAATATTTAGATATGTATATTTTGATAAGAATAATTCACAATCCTCTCTTTGCTATACACTAGTGAGAGGACTTGCCAATATATTATTATTACTTTTTTTCAATATTATTATTCTTACTTTTTTTTTTTTTTAAAAATCAAAATTGAAGATTTTTTTACAATTCATAATTCTCTAGTTCAATTTTTTTGTGGAAACTATTAGAAAAAAGTATTGCATCCATAAAAAAATCCCCTCTTAGGATTTTGTCATTTTCAGATAAACTAAACATCAATATTCAATAATAAAACATTTTTTAATATTGGCTTTTTTATTTTATTTTATTAGCTTTTGACTGTATGTATATATTAAATTTTGGGAAGGTGTTACTTTATATTATTTTTTAATCTTTTCATTAAATAAATGAAATGAAAAAAGAAACTATACTATTTTCTTGATAAGTTTTGTCTTTTACTTTCAAAAGTAATCTTTATTACTAGATCAGTTTTGTCTTTTATTAACAAAACTTTTTATTTTCGTGAATACTACTCCAGCAACCCTTTATTATTCATAATTTTTGAATAAAAATCTTACATAAAGTAAAAAGTCACCAAATATATTGACTTCATCATAAAATTTAATTTGAAAGCCTTGCCAATGAGTCGTTTGGTAAATCATAGAAATTTCTCAAAAATAGAACCACTATGTAGCTTACGTAAAGTGGCGGATGAAACTATTGAACATATTTTTACTGCTTGCCCATTTTTGAGTCATGCTAGACAAAATATCATAACCAGAACACTGCCAGCTAACATGAAAATTCTAAGAATCAGGGATGCTATAAAGAGTGGTGTCATCGCTGCAATTAGAATGGGAATGTTCCTGCTTTATGCTGTGTGGCTAACAAGGAATTATTTTGTTTTTAAACAAGGAAATAAAGAACCATGGGTGGTGTGTAAAAAATTTATTCGAAGGACTATGTTTAGGGATCACTTATCAATGCCGGAAAAGCTCTTCAGGGACACTTGAGGGCAACTCAGGCCACTGGATGAAGAGCCTATCCTCAGGCATGCTAATTATAAATTAATTCAAGATTACAATACGGTTCAGTTAGATGGAGAATGACAAAGGATCACTGCCAATCAAAATATGGACTGCACAATGATCACTAGCTAATTCACTAAATGAAGAGCCAGTTGTTCTGATATAAAACTAGTACACAATAATTATAGACTAAGTTTAAACAATGAGCTTCTTGCTCTGATCATGAAATTAATTTGTCATAATAATAACTAATGTATCAAACGGGTATATTTTCTAATTTGGAAAATTATTTACTAATGATTGTCATAATATGTGTAACAAATCCAAACAAATGTATACCAACAAGATTTATATTGTAATTGTACGTGTATTTTCCAAATAAAAAAAAAGTAAAAAGTCATGATTTTACTTGAGTACAAGATTGAAAGTGCAGTTACTTCTTCTTTTACTCTTACCATATACTGTATATCAAATAAGTCTTAGCAAAAAACTTGAGGTATTTGACATTTCAAGTCATTAACTTGAATAATTTTAAACAAGAGTAAAGATCATTATTTGATAGTTTGACACAACAATACTTTCTGGTATGAAGAAAGTCTAATAGTTGGAGACTACCTTGTGATCTGACTTAGTTTATTCTCTATGTAATTGATTGTCATTTAAAATGGAGATTCTACTATCTGGAATAGATTGAATGAGTATATGGAAAGTTTTGGATTATTAATTTGTATTCATAACGTTGGGGAAATTACCTTTGGTCTATATTTTTAAAACTTAGTTAGCATATAGAATGTTTTTTTTAAAGAATAGTCAGAAAATATAGAAATCTCTAGATATGGATTGTCTTTGCTAATTTTTAAATTAAGGTTTTTTGAATTATATATAGACCTGGGTCTCGTTTTACGCGATAGATAGGTTCCTCAGAAAACACACGCAAATGAAATCGTTCAAAAATAGCCATAACTTACATTGAAAAAGGGGGGATGCGGTCTGTGATTTTTCAAAATTCGCGTAAAAGCAAAGCACCAACGTAAAATTACTTAAAAATTCGCGCAAAAAAAAAAAAAAAAAAAATAAAATATGACTAATAAAAAATTTCAAATTTGAAAAAAAATGATACAAGACAAACTTTTTTTTTAACTATAATATTTAATTTTATTCAAAATAATATATTTTTATGCATAATTTACAGTACAGTAATTTACATTTTTTTTATACACGTTTTAATTATTATCGCTATTTGCCCCAAAACACGTTCGTTTGCAAACTAGTAAAAAATCAGATTCTCATGTGATGTGATGGCTTCTCCTTAAATGAAATCAAGAATAAATATCTCAGCAATTATTCTCACAAGAGGAAATACAACTAGCGCCAAGTTCACTCTCATGTTGTGTTAATGGTTTTCTGTTGACGATGACGATGATTTTATTAATTGTTTATGAACTTAGACTTATGATAATAAAAAGACATTTATTCACCACTGCTGGGAAAAATTTAATTAAAACTAACAACTAAAAATTAAATTCTTATTTTTGACTTTAATTTTCAATTCCGTTTAAAAATCAAATTTAGTTTTACATCACATTAATTTCAAGTCACCCGTAAGTAATTTTTAAATTGTTAATTACAATTAAAAATCAGATTTTAATTTTTAATTGTGCCCACTGCTATTACTGACCTTTTAAAAATAAACTTGTGGACACTAAATGATTAATAATTGATTACGTTCTTTTTTAAAAAGCAAAAACAGAATGTGATTTAAAATGCACAATTAACACGCACAATGTTTGAACAAATTTACATTATAATCTTGTAAAATTTAATGTGTGTATACATAAAATGTGGAAATCATGATTTTAATTTCATTATTGCATAAAATCTCACTATTATAAAGCACTGAAAATATTGAAATTACTAAGATGAAAGTAGAATTCCAATAATGTGCTATTACTTTCAATATAACGTAAGTGCGCAAAATTTATTATTTAAAGTAATAGCGCATTATCGGAGGTAGACTTCCGGTGAAACATGAATTGCGTAACTTCAAAATCGTGTTAAATAAGTCCGCGTAAAAAGAGACCCAGGTGTAATGATTATTTTAATTATCCATATCATCTGTTATATATATATAAATCTGAGTTTGTTTGTTGTTACTTAATAACTCAACAAATATTGCAACAATTTTGATTTATATTGTGTGATTTTTCGGTTTTTTTTTTTGAGAAATACATAGACCACTTATTCCCAATCTGTGATCGTGTTAAATAAGTCCGCGTAAAAAGAGACCCAGGTGTAATGATTATTTTAATTATCCATATCATCCGTTATATATATATAAATCTGAGTTTGTTTGTTGTTACTTAATAACTCAACAAATATTGCAACAATTTTGATTTATATTGTGTGATTTTTCGGTTTTTTTTTGGAGAAATACATAGACCACTTATTCCCAATCTGTGGTATGTGTATCCCTGGGAGTATGCAGTGGACCAGCTGGGGATATGTGAAAATAATTTTAGTAATGGCAGAAAACACCCTTTCCCCTCAAAAAAGAATTAAAATAAAATCACAAAAATAAAATTATCAAGTTTTAGTTCAGTAACTATCTTTATGGTGTCTGACCAAATTGAGTCTATGATCAAGAAATTGGATTTTGGGAAATCATATATATATAAAAGAGACTAATGTGAAATTTTTGAGACACTTCAAAATTTCTTATCTGAGAATGAGCTGAAATTGTCAAAATTCGTAAAAAGTAGTATAATAACACATTTAAAAGGACTTAAGGTGCCATTCAGATGGTATTCTCTGAAGTGAAATAGTGAAGATTTAATGTATCATTCAGATGGTATTCTCTGAAGTGAAATAGTGAAGATAACTTGTTTTTAAATCCATTCAACAAATTGTTTTTTTCAACAAGCCGAAAAACTATCAATTTCTGAGAAAGAAAAATTAATTGGTCTGTCAACTCATTTTTTTTTTTTTCACTCTGATTTTAAAAAAAGAAATATCATTGATTTCTGGGCAGCAGTGAAAGAAGAATATTTTAGGAATTCAGTGACAAAGCAATAAAATGTTTGTTATCTTTCATGAATACAGAGCTTGTTGAATGAGTAATCTCATCATATGCATATATTAAGAATAAATATCACAATAAGGTTGAAGCAGCTTCTGATTTGAAGTTATATCTGTCTTCATTTGAACCTGATTTTAAAAAACTAGGATTCATGAAACAAGCTCAAGGATTGCATTAAAGTTATTAAGAGCCATCTTGAATTAATTAAAAAATTGAACTAAATTGTAGGTTAAATTAAAAATAAAAGACAATAAATGTCATTATTAATGAGTTGTTTGATTATTTAGCTAACTTAAAAAATTTGAAAGCACCAAACTTTTTTGAGAAATGGGTATGAAGGGAGGGATACTAATTAATGAATATCCAAGAGGGAAAAATCTAATTAAGGAGCATGTGAGAAAAAAAAAGTTGGGATCTGGAACATAGGTTATGGATTTTTGATTTATGGTTCTTAATTGTTTGAAAAAATTGGGGAATTTACTATTAACGTGAGGCAGGCTGCAGATACAGAATTTTAAAGTTTTTTAGCATCCAAAAATAATATTTTTTTAGCAATTTGAAGTTTATCAGTATATTCCTGGAAAAAAAAAATGTATATACTAAGAAGATTGGGGCAATGTTTGTGAAATTATTAAGTAACAATAAACAAATAAACAGACTTTCAAGTATTGTTTAAAGTAATTTATAAAGCATTTAATAGAAATTGCTAATTCATTTTCTGCACATTACTATTATTTTTAAAAGTAATTTAAAAAGCCTGCATCCAAACAATTGATTGTCTGTGTTTACATATAATAAGTGTCGTAGTATAATTCAAATATTTCAATAAGGACTAAAGTATTTTCAGTCATAACCAGGACAAATACTAGAGCTTAAAAACAAATGATTCAGAAATATTTAAATTAGATAGCTGTATTGTGCATCAATTACCAGTAGTTCTTTATTCTTTGTCATTTATATAGTTTTGTTAGTTAATAAGTCAACAAATATGCGTAAATATTGATGGATTTTGCAGGATTTTTTTCATTTTTTCTATTGGTTTTTTGCTTTATGATACTTAATTGTTTTAAAAAAATCAGGTAATTTTCTGCTATCATGAGTGAAACTGTGGTGCAGCTAGTTAGTTATAAAATATATATTTTAATGTTATAAAAAGCTTCCTTATTTCATATTGTAGCTGTAAATTTGAGAAGATTCAGTAATGTAATGGTAATTTCTTAGTTACTAGTGGCAAATTGTTATGAAACTCATGTGCAAAGCAAGAGTCTTATGTATCTTGTAACAATCATAAGTTTAAAGTTTTCTTATCTGAATTTTCTGATTTAATAAGTATGACAAAATTAGAGTTCTTGGTTCATTAAATAGCCATAGCATAGAGGTTTTAAATTTAAGAATCTGGCAAAGGAAAAAAAACAAACTTTTGTATTTTTATCGAGGATGTGTACTAATGTTAGTGAAACCTAGAAAGCGAAAGTTTTAAAGCATTTCAGTTTAAATTTTTGAAAACTTATTTCAAATTATCTTTCCTTCTAAAATATTTTATTAGAATATTGAAAAAAAAAATTATGGCTTAGTTGAAATTGTTTGGAGTCCAGTATACTTGGATAATTGCTTGCTTTTAGCCATAATAAATTGGTTTCTATGAAGTATATAAAATGCTTTTTGTTTCATTTTTTCTTTTGATGTATGGAAGGCAGGAAAAATATAAGTATTAAAGACTATTGTGAAATGTATCTTATTGTTGTTAGAAGAAATTTACAATGCTTCAGTTATCGGAACAATCTTACTTAAATGATTTGAGATTCATTTTATTGATTATTGTCATGGTGTGTTTATCAGATCTTGTAAATACTTGCCAAAATATTGATTACCAAAGTTATTCTGTGTATTAAATCTTTCTATAAATATTTTTGTAGTAAATAGGTTTTCTCTTAGTAAAACTATTTACTTATAGACAAAACAAACACTCATAACATATATATTTGTTTAAATAGTCATTATTAAAATGAATGATGAAATGGATATGAGTTGTTGTTTATGCTATGCACAAAATTTTGAATGATAAACTATGGCGTGTAAGTAATGATACTTTTTGTCATTTTCCTAGTTATATTAAAAATATGTAATATGTGTTATGGCAGTATATAATCTCATTTATTCTAGTTTGAATCAGATGAATAAACTTGGAAATTTTGTTTAGGTTATAATCAGACTTAGTATTTTTCTTTCAAATAGCTTGTCCATACAATTCATTTAATTATCTTGTATTAAATGGTAAATGGATATTTTAAGTATTTTTAGTTAGAGGGTCAACAAGAGTGAAAAAATGCTCAAACCTCATCATATGATAATTGCCAAAGCAGGGTGAGGGGTCAATTGGAGATGTTTTTTTGTACTGGACTGCTTAAAGGCTATTTAAGATAATATAATGCAGTGTATAATTACTTAAAATAAAATAGACTTATTTATGATTGTTTTCAATTTTTGTTGTTGTTGTTGTTGTTTTAATAATCATATTCCTTCAAAGATAATTAAGAAATTTATTATTATTGTTTGTTATATACTACTGTATTTTCCATCTTCCTTTAATTTGGAAGATTCATGTTCATGAAGTTTAGAATAGATCGCTAACAATTTTGCTTTATTATTTTGTTTAAAATGCTGTCCTATGCCGTTTGGTGCCATGATAGAGTAGCCGACTGGAGCTCAAATTCGTGGATTGCGACTTATCTTTGTTATTTCCAGTGTTCAAACTTTTTATAAATCACTGGGCAGTAAAACATCCGTTTTTTTTTCTTATTAACAAAATGTTTGGATATAAAATTTATTTTTTATCGAATATTGTAAATATGCATTTATAATAAATTAAATGACATTCAGTAATATGAAATAAAGTCAGAAATAATGCTACACTCTGCAATCTCAGAATTACAATGCACCAAATGAAAAAAATCAATTTTTTAATACATTCTTATAAAGATGCATTAAATCAGATTATGCTGGTGAGCAATGATATAGTGTGTTATAGCACTGTTATCAGAGATATCCTCACAGCTTCACTCAAATTGGCCAATAATCTAATTTACAAAGGCAGCGTTAACTATTTATTTAAATAACATTGTAAACAAACAACAAATTATAAAATGCATACAATAAAACAAGCAGATTCAAATGAGGCTCCATGGGCATCTACTGATTTAAATTTCATGCTTGCTGGTATTATAGTCATTTAATGAACAAATGAATGTATTTATTATGTCACACCTCTAATATTGGAAGTTGTTGCATTAAATAACACAATGCATGCAAATTAATTTATCTCTTTGGTTATATTTTATATGTATTTGTAATCACAATTTTAATACTCATGTATTGTTAAATTTCAACAACTAGTTTAATTGATCCTTTGCTTATTAGCTTGTAAATGTTTATTAAATAAGATAAAATCACTTCAAAAGCCTATTTTTGCATATAAATAGCCTCCCCCCCCCCCAATAAAATTCTTGTAAAATTTTATTATTATAGTTTAAAAAAGTCTTATGGTTATTGGAAGTTTTATATAAGATTAAAAGTTCAAAAGTCTTTCTGTATTTTTTCATGTCATGTCAGTTTATATAATCCAAACTAATGAAATCATTGACCTATGTAACTTGATGCAGTGATAAGATGATTGGACTCAGAGCTAAAAATTCTAGGATAATTTTTTGCTGAGTAAAATAAAAAAACAAAACAAAAACAAACAATTTAGTTGAAATTGTTAAGTATTTCCAAATAAGGTGCTCAAATATCACATGATCTCTCAAGCGATTAACTATGCAATTATTTTTAAATCAAACTATTCTTGTATTTATAAAATCTTTCATTTCAATGAGGTTAAGTCTAATGGAAGCATGATGAAGAAAGTAAAGGCTCTTGAATCATAATTCATTCATTTGAAATAACAATGTTAGAATGATATGAATTGAAGTATTAGGGCTTGAAGTTATGTGGTCATTTGATTTTTAAAGTCATTAATTTTATAATCCAATCAATTATTTTGGGTTAATTTATTTATTTCTGTGTGTGCATTTATATATTTCTATAAAAAATAAATATATATTGGGATTTACAATTTATTTTTAAATATATATGAGTATAACAATTTCAAGATATATCTATCTATTATAAGTGTAATCATTTTTTTTTAAAAATATAATATTAAGCAGTCTACTTATATATTATTTATAAACTTATGATTAGAGGAAGCAGTCAGCTCTTTTTCCAGAAAAATATAACTTTTTAATATGCTAAAAGTTTGAAAAGTGGAGCCATGCAAGTCATTTTTATAAATGCAGTGTCTATTGACTATAGTTTAGAAGACTGTGCATTTACTAGGGTGACGCCTGACTCAGTAATGTTAAAAACTCTAGAGTTAATGTTTTGACATATGCCATTTCAAGCTTGAAGTGCAACTTGGAGAGAAAAACAAGATTGAATGGCATAATTTGAAACCCCTTTCCCACTAGTTCTATAATAGTCTTTAGAAATATCAGTAAACAAGATTAAATATATATATATACATTCTTTTAAATGAAATATTTTTCATAACAATTTATTAATTTTTTAATAGTGTGTGCACTATTTACAGATATACATTATATTAATAGATTGATAAATGTAAACAATTATAGATGGATGGATATGTAATGAAAAGATAGAACATGGATATAAGAATATATATTCACATTTATAATTAAGCTGAAGTAATCATCTGTATAAAGTTTAATCAAGTAACTCTATAGAAGTAAATTACATGTAAGGGAAAAAGAGAATGCAATTGCTTAGTCATGTAGAAACTGCTTTAGAAGAAGCAAGTGTAAGATAAAGCACTTATATATATATATATGCAGTAAATATGATCAAAAATGGGAAAGTCCATTATGTGGTTTTTTCATATAAATTACAAAAATAATAGCATATATGTATAACAGCTATGTGTGCAACAACAATTGTCTAATATTTAAAATAGATGTTCAACATTTAATAAGGGCATAAAATCATGTGCCAAAAAGACTTTATGAATAAATTATTCATGTATATATTATATAGCTGTTATATATGATATTTTTGTTATTAGTTTTTGTGTAATAAATCATATTTTTGTATCAGATAAGGTATATATTTTTAAAATCTCATTCTTATGGTAAGAATTGATTGAAATTATCTGTATGGTATAGAATTTTATTAATCAGAGATTAATATTGCTTACACAGAAAAAAAACATTGAAAGCATTAAATATAACTGTAATATATTTTTGATTATTTGTTAATCAAATATAATAATAACCCAAAATACTATACATTGCAATTTAAGCCTATTGGTATATGTTGAATCAACCCTAAATTATGCAGGATTCATAGCTTTTTTTATAATGGAACCATACTTTGTTGTTAATTTTGATTTTGAATATAACAGTTGCATTTGAAAGAATATCTAGCACTGAAAATATAATAAGAATTATGTGTAATAATAACGTGAAAAGCTAAAACTTTCGACAGATGTGCTTTAAAAAATGCTTATGTGACAGCCAATTAGATATAACAATGACTGCAAGTGGAACTCTCAATTCAAAAACACAAGCTAGAACTACGAGAAAAAGATGGAACCCACCTTCTTCCCTACTTAAATTTATATATAAATAAGCCAGACTCAAGCATTCCGAACTAAGAGCGCAAAGCTTAAAACACCACATTTAATTCACTAAATATTATATATAAATAAACAACATGAAATCTTTCGATTTACTATGAAACAATTTTCAAATCTAATAAAATGATAGTAACAAATGTAAATATATTAAATTTATTAAGTGCAAGCAGATGATATAATAATAATGTGAAAGACTAAAACCTTAGACAGATTTGCTTTAAAATTGTTTAATGTTTTTAATATTATTTCATGCATGAAGCCATATTAGTCTTATACCTCTATTATATTTCACTGACAGAATTATCATAGTTTATTAATCAGAAATAATGAAAATTTGTTAAGATAGCAGGAAAGAACGCTATTTTTAAATTTTACCTAATTACGGATCATATTTTATATCAGTTGTGATTAGATAAATTGTTTTTTTTTTTTTTGCTCCATAGATTCACATAGAATGAATGAACAAAAATATATTATTAAATGATTTATCCCTTTAAATTTATATAACACTTGAGCACCAAAATTGACAGTGTTGAGTTTGATCCAGGGAGTTTTAGCTCTCAAGTTTATCACTCTATTATTGCATTAAGCCATGCAGAGCAATGAATGAGTAATATTGTAATAACTATTGTTCAATTTTTTTTCTGAGTTAGAGTTATTACTGAGTTGAGCAATTTAAATAAAAACTAATATTTGTAAAAATATAATGACATTTTGATTGCATCATAAGTGCAATAGTTATATAGTAAGATTTATTCCAACTCTTAGGAAAAACCTAGATTATATATTTTGTAAAGATAAAAAATAATACATTTTGAAATTAATACAGATTTTAATCATTCAATAATAAGTATAATGTTAATAAAAATATTTATTATTATGAGTTCAGAAAACATATATTATCTCTATTCGTTTAAATTATAACAAATAACTAAAAAATATATAACTGCTATGTAAATTTATACTAATAATTATATATAAAAAAATTTTTTCAGCACATGGTTTTGTGCCCTTCTCAAATGTTAAGTATTTATTTTAATGTTAATTAATTATTGTAGATAGAATTAACTAATTATTGCAGATAGAAAGCACAATATAATAAGTTTCACACGCTTGTCCCTCCTTTGATCACCAATGCAACTCGAATGATTTAATATAACTTAAATAAGTAATGCGATTTTTACTTTATTTTTAGATATGTATGTGTATAGCTTAAATAATTATATGAATCTTTATAAAAAACTTCAATAAATTTGGTTAATATCTGGTTAATTGGAAATTAATAATAAGGTTATATATATATGGGATTGTATGGGGTGTGTTTTCAATTGGTTTTATTCTGTTTTATTTATTTTTTATATTGTTATTGTTATTTTACTTCCAATATAGAAGCCTAGATAGCATTCTACCTGCAATAATTAGTTAATTGTTAAAAGAAATGCTCATGTACTGAAAAAAGCTTTTTTTATATAATTATTAATGTGTATCTATTTATATAGTCGTTATATGTGATATTTTTGTTATTATAATTTATATAAAGAAATAGCATAATGGACTTCATTAATTTCCATTTTTGATTATATTCATCAAGTAATTATATTTTTTAAAATAATAATTTAAAGTAAATATTAAGCCCAATTGTCCAGTAATAATCTTTGGGACAGATTGAGTTTTAGTGTGGAGATATTACCATAAAATATCTTATCTTATTACATATATAAACCACACATTTAGTTATTTAATAGTTAAAAGCTTAATGATTATGAAATAAAACTAAGTCATAAGAGTATCTATAGGAGGATCATAGGCAATGTTATTTGAAAATAGAGTGAAGAAAGCAGACCACAATGTTTATATGTAAATTAGAAGTTTAATCTAAAAGTAACAGGCAAAATTATCTCTATATAAACTAGAATTGAGGAGTACATTATTTTACTTACCTAATTCTTATTCAATACCTCATAATATGATAGAAAAAGAAACCTTTCATTGTAAATGTTAATAATGTTGGTTAAAAAAAAGCAAAAAAATATGAGTTTTATTCAGTATGTAATTTAGAATAACTATTCATGATATGCAATAGTGTTGTATATTAAGAATAAATTGGAAAATGTGTATGTTACTTGAAGTATGATTTATTTATATAATTTTTATCCAATGTTTTTATAATAGTAAAGGAAAAATTTGTCTATGAAATAAAATGCGATTAACTTACCTAATTTTTATTGTAATAGAATTCTTGATATATCCAATGGATAAAAATCTTGTCATTATAAATCTAACATCCTTACAAAAAAACAAAACAAAAGAAAAAACAAATGTATTTTTTACTGTGTAATTAAATATTAATTCTTGTTAAGTGCAATGTCAACACGTAATATTTATATAAGACTATAACCTTAGTACATGCGCCTTGTGTGCTTCTACAAATCTTAACGCAAGATTCGTCTTTATAAAGATAAGAGCAACCACTTTTATCTTCAACCTATTTTTTTTATTATATAGGCAAATCTAAAGCATTTTGATTTGGGAGCATGAAGCTAATAAATTCTTCACTAAGACCACTATTTTTGTTACACATTAACGTTCACGAAATCTTTTCATTTACAACGATAGCCTTATATAAATATTATGTGCTAACATTGCACTTAACAAGAATTAATATTTATAATTTTAAATTGATTCAAAATATTTCTTAATTTTAGATCTGAATATTGACTCATTGTAAATTAAAAGATTGTGCGAACGTTAATGTGTAACAGAAATAGTGGACTTAATCAGTGAAGAATTTATTAATTTCATGCTCCCAAGTCAAAATGCTTTAGATTTGCCTATATAATTAGAAAAATAGGTTGAAGATAAGAGTGGTCACTCTTATCTTTATAAAGTCAAATCTTGTGTAATTAAACATAAACTTTGATTATACATAGTAATAAAATGCATTAAAAATTAATGAAAAATGTCTAAATTAATACATGATTTACTTATCTATTTTTTATTTACTCTTATGAGATCAGTATTGTTTACATACCCAAGGAAAAATGCCTTTTATCATCAATGTAAATGATCTCACCAAATAATTGCTTTGAATAAAAATTTGTATAATGAGGCATCAGTGTATGCAAAATAACAAGGTGTAACATTTGAGAATTATATGGCTTTGGCTCTACTGAGAAGATCCGGGTTGGGCAAAATGTTTTTCACCCCCCCCCCCCGTATTTGTGACTGTATGTGGTCCATTAATTATAAATAAGATGTTGCCTCATTCATATAGAAATAATTTTAAAAAAATAGTAATTACCAAGCTCTTTACAAATGATAATAAATAAATTTACATTTTATCAAAATTAAATCTGTATTTAATTAAATGAAGTATAATAATTTCCACTGAACAATTATTTATATAATTAGTGAAAAGTGGTTGTTGAGAATAGTATGAATAAATGCTTACTGAATAATACAGCACATACACAAAGTTCTCTCTATAGTAAAATCACTCAGTGCAACCAGAGTAATCAGTGGATGCATCCATTGATTATTTTAGCTTGCACTGAGTGATGCTATTGTATGGAGAGTTTTGCCTCTGTGTAAACAGCTTAATGTCAGCAAAAAGAATAGTGATTATGTGATGTTTAGTAATCTTATACAGCAAATATAAAGTCAATTTATGTAATAAATATAACAACTTATAAATTGTATTGTCATTCATTGTTATAAAACAATTTTGATGATCTAGGCATTAGTGGCCAATGGTCTAGCTATTGGTCCAATTTATTGTCACTGGCTGTAATTTACCACAGATTGTTGCTCATGATGTGAAGTAATTTAGTATTTTACTCTTACTCCAGTCATTTATTTTTTTATTTTTTATAGAGTTGCATAACAAAAAAGTGAATATGCTTATTAAAATTTTGATTTTTTTTAAAGAGTCTATCCACAAATGATATTTTTTATTTTTTGTTAGATCAAAAATATTGCTGTAATTTAATCTACAAATATAAAATTTTTGGCAGTCATGCATTTCACAAAGGGGGAAAATGATTTAATTGAATTAATGATATAAGGTTGAATTTAATAAAAATAGATATATGTCTTTAATTAAGTTTAAAATTTATATTTGGTCCTAAACTAAGGTTAATCTTTAACCTAATAAATGTTTAATAATGATCATTGATGTATTTACCTAAAGTAGAGATATTGATGAATATTGTACTAAGCTGATAAAAACATAGAGAGGTCGGATCATTTTTGTTTGTTTTTTATTAGAAGATTTAAAATGTCTATGGTGAAATGAAAGTTTAAATATATTGAAAATATTGTGATAGGTATTTATTGTGCATCCTTGTTTCATTATATATATACAGTTGTCTAAACTCTATGTATTATGTTGAAATGTGTATTAAATTCTCTGTTCAAAAGTTATTTCAAGTGATAGCATTTGTCTTGGCAGTATTTTATCACAATTTATTTCCCAGTTGTAAAACTTTAATCAAAACATTAGTGATTTTTTTATATTATTAAGATACATTATGAATAGTATAGAGAAAGCCCACATTTTGTTTTTCTTATGGGAAAAATTAAAAAAATCCATTTAGTTAAAAACTATTAAAATAATGTTTATTTAAATCAGTTACAACAATTCGTAAATAAAAGAGATTCCAAAATTTAAGAATTGAAACCAGGTGTCACCTAATCTATTAAAATAGAACGAAAATATAGTTCCACAGTTTTTATGATTTCTAAATAAGAAATAAGTATAGTTTTTATAAATATATTTATCTATATGCAATTACATTATAGTTTTCTACATGGAGAACGTTAATATTATATTTATGTTTTTTTATATTTTTTACCTGTAAAAAGCATTAATTGCATATAGATGATTACCAATTCAGTGACATCTTTTCGTATTGTATATATTTATTGATGTATACACGTTTGCACTTATTCAAAATTGTTATAAAGTATTTTTATATAGTCAAACGTACATTAGGCAAAAATTGCAGACTTTATTCAGATTTTAAGCGTATTGTGTATCTGTTTCCTCAAGATATCTTGTACCAAAATTTTCAATGTTAAATTCTGTTATTGGTTATTTTTAATTATAAGTATGATATGGTCCAATAGCTTTCAAATAATCCATTATAGACCAAAATTTTTTGAAACCATTCAAAGGAGAACAGCAAATAGAAAAAAATATTATTATACTAGACTTGCCAAATGCCAGATGGCAAGGGTTTTAACATTTTTTTATAGTTGTTCTACCTTTCAGTGAGAATAGTTAACCATTTATTGATTAAAAATTGGATAGCCAATTGAGAGAACTATTTGAAGAAATATTGTAAGTCTGGAAAGTTTTACTGGCTTGATTTTTTTTGGCATGACAAGCAAATATGCTAACCATTGTGACAAAGATCTTTTATTTATGAATATATATATACATCATTTCTCCCCATTATTGATCCACTGTAGGATTTTTTCAATTCCTAGCTTTTCTTCTCCATAATATACCAACAAATGTCCTTATTTCTATCCACCTATGTTACATGTAATATTTTTCTAGGTCTTTTCAATCTCTTGAGATTCCAAAAATGTATATATTTTTATATTTACTGTATTCAAACAGAAGATATGTTATAAATTATATTTGTTATAATTTTTTTTTTAATTCAAGATGGTGACTTAGGTATATAAAAGAAAAAGTGATTTTTATTTAGATCTGCATAGTACATATTGCAAAAAAAAAAAATGCCTTAAATATTGATTACAATATGTAAACATAGAATGCATTCGATTTTTTGTTTTTTTAATATCAAAATATTTTTTAAAATAGTTTTGACAATGCGCAGTATGCTAATTTTGCTACTCTTATACTAATGATAAATAACAAGTGATTATAATCAATTGAATAAGTTATTATTAAACATTTTTTTAAAATTCTAAATCATTCATGTAAGTAATATAATATAATAGTACAAATTTGGAAAAAAATAAAACTTCAGTATGGATTTTTTTTATCACAATGAGAAACAGTTGTGCGGCAAAACACAAAAAATTTTGACTGTTAGTTTACTTTCACTTTCTCATCCATTTTGTGTACTTTTGGATAGTCAGAAGATTTTTTTTTCAGCAATTCTGTTTACATTTTCAATTAGAAACATAGCTGCAGTTAATATGACCATGAACAATGCAGAAAATCTCTGAGATTGAAAACAGAAATAGATATCTTAAGTCAACTGAAAAGAGAAGAATGAAATCATAATATCTGCTTTTCTATGGGTTTATCCATGTTTACCATTGTCACTATTTTTAAAAACCAAAACAACATAGAACAAAATGATCAAACCATCATAGGTGTATCAAAACTTTATAAAATCATGGGATGCTATATAAAAAAATCCAAGAAGCACATCAATCATCCATTCTAAACTTTTTCACTAGATCCTCAGCTATTTTATCTGGTGCAATCCTCCAAAAAAAAATAGACCATCAAAGGATTTAGAAGACAAAAATAAACTTTAGAATAAGTAAGTCATGATTCAGAAAATTAGATAATTACGATTGATGACTGGATCACCAAAAGAACACCTTTAAGATATGTGGTTTTTACATAGATTTAAATTACATTATTGTTCATATATAAATTTTTTAAGTGCAACTTGCATAATATACATAGCATAGTTTACACAAGCATATAATGTACACTAAAGATATTTTTTAATTACTATACATAATATATTAAATTGTTTGTTAATGGTTTATAATGTAATTCAATACAGAATGTAGTTTGCTGCAAAGAAAGATTTAAAATGCTATAAATTAACAAAGCTTAGCACTTCTTTCAACTAGATAGGTCATATTCATAGCACTAAATAAAGTCAAATTTGTGAAGGAGAAAAAGCAGAGAAGGAATTTATAAAAGATAATTTATATTTAAATTGATAGATTTACATATTCCACTTGCATCATAAAGCAACACATAAAACTTTTTTATTTATCATGTAGATGTTGTTGGTGATAATCTGCACTTTTTTAAATTTTTTTTTGCATTCAACACAAAGTACTTTGATATTAAATGGGTCCAAGTTGTGAGCCAGAATTGATTTCATGTTCCAGGAACACTGATTTTATATTGAGATCTGTTTTTGCATCACTATATTTATATAAAATCAGTGTTCTTGGAACATGAAATCGATTCTGTTCACAACTTTGATCTGTTTAATGTCAAAGTAGTTTGTGGCTGAGAATAACTATTGAATAAAAAATACCTATGAGATAAATAAAAAAAGTTTCATTGTTGCTTTATCACACAAATGAAACATGTAAATCTATCAATTTAAATATCAATAATCTTTTATAAATTCATTCTCAGCTTTCACTCCTTCACTTACAAATTTGACTTTATTTAGTGCTATAAATATAACCTGCCCAGTCAAAGTAGTGCAAAGTTGTAGTTAATTTATAGCCTTTTTAATCTTTCCTTCATAAATAAACTACATTTTGTATTGAATTACAAAATAAAAAGGAAAAAGGAAAGAGTATAGAGTTATAACTTATAATGTAATATTTAGCTGGAAAATCCAGCCAAATTTTTTCCCATAGGAAACCATTATAACTATTTGTTCTTTATGCAATGTTCTTTTTTAACAATGAGTTTTGGAATACCAATTGCCCTCACTAAGCAGAGTAAAGATGGTATATATATTTTAATTTAACAATCATATAAAATTCACAATCAAAAAATTAATGTAAAATAGTATAATAACAATATTATCTAAATATACTATATTAAAATAACACTTCTAATTTACATCAATAACTAAATAAAAAACAATAATGAATGACAGTGATATATTTTAATGACTCAAACCTTCTGAAAAGATTGGGTTAATGGAAATACATCATGTAAATTGTTTATAATTTGTCAGTGTTCTTAGTTGTATATTTGAATAAGCAATATTGATTATTGCTATTTAAGACATGTTTTTTATTACAGTAACATAATTTTGCATCTATTGATTACTCAAACTTACATAACATAGCAAAACTGGAGGAGAAATACTTATTAGGTTTAAGCAAGTCATGTAATGCTTACAGTTACTAAAAACTTGATACCAAAACTTATAGATACTGAAGTGATGTCAGATCTATATAACCATGCAAACAAGGTGGATTAAAATCAAAACACTAAGATATCTTAAATTTCAAATTGATAACTTGATAATAAAAAAAGCAAATAAAGGCTACTGCAGAAAAGATATATTAGATACAAAAATTCAAAGTGCAGACATCAAATACAAAACACTTCACTAATGAGTCATAAGCTAGAAACTAATCAAGGGATATAGTATAGAACAGCATTAGATAAGGATTTATTAAGCATTACCATATGGCATCTGTTGATTATTCAAGCTTAATAAGAAAGAAAACTGGAAAAGAAATAGATTTACTATTTAAAAGCATTCTGATGTTTTGTTGATATTTTAACAAATAATATCAAAAACATGTTATAATTAAAAATTATAAAAATTAATTCTGCAGAAGAAAATTAATTTTACATAAATAAACTTCAGGAAAATCTGCAATATATGTTGCATTAATTATATGCTACTTCAGTTATATGCTATTCAAAAAAATGTATAATAATAATGTAAATAAAAAATAAAAACAAAAAATGGTAAACTTAGTCATTTTTATAAATCTGTGTCATTAATAGTTTATGCATCTATTTTTTTTTTTTTTTGGAATTTCCTCACTAAATCTAACATTCACAAATACTGAACCCTCAGACTTATCTTTTATTATCTACATTTTTTCATTTTAAACAAGTTTAAAGCATATCTTTTATTTTTCTCTTTTTCTTCCAAAAGTATGATATAGCACAGTATTTTTTTTCAATAAAATTTTTTTTTTAGGCATAAAGTTAAACCTAAAAAATAAAGTACAGTTTTGTTAAACAATAATTTGAAAGTTATCAGTTTAATAGTGAAAAAAAATTTTTTTTACTCTTAAGTGGACCAAATGTTCAAAAAGAATGAATCATTTATTTGAGAAATAATAAAATAAAATAAAAAAATAAATTCGCTCCATTATTATTAAAAATAACAAGAAGAGATCGAAAATGCAATATATGGGTAAGAGAACAAACAGGTGTTACTGACCTCACTGAAAAAATTAAAAGACTGAATAGGAGTTGAGCTGGACATATTATTAGAAGAGATGATAATAGATGGACAATTGAAATCTTAAAATGGATTCCAAGAGATTGTAAAAGATCCAGAAAGAGATCACATGTGAGATTGATGGATGAAATAAGAAAATGTATAGGGTGATGTGGAGAAGAAAAGTTAAAGATCAGAAAAGATGGACTGAACTTGGAGAGACCTTCATCCTGCAGTGGATTGTTGATGAAGATGATGATGATTAAAAAATAATTTTTGATAAAAACTAAAATAGCATTGAACTTACAATATCAACAAATATTAGGTTTCTAAAAATGGGTTTGCATTGTATCAAAAGCTTGTATGAAAAGTTTAGTTGAAAATCTGAAATGGCTAATTCCAAGCTATTCATCACTGTGAGAAGATATGATAGTATAAATTTTGAAACCAATATGAACTTAAAAACGTCAAAACATTTGGTGAGGCTCATTCTGTCAATAATGAGACTGCTACAATGTTTCTGCAGAATAAAAAAAATACCGAAGAAAAAAGATATTGTCCAAAACAAGTGTCTAATTGTAATAAAACTGAGTTGTTCCAATATATCAATGGCTTCAGATTAATTAATCTGATCTTTCAATGACTATTGTTTTAAAAAATATAAATAATAAGTTGTGTGTGTCTGTGTTAATATGAATGAGTAAACTCGTGCACACATAAATATATCTCTAAATATGTCCACTCAACTGCTTTATTTTAAAATTTTGTTTATATTATGATCTTAATTTGTATATTCTTATTATACATGTAAAAAATTTTGTGTGTTGCATATATGAATGTGAAAAAATATATATCTACAGGACAGTTCAGTAAATAATAATTATATTGTAAATAAAGCATGAGCTATTATCCAATAAATATGAAATTCATTAAAGAGACTTGAAATAAAATGCAGCACATCATGATAGTATCACTCACTATATTAAAAATTTAAGATTATTGACATTAATAGAAATACTTAAAAATATTAAAATACAAATATTAAAAAAGGTGTAAATGGAATGCTTAATTGCTGTGTGTTTATACTAAATCAGAAAACTACAATAATTGTAGCAAATATTTGTACTACCAGTGATTTATAATATTAAATATGTAGTGAATACATTTTAAACATAGTGCATTACTATATTTTTAGTGATAACAATAAAGTTAATTTCTGAAGATCTTTTTGAAACTATGATAAACATGTTTGTTTGTTTTTTGTATACTTTAATTTTTTTTACATTTTTAATTCTGATAATTCTATTTTCAAAATCAATATATATATATTTGCTGATGGCTCAGACATGTTTGAAACTTTGATCACTATTAATAATAATCATTATGGTAAATTACTTGAGAAAAGTGACATTTGAGAATCTTAGTGACAGAGATCATTTAATAATTTCATTTAATCTGAAGCATTATCTTTTTCAAAATTATATTACCCAGCTGAGAATCGATCTTAACACCTTTAGCTTTGAGTCCAATAATCTGCTGTTTTACAAAATTATATAGTACGTATATATAATTTAAACAAGAACAGTATTTATAATTTGATTTTAAGGCTATCAAAAAATAGTATTCATAAGACTATCAAAATGACTTTTATGCAGTCTTGTTATAAATATTTCATTTGGAAAGATTAATTCCAAGTCAATGCAATTTTTTCCCCACAATATTATACTAAATTCATAAGAAAATATTTATATTCTTCAATTCTTATTTAATTAAGCTTGTTCCCAATGCATGGATCATTAGAGATTTTATTTTGTTTTTTAGATTCAATTTAGATGTCATATATGCTTTGTAAGGTTTAAAAGACAAATATTTAGTCAAAGTATATATTATTAGTTTTAACACCTGTAGTTGAGTAAAATCCTTCCATGTAGTACAAAGCTGCATTAATTTAGACTTTTAAAAACTAGCAACTTGATAAAGAATGCTATTTAGAAAGCAAATCTGTATGTAATTAAGAAGACTACATTAAAAAAAGAGAGAGATTAGCTTTACTTCAATTAGTAAGCTCTAAAAAAATAGTAAGCTCTAAAAAAATATAACATACGGATATGATAACAACATTGGCATCAACAAGAGCTTTGAACATTCCATCATCAGATTTTCTAATAATATGGATGGCTGAAGAAATGGAGGATGACGCCTGTCCATTTAAGTTTGAAGATTTGCTATTTTAATAATAACTGAGCACTGGTTATATATATATGTGGGTGTGCGGGAGATGATGATCTGGATCATCTGATAAATTCAGCACGAAATACGAATATTGGACATCATTTATTTTTTTCACACATTTATGATCATGTGTACAGGTTATATAAAGTGAAATGAATAGGTGAAGTGAGCTTGAAAGTGTGTGTTCAAATCCCCTTTAATTATATTACTGGATGTATTCTAATCACCTTGTGGCTATCTGGAAAAGGTCCAAATTAAAAAAACAAAACAAAAACAGTGACCTATAAAATAAATTCTATTCACAAAAGAGTAAATGTGATTTAAATTGTGTAGTATTCAATAACAATATTGTGTAAACTGCATTTTAAGTAAACTAGAGCAAAATAAAGTACAGTATAATGTATAATTTATACAGTATAATGTAATATTATATTTTTTTATAAAAAAAAAAAATAAGAATTTGAAGGAAAAAAGTTATCATAATTTAAAAAAAAAACCGCTTAAAGAACAGTGGAGTTATTTACAATTTATTCCTCTTTTATTTGAATCCTTGGTTGTAAATGAAAATTAATGATCCAATTTAACCTCTCTTTTTTTTTTATTTGAATATTTAGTTTTAAATTACAGTTTCTTCTCTTTTTTTATTCTTAGTATTATGCAAGTAAAAAAGAGATCTGACAGGAGCTCCCTAATGTTATTACTAACCACCCTGATAAAGACTTTAATTGAATGCTTCAATGTTTAAAAAGATTAACATTTGAAATTTAGCTCCATGTGGAAAACTTTTCAATGGTTCATCAATTACTTTATCAATAAAACATGCTTAGAAAATGAACAGAGATGATAAAGGAAACATTTTACTTTCACACAACTCCCCCCCCCCCCTTTTAGTAAAATTGCTTTTAAAAATATATATATTCTATCAATTTCCATTTTTTTATGTTTTGTCATTTGCAGAAACAAATATTTAAAAAAAAAGAAGATATTAGAATTATAGTTTGGCCTTTAAAAACAATACCTTTCGCGGGAAAAAATTTCCACAGAGAAAAGTCTTCATTATCCTCAATGTGCAAAATGAAAAAGAACAACAAAAAGGATTGGTTATTAACAAAAAAAGAGAGAGAGAGAGAATTTGATTATATGTGTGTGTATGCAATGTTTGTATACATTGGATTATTAGTTTTATAACTCAGTACTTGTAAACCATATTATATAAACATAATTAATGATTTTCAAAAAGTGTAGGTAGAACGTTAAAAAATTATGATAGATATGAATTCTATATGAGCATAAATATATAACTAGAAACACAGACTAAGTTTTCAATAGATATGAATTCTATATGAGCATATATAACTACAAATTAACACACACTAATTACAAACTAAAATTATTAAAAAAAAACATTTTTTTCAAAAAATTAAAAAAAAAATTTAAAAATTTTACTTGCAAGAAAATTACATTGAATTTCTATTGTAGGCCTTGTTTGTGAATAACACCGGAGATATTTTCACTTGCAGCCCGTAAATCATTTTTGTCGTTTATCGCTTCGTGATAAGGACAAAAATTATCAAAAAAACAAAAAAATTAAATACTGTGGTCGATTAAAACTGTTGCCAAAAATCCAAATTTCAGCCGATTTTTTTGAGGTAAGGATCGTTTGAAAGCTTAGACATTGAGCTTTAAAATGAGCATATTTTGATTGATGTCACGCATATACTTTTTACGTCAGTAAAGAAAGAAAATAACACAATCAAATGAGCACACGAAGCGCTTACTTAACGCCAACAACGCTGAAAAAGTTAAACTTTGAAGATTTAATATTTTCATATTAACTAAGCACTGATTGTATATATATATTGTAACAGTTGGTCGAACATACCCGGATGTCCCGGTCCGCAAATACATTTGAACACACAAATCAACTTCATCAATCACCTGGTTCGTCCACAACGTATAATTAACTTACATCCAATCTAAAAGTGCTAGTACACCTATCTTTCATATCCTAAAGTTGATAGTGCCAAATACAACAGTCCAGTCCATCCATGTATATAGGAGAAAGAGAGCAAGCTCACATCTAACTACTATCGGACCTAGGGTCTTCATGTGGGATGCTAGAGATAATATGATGAAGTACTTGATTCATGATTACATCCATCTTCAATAGATTATCCTAAGCATTATCCACTAAATTTACATGTAATCTAAATCAGTTCATCTAACATCTCACCACTATTTTTCAAAACCATTGCCTCAAATATTCGAACTCGGGAAGAATTCGCATTCGACTCTCTTAACAGATATGTATCTATGCAAACTGTTAATCAACAATTAAAATAATACATCCTATCTTATTAAACAATAATGTGGATGTGTGCATGTGTAAAATATTGGCTATAAGATGGAATGTAAATGCTGGATTGAATGTAAATGCTGGACTGAATGTAAATGCTGGATCAACAAACTACAGAGATCTTGTCAATTAAAAAAACCTCATAATATTTATTTACAAAACAATAAAATATATTCAAACATAAAATAAATTCTCAATCAATGTAGAAAAGAAAAATTTCAAAAAAGAAAAATATTTACAAATGCCCATAAATTACTTGGATATATCCTTATGTACTTACAGTTTTTATGTCTATGATGAGTATCTATCATTTCTTTACTTAAACAATTTAAAACTAATCACCCTTCCCATGATAAACACCCATAATATAGACATCTATATATCCAAGATAATAAAAAAATTATTAATTAAAAGTGAGATTGCTAACTCAATGAAAATTTAAATGCAACCTCAGATATAGTATGCAATATCCAGTATGGAAAAGTATAATAATAAAACAACACATAATATGATAGAAAAGAAAATTATAAAGAATACTATTATCATTTATTTACTCATTATATCTTAAGAATACTATTAGTAACACATATATAATAAATAGTCATGTCATGTTGTAGCATGGTTTATTCAGTGACTTTAAAAAAAGAGAAAACTCTTACCGTTTAAGTATTCTATTGGAGCGCTTAATTTTATATGCATAGTTGAAAACCAAATCTCTTGGTAGAAAATAAATCACCTAGATTTTATTAAAAAAAAATAGACTTTTCAACTTTCCCCCTCCCCTACTCTCTTGATATTTTCTTATGTTGAACTGTTCCCTGTTGAATTAGAAATAGCACTTCCCCAAATATAAGATCGAGATAATAAATAAAAATACAGATTTATACAACAGAAAATAAAACATAATTTTACAATCTTTTATGAATCGATATGTTAAAGCATAATTATTTTTTAGAGTCCTCTTTACACAAAGTTCTTAAGGTTTATGCATTTTTATTAGATGTTGAAGAACTCCTGATTAATTTTATATAGCACATCCTGAATTTATTTAACTTGGCAGTAGGTAGTTTTATGTTACTCCTCATGTAGATTTTCATCTTCCGTAGATCCAACTTCTCAGGCACTTAAATTGTAGACAGTTAAATATTAATACTCATATGGCCATAGTGGATAAAAGAAAATGCTCCACCCCAACAACAATTAAGCCTTCTAGCCAATGTATCATATTTTAATTATATATATATAGCTTTATATAAATATATATGTGGTTTGCATTTAATAAGAATATATTTATAGAATACAGCTATCTATTGATTGTAATATTGGCTATAAACTTTAAATTAAATCAACTGTTCTGATTTTTTTTTTTTAGTTTCTTTTAAACAAAAATCATAATACTTTTTTAAAAAATTTAAATTGATAAATTATTTTAGCTTATCTGCTTAATAAATGCAGAATAAGAATGTTCTAATTCACTTTCTTTACTTGTTTTCCGAACGGCGATTTAACTAGAAAAACATTAATATTTGTTGAGACGCTGCTTTAAAAAAATGTCCGTTTGCAGAAAAAATATTAAAATAATAGTTCTAATAAAACTTGACTTTTTCAGATCAAACGCAGAACAAGAAAGAAAAAAAAAGATTTTTAATTGTTTCCTTTTTATATCGGCGTTATTTTATATCGGCGTTATTGTTTAAAAACTAGCGTTCCAAGCGTTGCATCTTTTAAAATATTTTTTTATATTGATTCATTTTAAAAAAAAAAATTATAACATAAATTTACAATATTATATTATTATTCTCTGTCTTATATTCAGATATTACCATACTTGATTTATTTTTTATTGCTATGATGATTTTTTATTTAAGTCATTGTCTGTTTAACATAACACAATACAATTATCAACATATATATAACTTAATATGATTTCTTTTTTATCAAGGTTGATATTTTCTTAGTAGTAAAATTTTATTACAAATATATGTGTATTTTTCACTATAAATTACCCATCATTCCCAGTACTTAATATGTAGTTAATACACTGTTAAAAATATCAAAACATTTATTTTCTCCAAAAGTGTTCTAGCAAAAACTTATTATTATTTAATCTTTAGATACTAATTACATAAAAAAAAACAATGTATCATTTCAGATGGCAAAAGGTTGGTTGTGGGTACAATCCTATGGTATCCTCATAATATATATATATATGAGAGATAGTGATCTGGACAAACTACTGAGTGCTTGTTCAACACGAAATACATATATTGGAAATCATTTATCTTTTTCACATGTATATAGTTATATGTATTGGTTGTATAAGATACTATAGCTATACAGAGCTTGAAAGTCTAAGTTCAAGTCCCTCTAATTACATTAAGTTTAGTATAAACAATATACATGTATTTAAATATTCAAAGTTAGATAACTTTAATTTTAAATGTCTTAATTAACAAATAATTGTATTTAAAAAAAAATTAAAATCACTTTTCTCTGTATTTATTTAAATTATATGCAAATCATTTCTGGTGAAAATGTTCTAGATTCCTGCCAATGGTAATAACTCCTCTTCTGTTAATTGCTCTAATTGGAATGATATGTTACTCACAGAGGAGTAAAAAGGGGGCAGTTTTGAAAGCATAATGGTCACTTCTTCGTCATCATTATGAATTGGTCACACTAATATTATTTTGTTTGCTGAATTCTACAACCAAGTTAATTAAGTTTTGTTTTGGAGGACAAGACACTATGTGCTGCTAAAAGAAAACTTATCCGAGCAAGTTGCACTATTTTACTTTCCTCTCTAAATTTCTACAAATGGAGGAAAAGAAAGCAACTTTTCTGTAGAGACAGGAGCTGAAACAATTGATGATGTAATTCGAGATATTATGTCTTATTATTTGTGAACTTTTTAAATTTTATTCAATCTTGAGTTTTATCTGAA
Source organism: Epiperipatus broadwayi (assembly GCA_028023455.1). NCBI lineage: Eukaryota > Metazoa > Onychophora > Udeonychophora > Euonychophora > Peripatidae > Epiperipatus > Epiperipatus broadwayi. The sequence continues at coordinate 6,084,454 of JAQFVV010006251.1, forward strand.
ATTAGATACTTATTGCACTATTGAGCCATGAACTATATTGATTTTACCTGATTAATCTATGGCCATGGTGTTTATATCTCATTATAAAAATTAAATTAAGGATTCATATTTAATATATTTTATTATATACCCGTATTCAAATATATGCTTTACTTTATATTAACTTATTCTGGAAAATAATTACATTTGGATACACATATTAGTTTATAATGAACTTATTATATTTATGTTCCTGCTTTGATATATATTTGTAATGTATTTAATATAACTCTTTTGTATTAAGTATTTTTATTTTTAATTTACCTGTCATGATTATAGTTTGCCTATATAAAATATAGAACCCCTTTTGTTTGGATGCGACTTTAATATACATTTTCATTGTGAGATACATTCAATTTGTTCTTTAATTCAAGTGATCACTTTGATCCTTGGCAAAGTTATGACATGTTAATAAAAAAAGTCCTTCCATTATAAAGTCATGAATTTTTTTATATTTCAAAGAAAATTTGCCATCCTGCTGTATTGTTTTATCTAATGTAAACTCATTATTATGGAAAATCTTCAATCTCCTAGCAAGAATATATAGGTGATCATTTGGAATCATTCTTGAAATAAGCTCTTAAATAAGAAACATAATAAACAGTTATTAAAAAAATCAACTTGCAATTAGAAAAAATCATTTTATTAGGAAAAAAAAGAAAAGATTGCTTAAGATTTTTTGTCTTTTATATTTTTACTATTGTAATGTGTTTTCCTGAAGATTCGTGATGATGATGTTTTAGTTGTATTTGTTGCTTGGATTAATTCCATCATCTGATATAAGAGTATTGAATGTCTTTAAAAAAATTTAACTTTATTTAAATATTCCAAATACATTCAAATGTTAATAATAGTACATTAAACATGTTAGTATATGCACAATGTTTCGAGAGGTATTATTCTCCCCTCTTCTTCAGCTGTTTGTGGCCTGATCAGTGACAGTACTAGCATGGAAATCAAACCTGGACCCTTAGATTCTGGAGTATTAAATTTTAAGGTAATGGCTCAGTTGGTTACAGCATTACCTTGAAATTCAATACTCAAGCATCTAAAGATCCAGATTCAATTCCCATGCTAGTACTGTCACTGGTCAGGCCAGCAACACCTGAAGAGGGGAGAATAATATCTCTCGAAACATTGTACAATATACTAACATGTTTGATGTACTATTACTAACATTTGAATGTATTTGGAATATTTAAATAAAGTTAAATTTTTCTAAAGACATTCAATATTCATATTAGATGATGAAAATAGTCCAAACAACAAATACTATTGTTATAATGTTTGAAATGTTATGTACATTTAATATTTATCAATCTCATTTTATTTTTTATTTGGATATGTCTAACAGATACAACCATGTATTTAAAGATGGTGTATATAAATGATTGTATTCATGTGATGCAACAGGGGGATTTATGTATGTTTTATAAATGTCTATAAGAGTAGAGTCGCTACTTTGATATATATATATATTTTGCCTTGGATTGGTGTATAATTTCTATTATTATCATAAATTTAAAATGAACTATTTATTTATCTTTCATGCATATGTTTGTATTGGTCTTTTGATTATACTTTTGCTATATGCAATATAAGTAAGAGTAGATGAGGTTTAAGATTTGTCATGTAATTGTTAGTTCAATGCCTGTCTTTCATTATTGATATTTCTGCTTACAATCATGTATTTATTGTGGTAACTATGTTGATTTCTCATTTTACTTAGTTATTTGTTTGGCCTTTCCTTATGTTAGTGGTAGATGTTAACAGGACACATATACATGTAGTATCGAGCCAATATTGCTCTGCCCACTTTAGTGTAGGCTTGTTTTCTCATCACTGTCACTCATAAATATTTAGGTATTCCAAGTTGTGTATTATAAAGGCATTTACATGATTATATTCCCCTACTCTTTATTATATGTTTTCAAATGATTGTGTGTTAAATAAAATATTGAGCTTGTACTTCACTACTCCACAAACTTTTTATTATCTAAAACTAATACAATGTACCTATTTATATTTCATATCATTTAAATTCTTAATTATAAAAAAATTGTACACTAATTTTAATGTAACTATATCTTATTATATTACTAGCTACAATTATATTATTAGTACATTCAGATGTGCTAGTTATTCTTAGTATCTATCACTGATTATTAAATTTAAACTGTAGGAGATTTCTCTGTATTTATTTGTATAATCTAAATATATCACGGACATGGTATATTATGTGTATTATATCTAACATGTATTAATTGATATAAAGGTTTCTTTAATTTAACTTTATTGTAAATAGTAGTGGTAAATAATTTATCTTTTGTTAAACTGTAGATTAAAAGAAAATATATTTAGTCTTTATAATAAATATTGATTTTATTCCTCAATTACGTTTCTGTATGCCACACCCATATACCAGAAAATCCATTTAAATAGTAAAAGTATTTAAAGTTTATATAAGAATATATATTATTTTGAAGTTGTCACATTGATACAATTCCTCCAATCCATTATATACGCAAATAAATTTATATAAGATTACTTTATTGATGCTCTAGTTCAGGGGTCCCCAACACTTTTGCACTTAAGAGCACATTCCATAATACCGGCCAGGTGGCGGGCACATTTATTTTTTCAGCTAGGTGGCGGGCACCATTTATTTTTTATATGGACATAATTGCTGAGATATTCTTGACTTCGTTTACGGAGAAGCCACATCACATCACATCACATGTACATAATGTACAAAAAAATATTTATTTCAAAAATTAAATTTTAACATATAATTGACATTTATATTTTTACGCTGTAAAAGTATAGTATGCCCTACAATTTGATTACAATATAATACAATAATTCATAAAAAAAATTAAAAAATTAAATTTATTTATATCAGATAAATAATTTTTTATCGTGTTCGGATAGCGGCGGGCACACATAAAATGGTCTGCGGGTGCCATGGTGCCCACGGGCATATGGTTGGGGACTCTGCTCTAGTTGTTAGATTACTTACTTAGTGGTGTGTTTGGTACAATAAATGCCCTTTTATCTACTGCATCATTTTAGCTTTGCTATTGTTAGTTATTTTAAATTTTAAGAAAACTTGATTTTAATTAGCAGGTGAACTAACAACCAAAATAAGAGTTAATTTTGCAGCCAATATTATACTTAAATCCATCTTTAGATAAATTTATACTTCATTTTAAAGAAAGTGTTGATAAGATGTTAAAAAAATAAGAATCTCATTGCTACTATTTAGTTAAAAGACCCTAAATTATCTTATTAGTTTAGATTATCATTGCAAAGTTAGCATTCTTTACAACTGAATTATTTAATATTTAATAACCTGAGATTATTATTACTACTCAGGTATTATTGTTTGTAGAATGTAACAATGAATTATCAATCAACCATCATCTATCCACATTTTGTACAATAATGTATTAATTACAGTGTAATCAGTCTATGAGATGACTTATTTGTGCACTTAGCCTATAAGAGACTTACTTTATGTTATATGTTTATTAAATGCACTAGAGTTCTTGTACTGATTTTGACTTGTGTTTAGATCTACACTTTACTTTATGGTTGCTTGCTCACTCTTTGGAAGGTTATAATATATATATATATATAATGATTAAGAATTTATCCTGGAAGCAAGTATATAATCAATCAAATTAATTCACGGAGTTCTAGAATTGCATTCTATAGTCTTGAACAAGTGAAAAAAATAATCAGACTAACTTCTCTCATTATATATTCATATTTCACAGAAAACCTATACTCATCAGGTGAGCTTGAAGTTTAAGCATAATTGCAATATATATGCAAACATTTATTGTGACATGTTTATAATTTACACTAAAAAGATTTAATATTGTTTATATGTAAATTTGATTATGAATATTAGTGCAATTAATATGCAATCATAATATTTATATATAGTTTTCCATTACTATTATTACTATAAAGTTGGTCTATCATTTCTGGTAGGAAGGTTGGTATTTAAATTCATTGTTCACCTAATGAGTGGAGTTTTTTTCTCTCTCATAATCTACAGTTGTTGGAAATTATCTGAGTAGAAGCATAGTTGTAAATCAAAATGTTCTTTTGTTGAAAGGAACATACAAATCTAGAAAATCAACCCATTAAAAGTATTCTTTGACCCAATCACTTTAACCATATAAAATCCATCCAACTTATGAATTATATGAAAGATGAGACCTAGTATCAAGTACTATTTGCATTGCATATAGGTAGACTTTTTAAAAAATATTTTTGAAAACATCAATTAATATCCCTTCTAAATTTTCAAAAGTCAAATATAAACTGAATAAGAAATTACTTTTAAAAAAACCAAATCAATCATTTAATTTAAATAATATGCTGCCTAAAGGACTTGAATTGGCATACTTTGCATATAAAGACAGGCAAGAGGAAATATGTCTACTAAAAGATAAATAGTAGTAAAAAAGAAAGTAATATTTGGAAAAAATTAATTGATGTACATTATAAGCAAATATCTCAAATTAGATGAGTAACATGTTGGTGAAAAATTTTTGACTTAATTAAGCATTAAAAAAGAAAAAATATATATTCTAGATATTTAAGATTAAACTATTATATTTTACTAATAATGATGAGATTTATATCAGATCCTTCCAAGCCAGATTGCTTTCAAATTCATTTATCACAAAAAAAAAATTCTTAAAACAACAAACAATAACACCATTATTAAAATTTATTAATAATTAATAGATATTAATCTAAATGAATGGCATTGCTGTTCTCAGAATCTTTTTAAAAAAAAGCAGTACAGAAAGTATTTAATGATTACTTTACTAAGATGCATAAGACTAAAGCTTTTACATCATCATGTAAATTAAAAATACATCTCTTAACTACAGAATCATCACATATAATAAAGGATTAAACTAATAACAGCAACATCCAAGTGTAAAATAGTCTGAATTTAGTTGTAAAGATTTATGTGCATATATACTGGGGGGAGGGGGGACTGCAGTTCCCTTTATATAGGATTCACTATACATATTTTTATTAACCTACTGTTTGAAAAAATATTAAATAGAAAAATGCATGTAAACCTGAATATGAATTCATAAATTTCATGCAGGTGCCTTCTTGAATGAATGCTATTGTAATTTATCTCTATCTCATATTTTCTTGTGTTGAACACTGTGTGCAATCAATAATAAGTTAATTAGTTGATTTTTTTTTTTTAAATTGTGCTCTATTTTAAAACTCAGTGGATTTTTTTACCAATGTCCTGAAGCTTATTATAATTACCATGATTAGAATTAGTTTTCTTTATAGTTAAGCTCTTCTATTACACATACTTCTCAAATGCAAAGGTATTCATACAATGGAAAACAAAATATAAAAAATCATATTTGCAGATATTTTAATGGTATAAAATGACTCGAGTCTTTGCATATTCATGATATAATAATGTCTTAGCATTTTTATATATCCAAATCACATATGTGTGTGTTATATTTATCTGTTTAGCATTTTTATATATCCAAATCATATATATATCCCCCCCCCCCCCCCCCCCCACACATATATCCAAATCATATATATATATATGAGTATTATATTTATCTGTTTATATAAGGAGGTTTATTTAAATTTCTTAGTATCAATAATTTCAATCTCTGTAGTTAGGTTGCAATCTTTAGTGTCTATATAAATATATTGGACCATGAATAAGTGGGATTCCACCTTTATTGTTAAAAGGAGGTTGTCTTGACAACAGGTTAAGATTATTTAATGTTATTGATATCGTGGAATTGTCTAAATGTTTACTGATTTTAATGATATATGCGTTTGTATATATATATATATCAATTCGATAATTTAAAATTTATTAATTTATTTATTTAATGTATAATAGCATAATTTATAATGTATACTCTGATATATGACATATTCTCTTAAGTTTATTGAAGCTTAAACGTTCTAATAAAAATTATCTTTACAAGATATTTATTATATATATTTTTGCTAAAGATCGGAGGTGGATTAAACTTGGAGGACCTTCACCCTGCAGTGGATCAATAGTAGTTGAAAACGATGATGATATATATTTGTTATCACTGAAAAATTACTGCTATATCTAACGCTATTTTTGCACAAATTGTTTTATATTTCTAATAATATATAGCTTTTAAGATAGTAACGTTCATTTCTTGATTATGAAAATAAACACTGATTTATTATAGTTTTTAAAATGGTTTAAAATTCTTTTACAATCTTATATTACCATTTACTAGAATAGTTTTTCAATAATTTAACACTTTATTTTTTTGCTACTAAGTTACAAAAAGTTTAATTAAATAATATTTAAATAAATTATAGGATATAAAATATCTTTATATAACAGTAATAGCATATATAATAACAATAATCATACAAATAAAAGCTCTTTTCGACAAATATTAATTTTTGCCAAAAACGGTATTTATGTCTATGATTATTGTTATTATATATAGTATTGCTGTTAAATAAAATTCTTTCATATTATATTATGTAGTATGATTTATTTAATGTAATATAAATATATGTAAAAGCAGCATAATGTATTAAACTTCTTTCCATTTTTGATGATTAAAAAATATATACTAATCTTTTGTCGTTTTCTATTAAAAACTACATTTAATTTAAAATATACATTCTCCTTCTTAATGTCTACAAATATTACACCATAATGATCTCATATATACAGGAAATATTTAATGTTTATAAATATCATTTCACTTATAAATTATAGATGGTAAATTTAATATACAACTTCACTCATACATTATTAAACAAAAATGCACCTGTATATTTCTTTTAAATATAGTAAAGCCACCATATTCATTATCTCAAAACACAAGGATTCATTCATCTATCAAAAAAATATATTAGATAAAATTTAGTAAATGAATAAAAAAAGTCTAGGTTTACATTGCATATTATTTCAAATAGATGGTATGATTAAAATTGCAAACAATCCCTTTAAGGTACTTTGGTATTATTCCTGCAACCTAGGATAGATAGGACGACTATTCACATACGCGATAAAACGTGTAATCTTGCGAACGTGAAATAAACACGCGCTTTTTTCATCTCGAAAAATGTGTTTTTAGACGTGCACAAAACGTGTTTTAAAACGTGTCAACAAAACACAATTTCTTACGTGTTACGTGTCAAAACTTCTTAGTGTCATTTTGGGGGGAGGGGAATTATTGCATTTGCTGATTGAAAATTTTGTTTTTTAAATTTCAAAGTTGTTCCTTGTTATTGTAATTTTGTTTGATCATTTTTAATTTCATCTTCTCAGTATTTATTCAATCTAATCAAATTACTGAAAATAACACTTATTTTTTGATTTAGTAACTGAATTAAAATGTTGATTTTGTTAATACTCCGTTGTTTCCTTTTATCTGCTACAAGTGCTACATTTTAAAGTAATTTTTGGATGTACTAATTGAAATAATTCATTGACAGATATTTCTTTATTTAAGAATTGAATTAATACGTTAACTTTGTAAATATTGTTGTGCTTCCTTTTATCTGTTCAAAATGTTGCAACTTATAATTATTTCTCAAGTCTGAAAACCATCTGATCATATTAATACAATTTCCCTAATTGTTTTTTTTAAATTACGAATTGAAGTAAAGCGTTGAGTTTTTTATTTATGTTTTTTTTCCCTTTTATTTGCTTTCATATAAAAACATTTTTACTCCTGCTTACACAGTCATGATGACACCTTCCCCCTGTCTAAAAACCATCTGATCCAAGTGCTGAAATTAATACTTATTTTTTTATTTAGTAACTGAATTAAAACGTTAACTTTATTAATACTGTTGTTTCCTTTGATCGGCTCAAATTTTGCCAGTCTAACAACTATCTGATTAGAGTGTTACAATGTACAGTTATTTCTCGTATTACTAATGGAATTAATAAGTTCACTTTATATTTACTGCTGTGACTAGATTATTATTACGATGTTGTTTCTTTTTGATTTGCTGAAAGTGCTGCTGTTTTTACAATTTCCAGTTACTTTTCCAGTCTAAAAAGCATATACTGATCAAAGTGTTGCAATTTACAATTACCCATTTTTCTAATTACTAATTGAATTAATATGTAGACTTTGGTATTACTGTGTTTTTCTTTTACTTGCTTTGAGATCAAAAACATTTTTAATTCTGTTTATAAAACAACTCACCAACTTGCTGCAATTTCCAGTTATTTATCCAGTCGAAAAACTAACGATTGTAGTGTTGCAATTTAGAGTTCTTATTCTATTTTTCGTATTCAATTAATACGTTGACTTTTTTTACTAAAAGAGTTGCAGGAATTTACTGGGTTTTTTTTGCATTTACTAATTGAATAAATACGTTGACTTTGTTATTATTTTTTGGACAACATTCGTTTCAAAAAAATAAATTGCAGTTGGTTTACATTGCTTGGTAAGATTCCATTTTTTAGCATGTACTGCACAATCACATGCTCTATAAACATTCCAGGGTAAGAAGTAGGAATGGCGCGGAGGGGGTTGATAATTGCATTTTGTATGTAAGAATTCCTGGAACTACAATGCTGTACTCTATTTCAGACAGTAAGTAGCCTCTTGTTGAATGTTTTGTAATGTGATTTTAAAAACTATTTGTACAAATTTCGGTATTTTTCTTGATTTAAAATCATTCGATTAAATTTAGCGTTCAGGCATCGTCTGCTTATGTTACTTTCATAGATTTTTTTAAATTTACTTTTAAAAAGATATATTTGTATTGTGTTAATTTCGTACAGAAAAATGGATCCGGTATGCTTTCATTAGTACAATTTTTGTTAAAACTGATGGAAGAAAATTACAAATTTTGGTTCTTTGCGTCCATCAAATTTGATTGTTTGCGTCCGTCTACATTGCATAGAAGTACGTGTATATTTCCTATAAAATTAATTTTTGTGTATTTTTCTAAAACTATTGGGTATTATTCCTGCAACCAAGGAAAGAAAGGAGGACTTTTCACATTCCTATCAAAGCATTGCTAACTTTGTAATGTTTGATGTTGCCAAAATCATAACATTAAAAAGTTAGCAGTGTATTGATATGAATGTGAAAAGTCCTCCTATCTTTCCTTGGTTGCAGGAATAATACCCAAGTACCCCGAATAATATTTATTGCACATTCTTATTATCATTTTTCATTATAAAAAGAAGAGAAAAAGATAACTAATTTTATTTTTCTTCATATCTTAATATGTACGCTATAATACAGTACACATAATTTTTTAAAATGTTGATGTTAAAAATTATTTTATCTTCCTTTTTTTTATATATATATTAAACCCAGTTTTTAACAGATAATACTGTAATTAAAACTTTTTAAAAAATGAAAAATTTGGAAGTAATAAAAAGAAGTTTTGAAAAAGTGTTTTAAAAGCATTTATATTTTACTATACATATTTGCACATAAGAGTTTGCCTATGGTTACAGTACTTGAATTTTCTATTGGTTATTTATATTTTTTAATGTGCACTAAATAACTTTTAAATATGCAATTTGTATTATACAAATGTGCATACATACTGTATATGTTTTCAATATCTATGTACTTTATATACGCATTGAGATAATCGTCTTATCACTAATAATCGCATTCTTGAGATAAAAAACTGAAATAACTTTTATGATATGAACAATTAAATTTTGAAATATATCTAACACATGAAGTAAATTATAATAAATTCTCTGTTAAATTATATTATTTCATATTTTCTTTTGAAAAAAAAAAAAAGTTTTTTTTCCTTTAATAATATCAGGGTAAAGTTTTATAAGAATCAAAATTTATAAGGTTACATTAAAAAATAAATAGCTAATTAATACATCTAGCCTTATAAATTTTTGTTTTATAAAATATATATTCTTATGCCTTAAAGGTAATTAGCACATCTTAACTACAAACTAGAATAGCTCTATCTATTGATAGTATAATGGAATTATTAACATTCTGCTTAACAACAATATACTTTCAATAGAATTCTTCCAACAAAATCAAGGGATGGCCATAGGATCATCATTGTCACACCCTTGCTCAGCAACATTTACATGGAAAAACTTGAAACCACAACCATAAATACTACTCCATGTCCACCTAAAGTGTGGCTTCAATATGTTGATGATACATTTGTGGTATGGCCACATGGTGAGGTACAATTACAGTTATTCTGGGTGCACACTAACAACATACCTCCTACAATTAAATTCACAATGGAATCGAAACAAGAACAAAAATTGGCATTCTTGGATGTTCTTGTGACAAGACTCCCTCGGGGCAAAGTAAAAACAACAGTGTACAGGAAACCAACACACACTGGCAAATACTTGGCATATACCATCCAATCATATGAGAAGCACTAAACATGGAATTGTACTATCACTATGGAACAGAGCAAAGGAGACTTGTTCAAAAACCAGTTATTTGGAAAAAGAAAAGGCTTATGAAAAATGGTTATCCATCAGCGGTCATCAGAAAAACTTTCAATAGACAAGACAAAGAGACACCAAAAAAGAAAAAAATTATTGGTACAGTAGCGTATCCATACATATCAGGAATGGCGGACAAATTAAAGAAAATCTGCAGTCAATATAACATTAGAACAGCTTTCCAAAGCCATACCATACTTTGAGGAATTCTTACTTCTACTAAGCCTAAACAGGAAATGCTGAAGAACAAAAACTGCATCTATGAAATACCATGTGAATGTGGAAGGAAATACATTGGTAAGACCTGTCGCCCTGTTAAACAGCGATTGAAAGAGCACAAACTAATGGTTAAAAGAGAAAAATCAACTGTGTATACCATAGCAGATCATGTATATACTAATGACCATATGTTTAATTGGGAAAATACAAAGATATTGGATAAAGAGTAAAAAATGCATAGAAGAAAATTCAAGGAAGCTGCTCATATGACAATGATAAATAACCCTATAAGTCAACCCAGTGTGACAATAGTGTGGCAATACATAATGTATGGAAGCCTCTAATTAATCTTGCTCTTAGAAAAAATATTAAACAATAATAATAATAAAACTAATTAGCCTTGCTTGTATAAAAAAAAAATTGAAGGAATCAGGAGGATTTGAACCAACCCTCATATATAAATATATCAATTTTCTACTATATGTTGCCTTTGACAGAATAGCTCAGTTGATAGAGCTTTTGCCTTAATTCAATATTCAAGAATCTAAAGGTGCAAGTTCAACTTCTAAGTGAATATTGACACTGTGCATATAGGCCAACAACATCTGAAGAAGAGTGAAAATAACACTATTCAAAACGTTGTGTAATTACTAACCTGTATTGTCTATTTGTGTTATTACTAACAAGTTGTTTGTAGTTGGAAAGTTTAAATAACATTTAAAAGTTTCTATACATTCAACATTTGCTCATAGATGATGGAAATAGTCCAACATATCACATCTAATAATATACCATCATTACAAACCTTCAGACAAATAGTGAATAGATTTGTTGATGTCTGAAGCAATGATCTTGTTTGTTTTATTTCGTTTTAAATACAATCTGAATAAATTAGATTTTAAATTAGATTTTAATAGAGATTGTTAGTATTTTATGATAGTGTAGTGGACAATCTAAATAATTATGTATAGGAAATATTGTTATTGCCTAGTGTGATCAATAACTGAGCTAGATAATTTTAAATAGGTTCTAATAGAGTTACTATTTGTTAATAAACAAATATTTGGGATAAATAATATAAATCTTAAAGGCATTTCTTTATGACAAATGTTGACCGAATAAATGTAGAGGAAGTGAGATAAAAAAATCCATTATTATTGTGACAAAATAGCTACCCAATGGTAGCCAATGATGATCATGTACATTCCACGTTTAAGCTAGATCTATATTATTATGAATGGCGTTTCAATTCTGAAACATCGTAAAGTTTTTTATATTATCATCCCATATTATAATCAATATTCCATTACAAAATGGCAACCAATGATTGGACTATGTTCTATTCAGATTGTATTGATCATTTTTCCCAGCATCGTCATTTTTATCACATTACAAAATCACACACCAACTCGGGCTTGATTAAATACAAGCTAAAATATGATATTGTATTTATATACATTAATGGAGTTTTATAGCTGATTGTATTATAAAAGGGTGTAAGTAAGATATTTGAAGTTTTATTGTTGTCATTCACCGCTGGAAGATTGAATGAGTAGATATATTTTATGAAAGAATAAACAAATTCAAAGTATTTTATAATTTATTCAGATAAACAAAAAAAAATTTTTTTATCTGATATAAAATAATAAGATTGAAACCAGTAATGTAGAAGCATTCTCAGGACCAGAAAGAGGTCTCTGTCAATTAAGAGAAGATATGAATAATAAATTTGATGATATGATTAGAAATATGAATAATAAATTTGGGTATGATGGTAGAATGTAAAAAAGCAAAAATAGAGTATTATAAAGTGTCAGAACAAGTGCCTTTAGAAACTGTAACAATAGTTGAAAGGTTTGAAAAGGTAGAAGTAAATTGTTCTGATGATTTAGTAGAAATTAAATATATAAATGAGCAGAAAAGCTTAGATATGCAGCTTTCAAAGGTTGAGCAGTCCCAACAAAATGAAAAATTAAAGACAGGATAATCAGAAAATTATAGATGAAGTGTGGTTGAAAAATAAATTTAAATCCAAAGGAGTCGAAAATTTGGAAAGTAAATTTGGTGACAATATAGATTATAAGTGTGTAACACGGGGATATAAAAACATATATCATAGAGTAAAGAAAAGATGGAAAATAAGTATGGAAGGAGTCATGGCCATAATAATGGAGAAAGTGAATAGGTAATATAAGAAACAAATTAAGCACTCATTCCAAGAAGTTTACAGTAATGCAGTAAAAGGAAAGGGGGATAAACCCTTTGAAGAACAGATTAAGAGTTTGTTTCATGAGAAAAATTATTAGTACGGATAACTATATAGTAGATGATAATGTGCACAGTGACATTTTTCTGTTAATTTATTCAGAAATATGGAAAAGAGTTGAAAATTACATGGAGAGAGGGAAAGTTTAATCTCAATTTGATAAATTTGGATGGCGTGATTTCCTCATGGACCCATGGTTTCATTAAGAAATTTGCAAATTTGTATATGACTCGAAATTAGAGACAATATAGTGAGACAAATGATAATTTGGGGAGACAAAGAAAAACTATACAAGAAAAAAAAAGTGAAAAATATTTATAGTCAAAATACTTTTAAAATTTTAATTGTGTATGATGCAAATACTATTTGCTATTATACCTTATAAAATTGACTAATGGTGATGAGTAGTTGATTTAATACATTAGATATAGAATGTAAGGTTTTAGCATCTGTGCTAATTATAAATTGAAATTTTTTGTATGATTAAGTCTTTTCTTTGATGGAATTGGCAAAACTACAGGTGTGTCTTGTGGCTCAAAACTTTATGTGAATTAATATTGAAGTCCAAAGTTGACAGATGTCCAGGACTTATTATGGAGTAGCATTTAGAAAGAAATTCCTGATAATAGGATGAATACTTAATTACGAGTTATAAGTTAAAATAGGATGTTCAGTAGTTTTCTGACCTATATAAAAAGGCTATTCAAACATAAAGATCCCTGATTAGCAACTATGTAGTGCACAGCTTAGCTCACAAGGTAGTTGGCACATCCTTAAGAAATTAAAGTTGGATTTGATTAACATTTAGTCAGTTTATTTTAGTATTAGAAGTGATTTTAAATGGGATATCTCTGTTGTTTTGGATCTCCAGCTCATTATAGAGGTTAATTTGCATTTATTTAGTTTATCTCGTAAGGAAAAGTGATTTTAAAGGTGGTACTTTCCATGTCCAAAGCACCAGTGAAATGAAAATCATGTATTCAATAAAATTACATTATTAATTTATGACTTTGTTATAAATGTTTAAAGTTTTGACCCATAGTATTGTTAATGATGTGAATTACAGATATGTCTATGAAAGAGAAAAAGAGGCTATTACGAAACTTTCAAAGAAGTCAAATATATAAATATATTTGTTTAATAAAATATGGTACTAAAAAAAAATATATGGCCATTAGAGAGTAACTAGTGATATTTAGCTTTATGAATAAATTTTTCTTTTGTGAGGTATTTAGTTTGCATAAAAGAAATACTAAATATTTTATTATCTGACTATAAGTTTAAGGTACTGTTATTAAAAAAGTTACTAAAAAACAATATAAAGATGTAGAAGATTAATTGGAAATCCAATATAAGACTTTGATAATAATAAAAAACTAGAGATGTAGTTGTACTACATAGGTGGTAGACTTTAAAAAAAAAATGTATGCATATATACTAAGAAGATAAAGATAAGGAACAAACAAATTCTATATTGTTTTGATGAGGATAGTATATTTGGATTTTTTTTTTTTAACTGGCATCTTAAATGATATGTAAAGATGACTAAGATAGAGAGAATAAATGCTTATGTATATTAAGGTTAAAGTAGTTTAATGTTTAGAAAAAAATGAGAAAGGAAGAATAAAAGAGGCAGGGTTCTTTTTTTCTTTCGTGGAAAGTACCCAAATTAATGCTGTAAGTCACAGTATTTAAAAAAATAAAATAAAGAAATTTGTTGATCTTGCTTAATTTTCATTTCACTTGATCTATAAATAATGAAGGTCTTGAAATATAATGTTAACTAGATAACCATGGCAACCTGATTTTTTAAAAGAATATTATTTGCTGTTAATTCTAGCATCAAATCGTAAATCTGTTGTGATCAATCTCAGAAAAAAATATAAACAGGTGAATAAATAAATAGATTTAGGAAATAGTTAAATGAATTATAAAAAAAGATCACTTGAAGAGAATCAGTATTATTATTAAGTATTAAAGATTTCAATTTCTGTTATTATAATCACCATAGCAACATATGTTACAAAATTAAATATTTTATGTTTCATATATTTTTGTTCATAAATTAGTTATGAAAAAAATTATTATTACAAAACATATATAAAAATATTTATGTCCATTAAAATGTATTAAAAATGTCATAAGAATTTTTTTTATTTTGGTTTAAAATGAAAAATAATATTGAACTTACAAAATGGGATTTCATTTTCACTGTATCCAATTATTTTAAAATCTCCATTTCACTTGTTAATTAGAGGCAAATTTTCTTGAACAATTTTTACATCATCGAGTGAAATTTGAACGATTCCCAACAATTGTCATGACAACATTAACATCATCAAAAGTATCTCATAAATAGAATGGAGAGGCTGTAATTTGAAGTCTTATAATTTTATCATTGCCTAGAACAGATGCGTTTAGATCTGTCTTTAAAAATTTAATAAATTTTATTGTTTAAGTGATTATTTATAAAACTATGAAAGAATAAAAATTTTAACCATTTGCCCATTCAACTGGGGGCAGCTTGCTAGCAAAAATATGAAAAAAAGCAAAACTCATCAAAATGCATTGTATTGCAAGTCAGCTATATAAAGACATTCTGTGGTTAAAATCTAGAATTTTACCTATTTATTTGTGATGGATATGAACCCCATTGTGTGTCTATGGATATCATATTTCAAATCAAGGAATTTTACAAGATCGATTAACTCAACTTATGTGTGATATTAAGCAATTAAAACTTCACTTTCTTAATTCGAAAAAAAAAACTTAGTATTTATTCTTCACTTGGTTATAACTGGATTGTGTCATTAAAGAAATTCTCTTTGCATATTATTGTCAATGAAAAAGGAAAATTAAAGCCAATGATATATAATTTTGCATCGACTAAATATCTGTTGTTTTTGAAAGTTGGATATTTCTATACTTAAAAAAAAATATTGGAAGTTAAATGTGAAAGAAATTGAATTTGAATCTGCATTAGTTACCAGTCATGTCTGTCTCTCCATTTAAAAGCAAATCATTTCTATGACATAGGATCAGAAATAAAAAACCAGAAGCTACAATGGATATGTGGATAGTGAGTGAAAATGGAGACTTTCACTTAGATGATATGATTTTTATGTATATATATGTTTTTGTTAAAAGAAAAGGAGTGTTAACATTTTATTTTAAAAACATATGTAAATAGTATATATATATGGGTATGATAGAATTCCCACAATGAAAAGGTCGGAGAGATTCTTTTTTGTTCTTATTATTCAAACTCTTATCTGATGATATAAGTTAACACGACCTGATGTTTTCAAATATTTAAATTTTGTTTGTTCGTTCAAGATTTAACTTGGGGATATTTGGATAGAAAAGGGTTTAAATATAACAGTTTTTTTTTGTTTGCTTAATTATTTAGAGATTACATTAATGAATAAATAGAGATCAACTTTTATTTGATCACATTTTTTAATCATTATATATGCTATTTAAAATATCAGGAAGATATTTAAAATCTCTCCTTCCATTTTATATATAGTATTAACATAAATTTGAATACTCCCCCTCGTCACTATCAACCGCATACAGTTATGAGTATGAAGCAATGGAGCTTTGAAAGCGCTAAGCTTTAAATAAATTATTAATAAATATAACTTCTTTAACGAGCGTTTAAAGCGCATAATTATTGATATTATATAGTATTATTGTCTTGCAACTCATTTTTGGAGTTTCATACACAGATTTTAATATTATTTTTAGTCTATCGCAAACATCAATTGTTTGTTGTTAGAAATGTTTATTATAAATCAATAAATTTAGAGTTGATTTAAAATCCGGTGAATCTGTCTAATTATTTCTTTTGAATGCGAAAGGTAATGTTGGTACTTAAAATTTGATCCAAGATCAAACCCATTTTGGTAAGTGAAATAGATTTAGATATATGTATATTTCCTTATATATTACCCCTACTCTTATAAATATGATATTTATTATTATACTGAAATATTTGTTTGCTTACCTAAGTCAATATTACGGGTAAAAATAAATTTCATTAGTTCAGAGTTAATTATTTATTTGCTTATCTTGTCCGGTTACAAAAACCTCAATAGATTTTGTTCCATCATTAGTCAGAATGATCTGTCTTAATTAATTCTTAACTTCTTTGAAGTGGAGATCATAAATTTTATTGACTAGTATAACTTAATATTATCTTTGGCTTGGATAACTGCCAATTAGTTTAATTGTTATAAAATCCATTTTATAATCGATTGATTGGAGATTTAAGTAGATGAATAATATTAGTGACTGTGTAAATCAGTAAATAACCAATAGAAACCTATGGTATATTGCAGGGGTAGGCAAATAGCAGCCCACGGGCCACATACGGCCCGCTAAGAGTTTTTTGTAGCCTGCCGAGACCGTCAGAAAAATCCGCCTTATAACATTTTTCACGTTCAGTTAGGCCTTCTATTACGCACTAGAATGCATGAGAGTTGATCAAGCTATGAAAAAGAAAATATATTCAGATCGTTTATGAGTCTGGGTATCTCAAGAACATAGCTATATTTCCTAATTAACTCAACCTAATATTATTTACGATTTGAAGTGCCAGTGGGCTCAGTTTTTTATTTATTTAAAACAGGATGCTAGAATTCATGCAAGAAGAATTCGCTGATATTTGTCATGTCGCACATCGTAAATTAAAAAGAAAATACTAAAAGTAAAATCGGGATAACATTATTTTTCCGGGGCTTAACTAAACAAATATATTGGCAAAGGTAGCAATAATAATGCACAATGAAAAGTTGATATTAAAAGTAAAATACTTTATTCAAACAAATTAAAATATTTAAAAGATAAATTACTAATAAATTGAAAAAAACATACATACATGCTTATCCAGACAATGATATTGATTAAATAATTAAAAGTTCTTGTTACAAATTTTTCACCCTTCTACAAAGTTCCTTGAATGATAAAAAATGAAAATGTTTCTATTAGTAGTATGTTAGAAGTTTATAGTTATATTAGTTGGCCAACATTTTTAGTCACAAATCGGAAATAAATAATCTTAGCTTACCAGTAAGTTTGTGTAAATTTTTGTCATGTAAATATATTTCTTGGGATCCCAAAATCATAGGAAGTTAACTAGTTTCACTCTATCAACATTCTCTTAACACTCCTGGTCAGTTGCAGAGTATGGCTTGACATGAAGGTTCTGTAGTAACATCTTTATGGCGAAAGGTGTCCACATGCTGTGATTTCTATTCACGCCTGACACATTGGTTCAGCTTATGAATATTCTGGGATGGGCCATTTATCGCAATTGAGAGAATAGGAATCGCATCTAGCCCTGTTCCCTCACCCATCCACACATGACCAAAAGACCTCGCGCTCGAAGCTATTTGGTTCATTTTATACTCTCAATCAGTTTTTTAGATTTCTGCACATATATTTTATTTTTTTGTTTTTTCTAGTCACAATCTTGTATATTTAAAAATTTTTTCATTTATTTATCTGGATTAGTAGTTAATCCTTCCAATTAAATGAATAAATAATTTGAAACAAACAATCAACTTTTATTGCACGTTTTAAAAAATTAATTATAAAAAAAAATTAAATTACATCTTTTACACTAACTTTAAACTTGACTTTTTTTTATCAAATGCCAAATATATTTGGACCATCTATATGTAGACGTAACAGCCTTGAACCGAAATTTCCTCCTGTGCGCAAACGAAGATTTGTCTCATATTTTCCACTAGGACGGCCATGTCAATACGCATGCGCAGTGTAGATACAATGCTTAGTGCTTTTCTAGTTAATTTGGTTAAATTCAATTTTTGTCTTTGCAACAGTAAATATATAAATTTCCAACTTTAATGAAACCATGACCCCTCCAAAAAAACATAAAATCGATCATGAATGTGGTGTTTTTAATGAAAAATGGACAAACAAATATTTCTTTGGTAATACAGGGAATAAAGCAGTTTGTTTATTGTGTCATGAAATGATAGCTGTATTTAAGAAGTACAATCTGAAACAACATCATGAAACAAAACATAGCAAATTTGGCTGCAAACTTTCCAAGGAAGAATGTAAAATACAAGTTGCAGAATGTGTGAAAAGGCTGAAGAAGCAACAATCAATATTTATGAAGCAATCAATACTTCAAATTAGTACTACAGAAGCAAGTTTTATGATAGCCTACAACCTTGCTAAACGCAACAAGCCTTTTTCAGATGGTGAGTTTATTAAGCAGTGTATGGTAGAATGTGCAAGCATATTGTGTCCTGATGTGAGAAGCAAATTTGAAAGCATTTCATTGTCAAGAAGGACTAAAGTGTGGTGTATTGACGCAATTAGTGATGAACTCGCAAAACAGCTGAAGACTGTGAGCTGTTCTTTGGCACTGGATGAGAGCACAAATAATGAAGATACTGCACAATTAATTACTCATCTTTATCTGTGGAATTGATGAAAATTTCATCATCACAGAGGAAAATTACTTGGCTTAGAACAATGAAAGATAGAACCACTGGTCAGGAATTGCTTGAGTGTGCTGTGAATTCTGTGGAGAAAAGTGGCTTGTCCTGGAACAAAATGGCAATCATTACAACAGATGGGGACAGCTTTCAGTAGAAAAAATATAGGTATGGTTAAGCTTTTAAAAAAACAAGTTACAAGCACAAGACACAAACAGTGATATCTTGTCTTTTTTATTGCATTTTGCATCAGGAGAGCCTTTGTAAAGCTGCACTGGACTTAAAGCATGTGGTATATCCTATTGTTACTATGGTGAACACAATCAGAGCAAGGACACTCCACCATCGGCAATTCGAATCTTTTCTTGAGGATGTGGAGGCAGAGTATGAAGATGTAATTTACCAGAACAATGTGAGATGATTAAGCCTGGGCAAAATGATAAAAAGAGTCTGGGCATTGCAGAATGAAATCCTCTTATTTCTGGACACGAAGGATATATCCATGATTGTTATAAAAATAGGATGTGAGGAGTGGAGATATGAGATGATGTTTGCAACTGATGTATTTGAGAAATTGAATGAACTGAATGTGATATTGCAGGGAAAGGGATTGTTGGCACATGAAATGTGGAAGCATGTAAAATCATTCAAAGCAAAGCTATGTATATATGCAAGGCAGCTGGAGGCAATTTTTGTCATTTCCCTTTATTAGGAAAACAGAAAGTGCCTGAAAGTGTTTCTGCTAAGATTAAGGATCATCTGCAGAGTTTGGAGGATGAGGTCACAAGAAGATTTCATGACTTTAAGAAATTGAGCCTAAATTCAATTTGCTTTTTTATCCGATCACTGCTGATATTGACACAGCATATGAGGAACTGCAGCTTGAACTTAATGACATGCAGTCAGATCACACTGTGAAAGAAATGTTTAATACTGTGACATTAGTTGACTTTTACAAATCTTTGTCTGCTGAAAAATTTCCATGTATGAAGAAATTTGCTGGGTAAATGTTTTCTATATTTTGATCTACATATATTTGTGAGCAAAGTTTTTCTTGATTGAAGATCAACAAGAGTAAATATAGATGCTCTTTGACAGACATTAACTTGCAGGCTGTGATAAGAATCTCAATAAGCAATCTCACTCCTGACTTCAAAAAAATTGTGGAAAAGTGTGATAGGGTACATTTGTCTCATTAAACTGATTCTAAAATTAAATGTGATTGCAGCTATAGATGATATGAAATTAGCACAATAAATAAATTGACTAAAACTGCCACTATCTTATTTAATTTATGTTTATTGATTTTTATGATATAATTTATATCTTTTCTGAAATGCAAAGTTGACTAATAAATGCAATCATTTTAAAAGGTGCGGCCCTCCAGCTAATCTCCACTTCCACAAAGTGGCCCCCCAGCTAAAACAATTGCCCACCCCTGGTATATTGCACATAATGTGATTGGGAACTGTAAAATGTGAAATTATCTAATAGAATTTATTAATAATGTTCAATGTCAAGCATTGGTGGTCGAGAGGTCAGCGCGACTGCCTTATAAGCAGTTGCCCGGGTTGTGGGTTTGCTTCCCGGCCGATGCTATGACACATGAAAAAAAAGACAAAAAAATTATTAATAATGAATTATTGTGAAGTGTTTCATTTTAGAATATAACTGAAGCAGGATATAAATGAAATTTTTTTTTTTTTTAATTATTATAAAGGAAATGTTTATATCACATTTAACGTTTTATTAAAATAGATATAAAACTGAGTTAATGTTTATTTCATTTAAACATTATAAATATTGTGTAGTTTAAAAAACATTCTCAACATGTAATTATAATTATTTAGTAACTAGTTGATTTAAATAGAATGTCATTAAAGATTAAATTTACATTACTATAAATAATATTAGATTAGTAAAGTATGCCAGAATTTGGTTATTTATTGATTCAAATTTAGTTCTCAATTATCAATCAAATAGATATCTTGGGCATACATCATTGTTTAGGACAATCATATATGATTTCACTGCTTATTGCAGCTTACTTTGGAATAGTGAGTAGATTTGTTGATGTCTGACACAATGATCTTGTTTGCTTTATTTTGTTTTAAATACAATCTGAATAAATTAGATTATAATAGAGATTGTTAGTATTTTATGATAGTGTAGTGAACAATCTAAATAATTATGGATGGAAAATAGTGTTATTGCCTAGTGTGATCAATAACTGAGCTGGTTTATACAGATTCTAACAGTTACTATTTATTAAGGCATGTTTTGCTCTGCGATAAATAATATAAATCTTAAAGGCATATCTTTAGGATAAATGTTGACTGAATAAATGTAGATATGTAGTGAGATAGAAAATTCATTATTATTGTGACAAAGTTGCTACCCAATGCTAGCCAATGATGATCATGTACAAGTGGCAGTTATTATAAAATGCCAAATCAACTTTAGGGCTTTTATAAAATGACATTCCACATTTAGGCTAGATCTATATTGTTATGAATGATGTCTCAATTCTGGAACATAGTAAAGTTTTTTATATTATCATCCCATATTATAATCAATATTCCATTACAAAATAGTGACCAATGATTGGGCTATGTTTTATTCAGATTGTATTGACCATTTTCCAGCATCATCATTTTTATCACATTACAATATATTGAAAATATCTTAATTCTGCCAAATATAATAATTTAAAAAGACCAATAATTTCAAAATCTTCATTCTATTCACAGTAACACAAGAGGAAAAAATCCAAAACATATGTATTTCTACCCAGAAAATACTCAAAAACAAAAGAAATTAATTAGTATTTCATGATGAACATGTTTTAAAGAAAACAATCTAATGTTTTTAGTAATAGGAACTGACCGTAGAAAGTAATACCATAACTGCATCTCCAAATTAATTTCTGATTATTGACCTACATTAATTAATGAGGAGCTTTAGACTATTTGCATTCATACAGAAGCCATTTTTAAATTCAATAGACCATAAGGTTTTGAACCGAAGTCAATTTGCTAACATATTTACGTATATTCATCACCAGAGCTGTAACTATAGGCATCTACCATCTTTTGGATAGGATGACATATAGGAATCAACTATCTTACTTCTAAATAAAACATAAGCTAGACAAACTTTAAATACAAAACAAAATATATTTTGCCTTTATCTCATTAAATGCTGAATTTTTGCTCAGTTATCTTTTTAATTGTTTGTAATTTAATTTTAACGTTTACAAAAAATAATAATAATAATTTGAAATTAATTATTTTTTTCAAATAAAATATAGAATTTGCTGCCAGATGAAGTGGATACTCTATGGGATTGTTTGCATAAAGACAGGTTGAGATATCTAGACAATGAAACACAATAACCAAACAATCAACACTTGATCATCATTAGTGGGAAGTGGCCAATGTTCATCACTCCTTTAAGAACAATTTATTATAGCGCTATCACAGAACATTAATATAGTTATTTGGTTTCAATACCTACTGCCCAGTTTTCCCAATCTGCTTTTAAGCAGTTAACAATATACATACATACCTCAATATTTATAACAATATAAATTTTAATGAGCCATTATATCATTAAGATGCAATAAAATTATGAATGTTATTTTTTTAAGGGAATGTATTTCCATATTTTAGTTTTTGAAATCACATACAGGCTTCAGATTTGAGTCTCCGGGAAAATCTCCATTGGCATAGTCTAAATGTGTGTGTGGAAAAAGAAAAGCTAAATCTTATTTCTTTTCCTAAGAGAAAATATGAGATATAGCAATACCAGCTGCAAAAATATTAAAACTTAAAATAACACAAAAATAAATTTAAAAAAAGTAATTTAACAAGCCTAATGATGTTATTGCAAATTATTTTGCAATTAATTTCTGCCAGAACAAACATGGCCTCTTTTCTCCTCTGACTTCTCCTGCCAGATGAAGTGGATACTCTATGGGATTTTTTAAAACTTAATTAAATAGAAACAGTCATCTCTATGAAATCGTGCCCGTGGCACATTGTTCTTTCCTAATGAAGGAATTAAAAATTAAACTGAAACAAAAAGGGACGGGAGTCTTATAATGGCTTGACCTCTAGGATCTTTCATTCTTTTATTCAGCATCACTTTCCAATTAGCAATCAGCAGCTCTCTATTCTCCCGTCATCCAAGAGTATAACTTTCCCTCTAATAAATTACATCAAACTTAGTTTCTTGACAATTTATTCCAGAATTATGAAACTATCAGATTGCGCCCTTTGATTGAACGGTCTACCAGTTCTGGTATAATTCTATAATTAAAAATATTTTATGTAAAGCGAAAAAAAAAACTCTTCTAATTATTACACATACTAAAAAGATATAAATTTCTAATGAATGTGTGAGTAACTTCCAACGTATTTTTAAAAAATTAAACAAATAATTTTTACTAATTGAATTTACAATGTAAAATTTACTTTTACTATCTCATTTTTCAATTGGATGGACGGTTGAAGAGTTGGAGTGTGGAATGGATTGAAGCCTGTCTATTAAAGTATGAGGTTTGGCTGTCTTAATATATATCTGAGCACTTATAGCATATATGTGTAAAGATGATAATCTGGATCAACTGATGATTGCTGGTTTAGCATGAAATACGTATATGGATGATTATTTATCTTTTCAACATATGTGTTCAAGTGTATCAGTGTTATGAGATAGTGTGGAGAGTGGTGGGTCATGTGAAAGTCTGTGCTCATATACCCTATATATTACATATATAAACACACGTATATAATAAGCCTGTGTGTTTCAGTTATCTCATTTATGTAATTTTTCAATAACATGTATAAAGGTAAAAAGCCTTTTTAATAAATAGCTCACTGTAGGTAAGGATCTCTTCAACATGAAAAAGCAGTAAAGGAGAAGGCAATTTGCATCGTTTTATTCCCTAGCTAAGAATAATTAGATACCCATTTATTGACCAATGTTAGATAGTTAGCTGGCTTAGTTATATAATTCTAACTTTTTAAGAAATAATTTGATCTGGTTTCGAATCTAGGTCATAATCATGCAATGTAGATGCACTATGTCTCTGTATTATATGGTCTTTTCATATTTAGATATAAGTAGATAAAAATTTAATTTACAGACAAAAAAAAAAAGCATGCATAACGAATGTAGATGCTGTCAATTTTAATATTAAAATATTAGATTAAATTATTAAAAAAAAATAGCAAACTAATTCTGATGATGATCAGATACTATCACATTCTCATAGTATTCTATTGTTCAATTATTAAACTTATATTTGGACATAGCGCTATGTTATATAAACTGTAATATTAATAAGCCAATAAGCTAATGCACATGCGCTTTGTAGATTTAACTATATAAATGAATGCTCTCACTTTCCAAATACAAGATAAAGTCTTTGTGAAAAGATAGAATGAATTATCTATCTTTTTGACCCAAACGTTTATAGATGGGCAAATCTTAAGTATTTGGAAATGAGAGCATGAAGATGAGCTCGTCAATATAAAAAAAAAAACAACAACAATTAAATGATTCATAGCTCAAAAGGTTATGTAACATTCAAATATGTAAAGTAATAGACTTATACAAAAGAGCTTTTTAGAACACCAAAGATCCATTGGCCATACATTTGAACTTTTTTCTGCTTCTATAGAATATCATGACTCCAAACATAATATCAAAGAAGCATTACACATAGCTAACAATATCCATGCTATAAACTAAAAGGAAGCATGCTTTCCTCTCTATTTGTATAAATTTAAATATTTGTCACCTATATATTCCACCTTTTTCAGATGACCTTTTCACTATGATTATGAGAAGATAAAATTTCTTGAAAGCACTCAGCCACTTAATATTACAAGTCATATCTTAGCTTCACTATTAACTGCAGGCATATATGTTTCTTTCATTTTTGTACTATACTAAGCTATACATAGTCACAGTAAACAATGTATCATAATAATAAAATTATTTGCTTTTTAAAGTCAGAGAAAATGATCTGATAAATAAAGAAATTTTTTAAAATTTATCTTACATCCATAATAAAAATGAAAATAACCATTTCATTTTTACTGATTAACAAGCAAATTCTGAGTTTATATAAAAAAAAAATTCAACTTTTTGAAAAAAACATTCTAAGTTCCACTCTAGATTTGAACTATATATTATGTGCATGACAGACTAACATGCTAACCATTATACTATGAAACCCATATATTATAAACTTATTCCTACTGTAATTTTGTTTGACATTTATACCACAATGTAATGATGATTTACTTCTTGTGACTAATAAATAAATTAGCATAATTTGTTGAACTGCGTGTATACATAAATGATTCAACCAAACATATAATAGGGCTTAATATATATATTAAATGCATTTAAACACATGTTTTATTGTTGCACTAACATATATAAATATAGAAATAAAACAAAGAAAAACTGTGTGATTGATATATTATATTAAATTATTTTATATATAAATAATATATGAACTAATATGCATAAAGTTTAGAGATATATATTAAGAAAGCTATATTTAAATATTTTGATTAATAAATAAAGGAAAATTGAAAATACATAAGCAATTAATTTCAAATAGTAATTGTAACAAAGTAGATCTAGATGTATGGTAAAAAAAAAAAAAAGTGTAAATTTCTTGAAAATGGCGAAATAAACCGAGAAACCCATCTAAGGTTTTTCTAATTTTCTTCTAGAAAGAAAAGGTCTTAATAATCATGAAGATTACTGTCTCTGTAGGTTTAAAAAGTAAGACTAAGTAATGAATGCATATCACCCTGACTTTATGGGGGTTATTTAACTGTAACTAAACATAAGCTATAGTGTGTACTAATCAATATATTGAATTATGGATTGAGTCTATTTCATATAATAGGATGTGACAGGTCTAATTACCATTATTAATCTATCTGTTTTACTGATAAATATTATTATACTTGTATTCTATTAAAATCTCATTTAATTGATACACTGTCTACAATTCTTTCAAACTTGTAATAGTTATTTTTAAATCTGATGTCTGTCTAATTCATGACCTTCCATAAGAGGATTTAAAATACATCAAGAATTGCAATCCCTGATGAAATCTCTCCAGGATATAACATTAATATATAAGTGTTTAGAATATATATTTGAGACAGATTTACAATTTCATATTATTATAGAATTTATTATTATAATTTTTTTCCCCAAAAAATATTAATGAACCTAAATGTTATATATAAAAATAAAAATAAAACATTTTAGTAAATAGTTCACAAGCGAAAAATGTGAAAAACAGTCATCTCAATTTTCCTTGTTAACAAATTCCTAGTTGAAATGTTAAGCATGTAATTGATAGCAAAAACAAAATAGCATTTACAATGATAAATTATCTCATTCTTTCTTCAACTCATTTTGTGCATTACCTAATCCAATATTTCAAACACCAGCCACTAAATGACTAATTGATATGAATAACAATTTCAACAAAATGCAGAATCCTTCATTTTTCATCATTAGAATTATAAGTTAACAAACACACACACCCCTCTACCACTCCCAATACATTTGTTTCTATACTTAATTTCATCAAGTCTAAATTTCATTTAAATAGAATTTGAGTAATAAAACATTAGTGCAGTTATGAAGATTCATGTCCACTGTACAATTTAATAAGACTGTCATTATAAATTAACAAATGCTCATAGATAAAAACTAAGATATAAGAATTAACATTATAGAAAAAAAAAATTGCAATCCACAATTTCTAATAAAATACAATGAATAAATATTTTTTAAAAAATGAAAACTACAATTAAATATTAATTATTAAATAAAAATTATAATATCCTCTCTTTTATAGGGGTTTCATATTTATCAATTAACTATATTATAAATAAAAAAAAAGTGACTTTTTTAGCATCTATACACTGTAGTTTAATTTATGCTTATAGATTTTAAATAAAGACAAAGTTTTATGAGTAATTAATGATGATGATTATCTGGGTCACTTGAAGGAGCTAGAAAATCAGAAATACACTCTAGGATGATGAAGGGCATTTGCCTTTTTCTAGTATCTTTTTTTTTTTTTTATGTATGCCATGGGATTAAATGGAAATTTCCAAATCTAAATATTTAATATTGTGCAAGCCTGGAAAAAAGATGATGTTAAATTAATATCATATGTGTATACAATTTAATAAATAAATCTCTTTTTCTCTTTCAAAATTCACCAAATAATTCCAACATACAAATAAACCACCACATATTCATTTTCTTTAGAAATATTGTTTAATTATATATATATCAAAATTTTTCCATAATCCTTATATTCATTATGGCCATATCCTAAGATCACTGAGATAAAATGAAATCAAAGTAACTGGACAATGGAAGAGACTTTGAAAATAACTATAAAATATGGCTGAAACATAGATGGAGATGTATAAGGATATAATGTTTACATAGATTTTGAAAAAATTGTAGGTCATACAATAAATCAAGATTTGTAAAGAAAATGAATATGTAGGGGGGATAATTTATATATTTATACAATTTGTAAAAAGAGATATATATATATTGACCTTCAATTAAGTTTAAATCAATATTTGAGTAATAAATTGTAGCCTAATAAATTATTAATAACATTGGAATATTTTAAAATGAAACAAAAACATTGAAATATTTACCTAAAATAATGCTAATTATCATTAAAATTATGCAGAAGTTTAGTACTTGTATATTAAATTGTGACAAAATATGGTAAATAAATAATGAATTGTGATGAAAATGTTCAAAAAAGATACGACTATCTGGGTTAACTGAAAATATCATTTCAGCAATATATTTGTTTGAAAAATGACTGTGTAAAATAGAAATTCTCAAATATATATTTAAAATTTTACAACTATAAATACTTTTTTAAAACCAGTGCAGCATATATATCGAGTTAAAGCTGACCCTATAAAAAAATTCTGCAGTGGATTAATGTTTGAATGATAAGGTGACTAGCAAGTGGAAAATAAACAAACTGTTCAATAAATCAGGCTGCAAAAATGTTAAGATATGCCATATAGAAAAAAGTTTTTATCAATGCACTGTCTTGTATAGTATATTGATTTTATTGTGCATTAGTAAGCTTAGAATGCATCTGAAGATACACTATTTCAAACATAAAGAGATTTACTGCTATTCAAGGAAAATTACTATTTTCTATTACTTATTATATGTTTATTAAATGTTATTTTGCATCACTGTTTAACGCAAGAGCATCAAATTCAGTTCTAATTTAGGGACATATGAAATTTTAAATGTGTTCCAATGCCTTACTAAAATTGTGTATTAAATGTGTTTGAGTTGCCTTTTGATAATAAATTTTATTATTATTAGGTCCAGTCAAAATATTAGTAATTTCTGATTCTATAAATACTATGCTAATGTAAAATTTTTGAATAAATAAAAATGGTTTACATTTGCTTTCTCCAGTGCAGTTTGAAATGATCTTATGACTATTGACACAACTGTCATTAATAATTATCAACATTATCCTACATTGTTGGGTGTATAGAAACATCATCCAGTATCCAGTGATGCCTTAGGCTTAGAGTAGATGATTTTAAGACAGGGTGGAAACAAATGTTGATATTAACTTTCTTAATCTCTAAAGTGGAAATGGAACCTTAAAATTTTTTTTTTTGAGATTTCAAGCTATTATCTTGAATAGTATAAAAGAATAAAAAGTGACTGATTCCAACTTTGAAGTAATAAGTAAACAAAGCAAAATCCTGAACAAATATGAAGATATAAGATAACCATCTGGTATCCATCCATTACTAATGCATATTGCAATGAATGACTCTAGGATAGAATGAAGAAAGCTGCTCTTGGGAATATATTAATAAACGTTGTAACAGTTATAAGATATTAAAAAATGTAAACTAAACATATAGAAGAAAGTTAAATAAGATAATAAAGATAATGCTCTTAATCAAAATTGTTAAAAGAGAAAATGTGAAAATTAGTATAATATTCAGTGTTAGATAAGACATTATCAACAGAACATTCTTTCATCAAATTAAATAATTTCCCTCTTAATCAATCTGCAAAAAATCTTGGATAATATGTTCTCCAGTTAACTACAATTTTAGTTTCTTTTGAATTTGTTACAAATTATAAATTTATATATTATAGTACTAAGATTGTTTTCATTATAAAAGCTTCTTTAATTTTAAATCCATAAAAAAAAACAAAAAAACATGAACTCTATTCAGTTTTAAGAATCATCAAACAATGTTGCTACAAAATACATGTGATGAAATGTAAAATTACTTCTCCTTAGATACATGAACTCTATTCAGTTTTAAGAATCATCAAACAATGTTGCTACAAAATACATGTGATGAAATGTAAAATTACTTCTCCTTAGATAATAAATAGACCATATGCCCAGAAACTCAGCCAATTCAAAGATTTCCTTCTTTACTACTAAATCATTCTTCCAGTTCTCAATCATTTGTGTGTGTTTTTTTTCTTTGCTTATATTATTTTAATAAAATTTGCTTTGTTAATTATTCTATTCTTGTCCATTTTTGCTATAAAGAATTAAACAAAAAACGTAAAATCTCTACCTTTTTCTTTCCCTTTACTTCTAAATTTCTCTCACTTTTCATACAATTTATCTTAGTCTTTTTCAAAATTTTACATTCCAAATATCATTTTTCTCCCATCTTCATATCAATAACATCCAATACTCCAAATCTTCATTCTATATTTGCCTTTCATCCATGGCATCCAAAACTTCTGTCCTTGTACTAAATAAAAATAAACTTTCTTTAAAACTATATATTCTTTCATATTTCACATATATAACTCCAAACTATTTTGCTTTAACTATATATAATTCCATTAATTTGTCTATCTTCTTTTCTAGTCCCTCATTAAAAACTTGTAATACATTTCCTATGCATTACCCCATTTCATACTAAAAATACATATAAATAAATTAGTTATCTAATTTTGCTTATTGTAAAACCTTTTTTGTCCAGGGTGTTAATTTTAATTACTTTATTTTTAGTAATATATTTTAACTCTTTCAAACATTTTAAATTTCCTTTTAATTTCTCTCATTAAAAAATAAGATCATCTCATTTTATGCTTGAATAGTTCTGATTTTGTTATCCATAATATACCACCCAATACATATCTACCTAATTGTTTTCGTATTTTACCTAAAAAGTTAAGTTCCTTGATAAATATAAAGCATATAATTTCCAAATATCAAAGCAGATACCATTAACTCTTTACAATTGTGTAGACATCTCACTTTTATTATATGAAAAACACATCAGATTTTTTTTTCTTTTAAAATTCTCCAATTATCTATTACAATTTCTTTTTCCCATTCAATAAGATACTTAGCATGTATGTTCTCCATTTTTTCAAAACAAATATCTTCCACTTTCCATCCTTCAGTTATCTCTTTCTTATTAAAAACTAATATCATACATTTTTCCTCACTGAACTACATTTTCATACCTCTTCATTTCTCTAATATTTGTTGCTCAATATTGTTTTTACAATATTTTCAAAAAATGCCATATCATCTGAAAACAAAAAATTATGTATTCACTGATACTAATAAATAGAACCAACAACCATATCTCTATCTCAATTTCGAATTATCTTTCTTATGATAATTCAATTTCATTTCTAATTTCAATTTATTTAATATTCGCCATATAGTATTCATAAAATTATCTCTTTTTTTAATTAAGAAATTTTATTGTGAGCTCAAAAAATTACATTATAGCAGTAACAGAGTTATGTTGTTAAAAGAAACTAGAAAAAAATGTTACATAACCCAATACTTATGGTCTGGGGGATAAAAAATCAACTGTTCAATCACAAATTGTCCATTGCTACAAGGCTCCATGTAGCATTGTAGATTTATATTGGAGCTAGTTTTTCATCTCTGTTTCTGATGACTTGAAGTTTTGCCAGAAGTAATTTCTTTTGGTCAACCAAGATGGGACCATAAATGAGAGTGCACCTAGTTGACCAATAGGCAAACAGCAGAAAGCTTATGATTCTTGTGGATGGAAAGATCCTGTTGGATATACTAGAAATCAGTCTGGTGAGGAGAGTCACTCTAGTTTTATATATGGATGTGATAGTCTCTGTCCCATTGGAGCAAGGTACAATGGCTTAGAATATGTATCATGGTATCATCATCCCATTTACATAAAAAGCAGACCAAGTCCAAGCATGAAAACCCTCTACGAAAGACCAGAAAATGACATGTGGGCAGAGCATTCAGGTTTATTTTAATCAAAAAATCTAAAAATTTCAGTTCCAGATGCCACCATTTAAACTTTTTAATGATTGAATGATTGGGAAGGGTTAGCAATGATGGGATTGGGGGGTTTCTTCATTAATTAATGGTATGCATCCTAGCACTTATTTTCTGTAAGTTAACCTGATTAGGTAGAGGGATAAATTTTGCAATATTTAGCAATAAGAATGACAACCAATTCCTCATGGGAGAAAAATCTCTCTCCAATTGAATCCTATTCATTCTATCAAAATAGTAATAAATAACAGTTCATGCAAATGATTAACAATAAATAGATTATATCCATCTCCTGAAACAAAATCTATTCTAAATATTCTTCAAGATTTTATTCTCTTCAATCTAAGTTTTAATCCTATTTTATGAATTACAAAAATTGTTACTAGTAGTCTATAGCTACTTAAGAGCCAAAAGACTTTTTTCTTTCCTTTATATCAAAATTTATTTTCTCATATCTTTTCTTTTATCTGGAATCTTATCATCTATAATTTTAGTAAAACTTTCTTTTAATATTTTGTTTACCACATTAACCATATGACTGTTACAATTACCTTAATAATATTAATTTACAACATGATAAAGATATATGTTCCATAAAATTGAGAAAATATAATATTTAAAAATTTTTGAAGCTATTAATTGGAAACTAATTTATAAATTGATTTTCCTATAAAAGTTTCAAAATAAAAAATTTATTTCTACTATTAAATTATTCTACATCAAATTTAGATTTAAATGACATATAATAGTACTTTTTTTTTTTAATCAGAACATTTTATTTCATTTTTAAAGGTGGAAGGTATCCATTTAGAAGTCATTGTTTCCTAACAAAATAAATAGTAGATTATGCACTAATGTGCTTTCAAATATTTATGTAATAATAACATTGGAAATATACATTATTAATTGCATTTGGACAATTTATACACACAAGCATATACATATATATTCACATACATAAACATATATATGGCAATTTCTTCTACAAACTGTTGGTAAATTTTATTTTATTTTTCAAATAAGTAATAGTTTTTTGAAAAATAAATTTGAAATAATTTATCAAAACAATTCATTATAAAATATATACTGAATTGAATCATATATAAATAATATATAATTATTAATATTGTACTTATCCAGAACTATAAATTCATTTATAAACATCTGTATTTAAATTCTCTGTGATTTGTTTTCTATAAAAAAAATTTTTTTTAAGGAAAATAGCTTTTATATATATAAAAAAAATCATATTTAAAAAAACATTATAAATAACACTTTCATTTTAAATATAAATAAATTATCTCAAAGATGTATGCATAATGAATAACATTTTAAAGCTATGTTTACTGAAAGGCAAATTCTTCATTTTAGACTTCTGAATATTCAAATAATGCAAAAGAGCAGCTGGTTGATATAAAAGTCTTTCTTCCGTATTTTTTTTTTTTTTTGATCTTTACCCAAACCTGACTATAAAAATTATGTTTTCTGATCATCTTTATTCAAATTAGTTCTTTGTTTAATGTATCAAAAAAATAAGTTTGAACCCACAGTCAGTACTCCTAATCTCAAGCACCAATGAAAAATATGTACATTTCCTATTGTATTCTGTTTAGAAATGTCATGTTATTTGCTCTAATTTTCACAATAATTCCAGAATTAAGTCATAACCACTTAATATAATATCTATAATTCCTTTTATATTTTCATCCCCTTTCTTTTCAAAATGATTCAGAAATATATGAACTAATTTATTCATTATATTCAATCATTCATTATTAATCTACTGCAGGAAAAACATTTCATGTATAACTCAATTTTTCTGATCCATAGTTGCTTTTCTCTACATTATATCAACAAACTTTCTTATACCATCCTTCTAGATCTTTTACAATTTCTTGCAATACAATTTAAAGCTTCAACTGTACATCCATTATCATCTTTTCTTTCTTTCAATGATGTTACTGCTATCCATTTGCTGCCTTACCCAAATATTTTACTTTTGATTCCTTGTATTGCTCCTCTGTTAAATATCCAAATCTCAGATTCAAAACTAAGTACTGGTAAAACACATAGGCATATTTTCTTTTAATATCAAATTTTTTCCATCTATATTAATAATCTGATGAAGATATTTGTTATCCTTTATTTTTTCATTCTAAAAAAGCCATTAAACATTACTTTAGTCTTCTTAATATTTATTTAAAGATCTATTTTCTTATTTTCATATGATAATTCTTGCAACATTTCCTAAAGTTTTGAAGCATTATTTTCAAAAACAACTACATCAACTGCAAGATCTAGATAGCTTGAACAATCTCCATGTATTTTTATATTCTTGGTTTCTCATTTTAATTCATTAAATATTTCTTGAAAAATTGCTGTAAAAAGTTTTGGATATACTAAATCAACCTGCTGTACATTCTTATTTATGTTAGTCTTCTTATCATCATAAAATAATCTAATCACTGCTGCTGTATTTTGATAAATATTCCTCAGAATATGACACTATCTTGGGTCTATATCTTGATGATCCAAAGGTTTAATCACTCTTACAATTCTTACAGAATTAAATGCCTTTTCATAATCTATAAATCTGAAGTAAAATGACAATTCATATTCTTTCATCATTTTTATAATTTCTCTTAATACTTAGATGTGATCCACTGTGCTAAAACCACTTTTCAAATCCATCTTATTTTTCTGGTTGGTTTGAATCCAAAATGCACTATAAATAAATTGTAATTATCTTACTGGATTCTTCCAATCTAATAAATTTACTAATAAATTTTCTATTTCTTCTCTTGCTACTTTTAAGATATCAATAATAATTCCATCAATTCCTGGAGTTTTTCCTTTCTCCATAGATTTAATTGCATGTCTCTCATCACTTCATTTAAAATGCTCAACAATTCAGAAAATATAGTAATTATAGCAATTAATTAATTTCTTAATTTTTATTACTATACAATTCTTTAAAGAGCCCTTCCTCACATTTCACAATGACATCTCTTTCTTTAATAATAAAACTATCTTCCCTTTTTATTGCTGAAACAATTTGTCTTCTAATAGTGAGATGTTAATTTATATTTTTTGAGACTTAAATTCTTTTCTGATATTTTTTGCTGATTTACATTTATATTTTCTTATATCATTATTAATTCCATATATTGTATTCTTCTTAACAGATCACTTTTTGATATATCTCAGTTAAGAATTTATTGTTAATTCTGTTTTTTTTTTTTAATATACTACCTCTGTTATCGTGCTTAGTAAAATATCAGTTATCTTCTATTGATATCATTTAGGTTTGAGTCACCTTCAAAGTCTGTTAATGTTTTAAATCGATTAACAAGTTGCAATTTATATTCATTATAGTGTTTCTGAAGATTAAGAATATCAAATAGCAATAAAATATCTCTTATTTAATAGTTTTATCTTTAGTTTCGCATTAACACACATCTTGCATTGAATCTATTAAAACATAAACTTGAAATAAATACACATATATATTTCTTTCAAAACATTTTATTTCCAGCACTGAATAATTAGTATCTTATACTTTCCAGATGTTTTAATTATCTTTTATCAAAAAAAAAAAATTCTATAATATTATGCATTTATCCATAAATCATCAATGTTTTCACAGAAAAAAATATTAATATTCTATGAATATCTTAAATCTTTAACATTACAATTTGACTTTAAATTTATATAATCTTTTTTCCCCCATTAAAAACATTGATTATTTCTATATTAAAATATTCAATAAATTATTTATAAGTAGAAATAATCTGTGTAACATTTTGTTTATTAAGTATGCATAATTATGAAATAATTTTGCCCTAAGGCTCACAAAATAATAATAGAGACATAGCTAAACGATCTATATAATAAAATCTAAGCCTGGTTTGGAGTCTTGAAGTCCAGTCTTTCTGGGTCATAGAATTTTACTCTTGTTAGATCTTCCTAATTAAAGAGACTTGTTCAATTCTGTCATTTAATTTGGATTGAGTTCTATTTATCAGATTCTCTAAAACCATTCCCAAATCGGATTAAGATTTTTGGAATGTCATAATGCTTTTCTCACATGGAGTTCAATTTAAAAACCAATTTCTTTTTCATTAATTTAATCATATGTATAAACAAACAGCTAAATTACTAATGTAATAATCTATTTTTTCTCTTTAATTGATATATGTAAAACTTTTAGTCTTTTTCTTTCATTTAATATAATCTTCATACATAGCAGTTTAAAATACGTTTTGAAATACTAGAAATAAATGGGAATTGCAATCACTAATCTTCTGCCAATGGGAAGCAATTTATTGGACAAGCCAGCATGTTCTTTTTAACTCATGATTGATGTCTTCTAGGAAGAGTTATTAAATTTTATTTTGAAATTGATTTTTGGCTCCTACTGAAGTTTTCAAAATTGCTGTTTTACTACCAATAAAACAATAAATGAAAATAAAAATAATTAAACCTAATCTGGATAATAACTAAAAGTTAATCTACAAAGTACAGTCAACAAATTTGTTTCTTCTACAAGAAAAAAAATCTGATGTGATGATTGCTATTATCTTAAGTTTTAAACTTTGTTAAAAGAAAAAAAAAGATGAATAATATAACTAATATGTATATATTTAGTACAAAAATTGTATATTTCAAAGAACTTGACTAAGTCTGAAATAATGTTACACGAGATCAGAATCAATTTATCTTATGCTATTTCAGATATAAATAATTTGCCTATGTAAACACAATATGATTCTTATTAGTAGTTCAGATTTTTGCACCTGTAAAATCTTTCTTGCATTAATATGTACTATTGCATTTGCTTTTCACATATAACAAAAATAACGGATTAAAAATTATGCTCAAACAAAAATTAATCAACTGGGCACACATTTGTCACATTGGTATATTATTTTTGATATCTTACATTACATTTAAATGTTTTATTTTCTTTTACAGATAAAATTTATGAGAGGTAATGAGGAACCTTATTTCAATTTCAAAACTCTGTAATATATATATCTGGTCTTTCTGAATCTAAATAACAAAAAAAATTTCAAGTCAATTAGGTTGGTATTTTTAGATCTAGTGTCTGAACCTACCCTGACACCTCTCTGAGGAGTGCCAAAGCATGAAACCATGGTCAGGGGTTGGGGAGGGGGTTCCTGACAGATATTTTAAGTGCTGGCTCTGGCTAAGCATTTATCACAAAGCTTGTTGAGGAATTGGCAATCCTCACTGTTTATAACTTACAAGCTTAATTTAGAGATAGGATCTTGTGATCTATGACTCTTATTTTGACTAATTATTAAATAAGTTTCAGATGTTTCATCATTTGGGAAAAAGTGAATAGATTTCAATTTTATTCCAGGGGCTTTTAGTTCTTAAATCAGTAATTCCATTACTGCATTAACCAAATAAGGCAATACTCCATACATATTCCACGACCAATCCAAAATCAGATTGATAATCTCCGTTTAAAATGCAAGCATGTGAACCCTTGGAGTGTTCATAATGAAGTTTTAAATTTGCTATATTACTGATCACAAAATAATAAATGGAAATAAAATTAACTAAATTAATTCCCTTTATAACCCAATTTAGCATTATATAAAAAGCAATACTTGTTTGCTATAAATATTCTTGTATTAGTAAATTTAATATATATAAAAACCATACAGATGAACAAATGTATGCAAATTTGAATTACAAATACAAACGAAGGGCAAAATCAATATTATATATATGTAATTTAAAAGACCACATTTTAGATGGATATAAGTGAAGTAAAAAAAGTTATGAATAGGAGAAAATAGATTAAACTTGGAAATCATTCTGCAATGGATCAATAATGATTGAAAATGATATGTGTATCAATAATTAATTCAATTAAAAAATAGTGTTTATTAAAGCTGAATGAAAAAATAATAATAAAAGCTGAGCAATGATATTTGCAAAATTTTCATAACATTGTGAGGAATAGAAGGAAATGGAGAACTATTGCATATTACCAATAAGAGTACCAAACTCTCCATACAGCAGTGTCACCAAGTGCAAGCCTTTGCAATCAATGGATGCAGGAAGGTTTGTGCATAAAATCCTTAGCTAGTGCCTACTCAACCAAGATCCCCAGCCTAGTTTCTAGCTTGTGGCTTTTATCAGTGAGAAACATTGGATTGAGAGCATTGCACATAGATCTTAAGGATCTAATACAATCCTCCAGCAGTTACCTTTTACCTATTTGGTTAACTATAAAGCTAGAAGCCCAAGATGAAAACACCATAATGTTTCCAACCCAAGCTCATTTGCTTGTATTGTCATATAAATCTGAACTCAGTTCAGCATCTATACATTTTAGTGTCTTTCGTTTTTCAAAAACCCATCACTATGAGTTATTAATTTGAAACTTAATAACGTAGAATAGCACTTTGCATTAACAGTAGTATGAAAATTAGAATATTTGGCATTAAATTAATTTTGTCTTTAAATGAATTAGGCTTCATGTGGCCAAAAAGTTATTTTATTGTATTATTATTTCATTAAATATAGCAGTTTCATTAAGTACTATATACTTAATATAGATAATTACTAACATAAATAAATACTATCAAAAAGAAATGAAAAAAGAATATTATAATAAAAGAAATATATTACAAAGAAATTAAAAAAAAATAACACAGTATTTAATTTTTTAATTTAACTACTTTATCAAAATACAGTATCCCCTAATCCTTAAAAGAAAATTTTTGGTAATTTTTGGACCACCCATTATATTCAGTGTACAGTAATTCTAAACATATAAAACAGCAATCAGAAGATCAAATAAAAACAGTGCTTATCCTTCATATATATATTTTATAATGGTAGACAAATAAACGTTTAAAAATAAATGTATATTTATTGTATAACTAACTAAGTTAATCTTCAATCTATACTTTTAAAAGTTTTTCCATTTCTGCAATAACACTATCATGTTTCCTAATTATTTTAATATTCATAAAAATAGAATTTTTAAATTTCTGTGGCAACTTCTTTCAATTATTCAAGATAGTTTTGTTTGGCAGATCAATCCTAACTTATGGCCTAGGTCAGCACAGACATATCTTAGTGTAATCATTTCTAATTGTCATTTAAAGTAAAATGTTTATGTCAAGCAAGCAAACATGCTGCTTCTAAAATGTTTTATTATAAATGTACAGTATGGTATTTAACCTTCCCAATGTTCACCCTTACTTTCATATTTTATTTTTAAAAAAGACCCCCCCCCCCCACATGACTTTTTAATAAAGTAAACTGTTTGAATGTTTGTAGAAAAATAAAAATACTTTATCACAATTTATATATGTATTTTAAAATATTAAATCAATTTAAAAATAATAAAGTTTTTAAAATATTATAGATAAATTTTAAAAAGTGAAAAAAATATAATTTTATTGCACAAAAATATATATATTTATTTTACTATTAAAAAAAAATTATACAAATGTTATGATTGTATCCTTCTCATATCAATTAAATACAAAGAACAGTTTAAAAATATTATAATTAATATATTACAATTTTAATAATAAAAAAATTATTTATTTTTTTATCTCTATTTGAAGTTTTCACCTTAAATGTATATATCAATCTTTGCTATTATACACATACAATTTATCTGAAATACAAGATCTCATATATTGGACAAAACTATAATTAATATATAAATATATTGTATGAATGAATTCACAAGCTACAAAACTAAAATGCAAAAGCAAATGTTTTCAATCTAAGAATAAAACTCTGCCATTACTAACAATAAATTTAATCTAATTTTAATAGAAAAGGTTATAAGTTTTATACCAACTTTTATTTTCAGCTTTTGTGAAAAAAACTAACAAAAAACTTTCTTTTCAGCATGTATAGCTTTTCAATAAAGCAATCTTGGTGTGTTTGTATAAAAAACAAAAGTATTTTTTCATAATTTATACATACAGATACATGACTTCAGAAATAATAAAATCATTTTAAAAATAATGGTTTTCAAAATATTATAGATATTAAATAAAAGATAAATAATTTTATAATTTATCACTTAAAAAAAACAACAAAGGTATGTATAAATTAAAGAAATAATATTAGTGCACATTTTTCTTTAATGTATATATATATGTAAATAAGCATTTATTTTTATAGCACTATGTCTTATAAATTGTAAAACATTAAAGATCAGCCTTTCAAGCTATTGTGCATGCACTTTTTACGAGTGTTAATAATAAATGAATACTTTCATTCCCAACACAAGATATAGTATTTATGAAAGAATAAAATGAACCCATTTATTCTTTCCAACCCAAATGCTTATATATGGGCAAATCTTAAGTACTGGAAATGAAAGCGTGAGGATAGACACCTCACTTTAAATTACTGTTTACATGTCTGAGTGAATTCATTTTATTCTTTCATAAATACTATA
This sequence comes from Epiperipatus broadwayi, assembly GCA_028023455.1. Lineage (NCBI taxonomy): Eukaryota > Metazoa > Onychophora > Udeonychophora > Euonychophora > Peripatidae > Epiperipatus > Epiperipatus broadwayi. The sequence continues at coordinate 6,124,816 of JAQFVV010006251.1, forward strand.
TCTTGTGTTGGGAGTGAAAGTATTCATTTATTATTAACACTCGTAAAAAAGCGCATGCACAATAGCTTGAAAGGCTGATCTTTAATGTATTTAATGTATATAGAAAAGTTTATATTGAGACTTGCATATTATTTGTTTATTATTATACAGGTATATATAAACTTTTAAAAAAATTATATTTTTGCCATCTAGTGAAGTTACTGCCTTCTCACATATACTAACATTCACTATCATTCAAATGCATTTCTTTTGGAATATAAAAGCTTTTATCAGTTGACTAAAATGTAACTAAAATTAGGTAAATTTTATACAAATTATTTGCGAGATAGAACAATCAGATATAATGACAATTGCTTCAGTGAACATATAGAGAAAGCAGTAGAGTATATGGGTGCTATATTAACCCTAAAGTAATTTATTACTAATTTTATAAAGCAAAAATAAAAAATAAACATTTTGTGAAGAAATGTGTTTCAAATAAAAGTTTGTATTTAATCACTCTAATAGCATACACTTACTTTTTCAGTATTTTTTTTTGTGAAGAAACAGAACTATTTCAAAAATAGATCTGTGTATACTGTATATGATTTTTCTTTATAGCTCAATAATTAAATACAGATTAAACAAATTATTAAGTGATATATTTAAAAATAGTTTGAAAAATCAAATACATAAGAAAGCTGTAAATACGTTTGACACTTGATTCTTCATGAGTACTCAACATAATCTTGTAATGATGTTAATGGAGTTACTATGCTGTGGCTTTAAATCATCTTTTGTGAATATCTTTAATACTATTCTGCCAGTTTTAGTCTTTTGATAGCAAAAACTGAAACTGAAATATATTGATTTATTAATTGAAAATCTCAAGATGTCCTTAAGTTTTTATGTTAAAACATGGCAACAAAATGCTCATTACAATTACTGACTGGTAGTTTCCAGATCTCTCCACTTGAGAGCATTTGCAATAAGTTTTGAGCATATTCATTCTTTAGTTAGACTTTGAAATTGTAAATGTATTCCATGGTTTATTTACATATTTATGATTATTTCCCAAAAATATTTGTTTATTTTTTTCCTTTTTTAGAAAAAATAATATAATTAGAATTTTATTGGAAAACATTTACTTTTAGATCAATAATGATTATTTTAAAACTTGTCATTAACTGAAAATGAATACTTTATTGTCTCTAGAAAATTTATTTTTTGACAATTTTTTTTAAAATTATAAATAAAACTATACAATTTTGTTAGCATTACATAATCAGATCAATAATTCATTAAGTATTTAAAAAAATTAATTAAAATAAATGTATTTTTTTTAATTTAATATTTTATTAGTGAATAATTGTCCAATAAAAAAAGTTTTTATTATTCTCATTATATATTTCACTTTAATATTTTTCCTATTGCAAAGTTGAAACAATTTTTTTTAGACTAATTTTCATTTGTAAACATATATTTCTAATGCATAATTCAAAATTTATACAAATATAATAAATAATAAAATTAGAAATTTAATTGAACCTATCACCAAGGAAATTTTTAAAAAAATCATGAAGAGTTAATGCAATAATTCATATTACTGAAAAGTACAAGAGAACTTATCTAAAAATAATGTTAATAGAGTTAAAAACATTAAGCAAGAGTGATTATTGAGATGTATTATGACATATGTCGGCATATTAAAAAGATAAATTATGGAAAACTACTACTAGCAATGATTCAATATTAATGCTAGGTCACTGTACTCTAATATAACTTCTGAATGTATTTTTGGACACATAGAACTAACATGCAATATATTTTATCATCAGGGAAGTATTGGATTTTAATAAAGTATATTATCTCAGTCTATTTCTTGTCCATTTCTTCAAATAATTATAGTTATTTCCTGCACCAATAAGTTTCTTTTTTTCTTTCTTTCTTTACCTATTATATCCCTCTCTTTCAATTGACCAAATACAAATCACCACAAAAAATATACCGAATACAATTTCTCTATTATCTAACTTTCTACTTTTTTTTAGTTTACACTCCTCACTATTTTTATATTCATAATCATATATTCTTGATTAACTTTCAGATCTTAATTTGTCCAACCATTCCAATCCCTAGTCACACAAAAATATCAAATATTTGAGTTCTTATTACATAATTAATGATAGTAAACCAAAAGCAACCCCTTCCAAGCTTTTAATGATCAACAAAACAAACATCAAATTTAGGTCTGGTACCCAAACTAATCTCTCAGCTCTTCTCACTAGTTCTTTTCTTTTCAAGATCCTGGCCAATGCAAAATTAAAAGTTATTTGTTTTCTTTGTAATCATGAACAGAAAACAACGGAACTCTTTATTTCATAGTCTTTCCTTATATTGTTATTATGCCACACTCTTTTCACCAACTAAGTTCAATAGCTGCTTAAAAATCACTCAGAAACAGCATTTCCAAAGATTTTTCACTTCTATTAGAATCATTTTTCTAATGTTTACTCTTTGTTCCTAAAGTATCACTTTATTTTCAATCCAACATAGAGAAAATATAAGTCTTTGTTTCTCAATAAACTTGAAAAATTTTAAAAATAGAGTTCATTGCCATGCATCTGCAAATATTTATGTAACTATTTTGATTTTGGCGTCTCTCCATCATCACTACAAGTATTAGACTATGTGTTTTATTTGATTTCCTATCAGAATTTGTTTAATTCCTTTAGTTAATTCTCTTCATATATTATTTTTCAATATGAGGGGGTACCACCAAATTCCCAGAATTTTGTAATAAAAAAATTGCATATTTATTTTTATGTTTTACAAATTGAACCTCCTTCAAAATACTGTCCATTTGATACAGGACATCAGTCTAAATGTGTTTTTCTCTTTCCAAAACAATCGTGAAACTCTTGCAAAATAATACCTTTTAATGTCTGCATTGTCTTTTTTTTCTTCAAAGCTGACAAAATATTTTTAATTCATTTTTTTTCATTCCGGGAATAAAAAAAGTTTCATGGAGCTAATGTTTTTGACTAAAAATTGTTTCATACTTTGTGCAACTTGAGACATTTTCATCTTATTGCATCACACAAATGCTTCATAACCCCTTGAGCCCAAAGAGCCCCTGCGAGCCCCTGAACAAAAATTTAGACTTTCAACTGAGTTTGTGCGGAATCGGTAAGTAGTACACTTACGATTCTCATATCATTCAATCCGCCATTTTGTTACAGTTAAAATGAGTTATAACTTGAATTTTTACGATAAAATTTGGATTTTTTATGTAAGTTTTTGTAAAATACGATTTTTAATTTTTTTATTTTTCTTTTGTTTTTTAGATTTAATGACCGTAAATATGATTTGCAGTCCATTGAATTTGTTTTTCAGTGTAATAATTACGTTCAATTATGTAAGGGCTTTTATAAGCCCTCTTAGTAGAAACAACTTTTTTTGTAAAAATACAGTTAAAAGCTTAAAAATAAAAAAAAAGATTATATCAAAAACGTATAAGGATTACTATTGGATTTATTTTTAATAACAATGAGTTTTGATGCCTTCATAATTGGATTCAAATTTGAAAATGATGCTAAATTTTAGACAGGATTCTGTGAGTATTGGTTTTTTTTTTATTATTAATTATTGTTTTCTATAATTAAATATCATTAAAAATAATATATATATATGATAAAATACAGGTGAAATAATATAAAAATGTTTATTTTAATATTTTTCTGACCTAGTTCTAGAACTCTCTTTTTATAAAAATGATCAACTTTTAGATAAAAAGCACATTTGAAAATTGAGAATCTTTTACCTCAATTTGTTTTATGACCTACTTTTTATTACTTTTTTTTATATATAAATATAGATATAATATATATATGATATAATACATGTGAAATAATATAAAAACGATTTTTGAATTATTTTTCTCACCTAGTTTATAACTCTTTATTATATATATATACACATACAAAACCATATATATATATACAATAGAATTATATATATATGCAAAAAAGAATATATATACGATAGAATTTAATATATACATATAGAAAACAATATATATATATGATAGAATTTTAGACAATACATTTGAATAATATAAAAGCATGCACATCCACACTCATCATATACCGAGATGTCCACTCTCATATTTCATCTCCCACACACATATATAATCAGTGCTCATAATAAATTTGTGTGTATTTTGATATTTATTGATTTTTCTTGTTCATTTTATCTTGGAGAAATTTTTGCTTGATATTTATTTTTTGAGTATATTTTATTTAGTTGAAAACAATACACATTTTAGGTCACACATCATTTTTCACTAATATAATATAATAAAAGTAATATATAATAATATTATACTATACTATACATTACTATATAATTTACTAAAATCCTCAACATCTTGTAAATTATTTCTGTTATTTTTCCCCCACTAAAAACCAAACATATTTCTAACAGATACCTGCATGCAAGGACAACCAAACATTTCTAGCATATACTCTGTTATAAAAGTAGAACATTGTAGGGCGACTAGTAAAAATGGAACTTACCAATCGCACTGTTTTTGTAATTTTTGCATAGAAAAATTATCTCAGGTAAGACATATTATATATCATTTTTTTCAGCATTTTGAGACGCATGTGATGAAGCTGTCTATGAAATTGTAATTTTAAGTTATACCTTTCAAAATTGAGAATTTGTGAACCAATGTAAAAATAAATATGTTTAAAAATGTAAAAAATCTCCTTTTTTTAATTTTTTTTTGGTAATGACTATTTTATCAGCTTTATTACATTCTTTCATATTTGCACTTTTTAAACATGTATATATATATATTTATTGTAATAAATTAGAAATTTCATTTAAAATTATATGTCCTGTAATTTTTTTTGACATTCAAAATGCCATTGAGGTCCCTAAGGGATAACTTATAGGTAAAACGCCTATTACGAAAGAAGTGAACAATGTGGATTTTCAATAAAAAAAACAGCATTGACTTAACATTAAATTCACCTGCTGCCCTTTTGTGACACTTGGTGCATTTGAACTCTTTCATTAAACCACTTATAAAATAGTATTTTCCCCAGGGTGATTTCTTTGTAAGCTGTTTCAAGCACTACAACTGTTTCCCCTGACATTTTCTCTTATAGAAAACAGAGTTTAATGTTGCTCTCACTTTTCAGCCATCACAAAAATTGATGAATAAATGAGAGAAGCTTGCAAAAAAAATGTACTACATTTGGTACCACGACTTCATTCAATGATGATGATTAACAGACTGTTGCAGAAGGGTTCCCCCAAGCAACTAACAGTGATAGTATATACTATAATTGGCCCACATATCAAAAAATAATTCCGGTTTCTTTTGGGTTACCCCACATATATAAAGTCATTTATGTCAGACATCATTCAGTAACTCTAAGAATATATTTTACAATAATATATAGATTATTTTGAAACTTTATTTGTATGAAGCATATCTGAAAATATATATGTAAAATTTTCTAATTTGTATAACCCTAAATTTCTTTTAATCGTAATTCTTTGTGCCATTTCAAATTGTGTATTTAATTACAATGTCCAATTCTGGAAGAAAAAATAGTTTATCAGATCTAGAGCTTTACTTTTTTAATAATTTAATATCTATAATTTGGTATAAATCATTTTCTAATTAATACATATTATATAACTTTAAAAAATCTAAAGTTTTCCTATATATGGATGTTCCAAAAGACTATGATTATTTTGGATTTATTAATAATTTAAAAAATATAAAATGTATGGTTGCAATGGATAACATATGACTACATATTTTAGTTTTAAAATAGTACATTGCATAATCCAAGCCTATTCCTTGTAAATTATAAAAAAAATCAGCACTAATTGCAAAGATTGTGTAAATAATATTCTTATTTAGTCAAATGGTGAGATGCTTTGGAGGTCATATATTTAAATACCACAAAGTAGGTTGAGCTTCAAACTGGGAATCATTGATTCTATGATAAAAATAAATCATTCAGTGCAATAATTTTTTATAAACTTAATGAAATATCTGAAACATACAGGCTTATTATATACCTGTGTCTATATATGTAATATATAGGGTATATGAGCACAGACTTTTACATAATCCACCACTCTCCACATTATGGTAATCTGGACAAACTGATGATTGCTGGTTTATCATGAAATACGTATATTGGTGATTATTTATCTTTTCAACATATATGTGTTCAAGTGTATCAGTGTTATGAGATAGTGTGGAGAGTGGTGGATTGTGTGAGAGTCTGTGCTTATAAACTTAATGCTAAATTCTCCACAGAATAAGATTTTTATGATATGGCAGCTTTCAAATATTTATTGATGTTCAAAGCATTTATCGTCTTAAATGAATAAAATTTAAAATTGCCCAAAATTTTTTTGAAATAATCTGTGTATAAATAAGTGTAAATTACTACCAACGATTGTCTCATTTTAAAACATTAGATCAAAATTATCTGGTTTATGCAGAAAAATTTTAAACTTTAACAAAAAAATCCCTAATAATTTATTTTTTAACTAATGAGGATATTATTTGTGGGGTTTATATATATATAATTCTTTTAACGATACTTTTGAATAAAAAAATAATAATAAATCTATTTTATCTTCAAAATAAAAGCTAAAACGTTTGAAATCAGTTGAGCACAAAATAAAAACTACAAGAAAGCAATCTAGTTAGTTAAATGAAGCAATAAATGTTGCTTTGTGTGGATATCTCAACAATATGTTAATGGATTAAGTCAATGAGATGCGTAAATAAGACCAAACCTCATGATAATTGTAACCTTCCTTTTGTAAACAGATTGCTTAACATTTCTTGAAAGGTTAAAAAATAAAAGATTAAAAAACAAAAAAGATTTTTAAAAAATATTTACAAGTGGTTGAAATTTTTTTTTTTTTTAATGTTAACGCTTTTTCTTTTTCACATCTGAAATTAAAAAATAGTAAAATATATGTTCATCTATATATGTGCAAAATAAAATAAAGCCAGACAAACTTCTGATCATTTCTGAAAATTTTCATGCTAATGACAAATACAAAAATATATGTGTGTACACTATCGATTTTCTGAGACATGGATTTAAACCCTTTCTATCTTTTTTTTCTTTGGGGGAAGAGATGATACTTTTAGGTCAAAACAAAATATGGCATCACAAAGATATGCACAGCTGTAATTTTCATAGATCATACATAAATGCAAAAGATGAATTATTTAAAAAATCAGCTATAATCCAAATGGTATGTTAATATATAAATATTCTCAAATATATATGACATATAAAACAAAAGACTCAGTTTTATGTTAAAATTTCTGGCTTGCATTGTATGGTGCTACTGTATGGAGAGTTTTGTTACTTTGTAAAGTTTTATTTCTATAAATTTAGGAAGTGAAATAAAAAATATGGCAATTTATATCAAATTGATTATTCCTTATTTAACAAAAGAAAAAACACATGGTAAATGTTCTATCTGTAATAAATTTTTATGATATCAATGTACTCGGCTACCTACATTTGATTCTCTCTTTAGTTGAATCTTTAGACATTGCTTTGATGTTAAGAAAGAATTCTGGGATGACTAATCAATCAATTGAAGATTTTTGAATTTGGAAAAGGAACTTAGCATAATATTACCATGGCATAATTTATAAATTTTATGTGTAATCTAAAACTTTTTATTCTTCATTGATGTCTTTTTTTTTTTTACATACTTTTAATATTCTTTGTCTTTTCAATTTTTTATGTAGTTTTGAAAAAAGGGGGAGAGGAAATGGCTAAAAATGGAAGAGAGGCAAAAACAGCCAATTGTAAGTTTTCAAATTTTGATGTCTCATAATGATAGTGGATTTATTGCTTGAGAGTTCATAAAAAGTTCAAGCATCAGAATTAATAGTATTCTGTGCAGGGCACTACCTAATATTAACCTACAAAATTAACTGATAGAGATAATTTTAAGCACCCTATTCTTATTTGTAATTGATAAATTGGTTTGGAATTTTAAATTTCTTTGATTGCTTTTTTAAAAAAGTGAGGAAGGAAAAAATAGTCAATTTTGGAAAGGTTGTCTATTTTTCTATGAAAACAAAAATTGTCAGGTACATTCAATAAAAATTTTAAATAAAACAAATAATTAAAATAAAAAATAAATTGGCAGACTTAAAATAACAACAACTGTAAGAAATTAATAGAAAAAAGGTTAAACTGAACTTCTTTCTTAATGATTCGGATTCCCATCCCAATATTTATAATTAATTTCTAAAAAAAAAAAAAAGAAGGATTTTTTATAATATGTGACAGCAGAAAAATATTTCCTTTTTTCTCTTTTAATTTTCTGTTGTATTTTTATATGTAAAATATGTTGAATCTTAAATTTATTGATTAGTTATCCCATAATTATTTTTGACCTAGATGCAGTATTTTAAAGAAATAATTGAAGAGAAAATCGATTGTAGGTAGCCAAGTAAACAGATACCACTTTTATTTTTAAAAAATTAATCTAACCCTTAACTTCAGAAAAATTTGCCACTTTGGTTATAGTTCACTAAAAAGAAATCACAATTATATGTTAATATTAGTATACAAGGATAATTTAATATACTTAAAAATTACATGTAATTGTAGAGGATTTGACTCTTCAGCTATCATCTTTATCTGATACAACCGATATACATGATCATATACATGTGAAAAAAAAAGATCTCCAATATACATATTTCATATGCTAAAACAATAATCATCAATGGGTCCAGATCATTATCTCCCACACATACATATAATCAGTGCTCAGTTTATATTAAGATAGCAAATCTTCAAACTTTAATGGACAAGCTTCAATTTATTCTTCCATTTAATTCTTCAGCCTTTCATACCATTGAAAATCTGATGGTGGAATGCCCTAATATTATTGCTGTAGAATTTAATTTCAAGAACAAATGAATGACAAAATGCAATGGTAACTTAGTCATCAAAAAAAAAAAAACAAGGAAAAAGTTTTCTATCCATAATGCATTTTTATGAATAAAAATAATAATAACCTAACCTTTAAATTCCACAAAATTTCTGATTGTCTGTGCAGTCCAAAAACAAATCATATGCTAAAAGTTTATTTTCAATAACTAATAAAACATAAAACATGGTGAAATGTTAAATTATTACATCTGCCAATATTAAAAGAAAAAATAAATACAGAGTTTAATATCTATAACAAAATTTTTATAAAGACTTTAAATTTATTTCTTAAGTAGTAAGAAAGTTCCAACTGTCTCATAGTAATATGTTATTTTCAATATAACAAATAAAAACATTAAAAATACAGTCTAAAATATATATACATAATTAGTTACTCTATAAATGCATAAAATTAATTTATGTATCAACACATTATAAAAGTGAAAAATATTCAATCACATATATTTTAAACCATGATTTTTACAATGTGTTTATTATTGCATTTTTTTTTTTATATTAATTTTTTTTAATTTTGCCTACCATTAACAATAAATAGTAAGTCAAAACAAATATTGATAGCAATGATGTTAGAATGAGAAAATAATTAAAATTAATAAGTCAAAAAAAAAAAATGACTCGCTGAAAAAAATGGATGAAGATATATTAGTTGCATAAATGCATAATGTATATAACTTAAAAAAAAAAAAGTTTTTGTAATTCTACTCTAAATCATTATCATTGAAGCAAATGTTTAATAAAAAAATATATGAGGATATCAAAAGTAAGGAATATGATTGAATCATGATAGAGTAGCTTTGCTAGCATCATTGTGATAGAGTACATATTCCATAACCATGGTCAGCAACCAAGTAAAATTATCCCACAAAGAAGTCAAACTAACATTGCTCATAAATATAGTGAAGGGTGATATCACAGATTAAACATCATCATGAGACTTTGATGCATAACACTTAGGGTAAAAAATGATCAGATGATTATGGAGTTGATTTGCTTAATATATTGCTAATGAAAAAAAAGAATATTTTAATGCACTCCATATTCAGGTATTCATGAATGTAAATTACTTGTAATTTCAAAAAGCAAATGCCCTTGAAAGATTTTTTCCTGTTCCTAATGCAGAAAAAAAATGGTGGGATCACTACTGGCATAATGTTGGATATCGCATGAGTCAGAGATCTTTGCATATCCATATGATTACCAGGAGACAAGGGAAATTTTCTTTTTTTTAATGTTTTTTTGGCTTCTGGTTCATGGATGGGATAATGTGAAAACAGTTTTAAAACATGATTAGCATAGATTGCAATCTACAACACAGTGTATTAATGAACCAAAAAAAAAACTCTTTTGGTTGTATGGGGAACAAGAAATTGGTGCTGATTTATTTGCCTATACAAAAAACTCTGCACAATGCACTTCTAAAGATGTAATTCATTTAATGAAAGAGATCTTCATAAATGATGTCTGTTTATGGAATAATTCCCAATGTGCATTATCCTATTGATCCAAAAATTATAAACAAAATTCTGAAAGCTGATAAAAATAATAGTGACAATAATAAAAGTAGTAATGTACCTGTAAGTTAGCATATAACAGACCACCTCCTTGATTATATAAAGCATTTAATCAAAAGATTAGAAAGGTGTGCATTTATCAAGAAACAGGATTGAAAGAATTAATATCTGTTGCAATAAAAGCTAAATCTAGACTGAGTAAAGTGCATGAAACAGCTTTGCTTTGATGGAATGTTTCCAAAATGCTGGAAAAAAAGACTGCATAATCAAGAAAATCTAAATATAGGAATATATTTAAATTTATTTTACCCCAATAAGTAATCTTTTTTAAGCAATAAATAGTACAGGAATATTTTTTACAATGTTTTTTATTGGTATAATTATAAGTACTTTGAGTGTTCTTATTCAATTCCAAAAAAATTTGAAATTCAAAATGAAATTTGGAATTGGGTGTCCAGATAGTGTGTAAAACTAATGTTAAATGGCTACTGCATAACATGAAAAAATTAATCAGTTCTTCTAATGTGGTGACCATCTAATATTATTTTTCCACATTGTGATTGGAATTTGTATCATTCAGATAAATTTCATATTTTTCTACGTTTGTTAATTTATTAATTATATAAGTGTAATAAAAATAAAGTATAGTGATGATATACTTTATTATTTTTATTACAATTTTCCTTTCATTAATCATTCTATAATGGACATTTTATTATATATGGCTTCAGAAAGGAGTTTGTTGTTAACTGAAAAAGAAAAACCTTTGATTCCATTTTAAGACCGTAAAAGAAATGAGCAGGTCAAATTCAAAATGTCCACTATAGTCTTTATCATTGCACCTGCTTTACTATATGATCATTCATATAGTAAATAACATGGATGGGTTGCTCAACCAACATGCATGAGCAGGAAGATACTAACTTTTTAGTTATGAGTTTAAAATCAAGAAACATCACAGTTTCCTGATAGTTCTTAACTTAAATATCAGTTGAATTTTCTTGAGGCAGCATGAATGGGTGTAAATGAACTTAGATATGTAAAGAGAGAGAGAGAGAGAGAGAGAGAGATTTACAATCAAGACAGACTAAACAAAATAATGATCCCTATTCCCAGGTAGCTATAAAATTACCAGCCAAGGTAAGGGTGTTAAGAATTCCCTAATTGTGGACCAGGCTAATATTGGATGACCTTATATTTTTGGAATTAGATCTCTTGATCATTTTCAAATGAAAGAAGATTGGAAGAATTGTCTGCTATTATGTGAGATATTATTAGACTTTGTGAAAATTTAAAAAAAAAGATGAAGAAACAATTTAAAAAGTGAACATAAACCTTACTAATATATAATTATGAATGAACTTATTCACACACATATATATAGAGAGAGAGAAAGAGAGAAATTTACAATCATGATGGACAAAACAAAATTGTGGCCCTCATTCCTAAGAGGCTGCAAAATTACCAGCCAACCCACCAAATGGTGGTCAAAGGAAAAGGGTGCTAAGAATCTCCTGATTGTGGACCGGGATAATGTAGAATAAGTTTACATTTAAGTAATTATATCTGCAGATCACTTTTAATTTGAAGAAAGATTGCATGAATTGCAAGAAGTATCTAATATTAAATGGGATATTGTTGGATTTGTGAAGTTAGAAGAAAATGTAAAGAGATAATTAATTTAAAAAGTGGACATACAGTTTATTACTGGCACAAATATTGGAAACACAAATGGAATGAAATTCATTATAAATAAAAAGTAATGAATAATATTGTGAAGTTTGACAGTATATTAGACAGAGTGGCAAAATTAGTTATTCAACTTAATGAAAAATACCAAATGGAGATCATTTAGATTTTTGCCCACACAAGTTCTCATTGTATTGGAAAAGAAGATGATTTTTATATGAATGTACAAAATGTTTTTGCTCAGTCCAAACATTTTTAAATTGCTATAGAAGATTTTAATACTGGAATAGTTAACAACTGAAAGATAAAAATGTAGTATGTGAATTTGGTTACAGTGATAGAAATGAGAGAAGACAAAGATTTGTGGAGTTTTCATAAAAAGAAAAACTATACACTTGTGTCTCATTTTATGCGGTAGATAGGTTCCTCAGAAAATGCGCACAAAAGAAATCACACAAAAATAGACTTAACTTACCTTGAAAAATGGGGGATACGTACTGTAATTTTCCAAAAATCGCATAAAAGCAAAGCAACAACGTAAAATTACTTTAAAATTCACATAAAAAAAAAATAAGAAAACAAAATATGACTAATAAAAAATTTCAAATTTTAAAAAAATTGATACAAGACAAACTTTTTTTATTTTTTTTGTTAACTACAGTATTTAATTTTATTCAAAACAATATATTTTTATGCGTAATTTACATTTTTTTCATACATGTACGGTATTTTAATCATTATCACTATTTGAGACATCAGATTTGTCATGATGTTATGTGACGTGAGGTACTATAGCTTCTCCTTAAACGAAGACAAGAGGAAATACAACTAAAATGTTTTCCAATTGCTGTTGATCCTTCCCATTTTGCTAAGCGATCTAAAATTGAAATTTATGTTTACAAAGAAATTCATTTTCTTGGGTGTTTTTTTTTCTCTATGTTAGAGTAAACTAAAAGTTTAAAATAAAAATAAGAACTTAGACTTACGATAATAAAAAGACACTGACTCACCACTGTTGGGCAAAATTTAATTAAAACTAACAATTAAAAATTAAATTCTTATTTTTGTCTTTAATTTTTTAATTTTCAATTCCGTTTAAAAATCAAATTTCATCGTTTCACATCACCTTAATTTCAGATCACGTTACGTAATTTTTAAATTGTTAATTAAATTAAATATCAGATTTTAATTGTCAAATTTAATTGTGCCCACCGCTGTCATTCACCTTTTAAAAATAAACTTGTGGACACTAAATGATTAATTGATTACGTACTCTTTTTATAAAAAGCAAAAATAGAACATGATTTAAAATGCAAAAACAACAACATACATACTATTTTTCATCTATAACGTTTGAACAGATTTACATTATAGTCTTGTAAAATTTAATGTGTGTATATAAAATGGGGAAATCCTGATTTTAAGTGAATTATGAACTTCTTTATTGCATAAAATCTATTACAGTACTATTATAAGCGCTGAAAATATTGAAATTATTAGATGGAAGTCGAACTCCGATAATGCGCTATTACTTTAAATATGATGTGAGTGCGCGAAATTTATATTTAAGTAATAGTGCATTATCGGAGCTCGACTTCTGATCTAATAATTTTTATCGCATAAAAGAAAACCGCATACAAAGATATTAAGAAGAAACATGAATTGCATAACTTCAAAATCACATTAAATAAATCCACATAAAACGAGACCCAGGTGTATACCATAAATTCTTTCTTTGAGAAAAATACTAAATGGATATGGACATAAAACATCTAAATGATAGTACAACAGAAACAAATTATATTTTAACTAATAGAAATTATATATTCCAAGATTGTAATGTTCTTAAAAGATTCAACACAGGAAATGAATACTGATTAATGAGATATAAGGTATGTATTGTAACGGTAAGAAAAGTAGAGCTGCTTTAACCTAACCTAGAGATGCACATAGAGGAGGTTCGAATCTCACCTACTCCTCTAGATTGCTACTAAGCGACTTACTCCCCAAACCTCACTAGAATTTAATCTTAATGTATGCCCGATGGTCAGGGAGAGAAGAGACCACAAAAAGTAATTTTTACATATATAATGATCAAATGTACATACGTATGTCACAAAAGAAAACAATACTAAGTGGTTTTATTTATAGTGAATGAAAGATAACAGAAACTTTTATTATTTACATTAAAAGAATTCATACAATGCTTTATTAATAGTGTCGCAGGCTATTTTCATTGCAATCGGATAGACATATATGAAAGATCCATTGATCGTAATGATAAGAACAGACAAAATTTTACATTATAATTTCTTCTTTAAAATATTCCAGCCAATGGAAGTGTTACGTAAAAGAAATCAAGAGAGAGATATGATTCATTAACTCTGTGGTTGGAGAACATAGAAATAAATAGGTGGTCAAACTCAGCTAAACACTTTTGACCGGTTTGAATCATAGTCCTACTGATGATTTAAGAAGAATGATAAAGTGACCCCAGCAGGAATTTCCAGCTATAATTGAAACATTTCGATGATATTTCGAGAAAGATTTCCTAATAAATATAAATATACAAGACCATGCACAAAGGCGATAGCATATAGTGGGCTGTGAGGCTCTAGACATAACAGTTACCAGGAGGTTAACACAAGACCGGATAGCTCTCCATCTCTAAGCTAGGTTAGAGAGAAAAATGGAACCCGTTCACTAATTGCGTGACCCGGATTCAGGATCGGAGTTTTATTACTTATGTCCAGTTACGTACATTGAAGGGACTGAGATCGACATGAGATCCAGAACATTTTATTTATTTTAAGAAGATCCAAATGTAGGTATGTTAACCTAAGCGAACTTGGCAGAAAGAAGCACTGTAATTTATGCTGAGCGGCCCAGTAGATCACCCGAGGCACAATACCATATAAATACGGTCAACGACCTTTAAATTTAAAAAGAAACCCTCTGCAAAATATATATATTAAGAAAGCTCAACTGGCACTGAAAAATCCGCAGAAAAATAGTAACTTCACCTTTATAAAATTTGAATTACTAAAAAAACAAATGGGCGGATATTTTATTGATTTAGTTCAAGTTTAACCGACCACAGAGCCAATGCTATTTAATAATTTTTTAATATATATACGTATTGTCAAAATGTACTCTCTTTCTTATTACTAAAATATAAATGTGAATGTTTTATTTCACGCTCTTTAAAATATAACTTTAAATTTGTAACCCTTCATTGACTAAAATATAAAGGCATTTGCTAAGGATCTTTCTTTTATATCTATACAAAAAAAATCGAATTAAAATATTGAAAGTTTTCTAATAGAATATTTAGCAATTAAATCTTGATTTTAAAAATAGGGTTTTACACCTTCTATGATTTGCTTCCTTTTCTTTCCAAAATATCTATATAAAATCAATAACTTAATTACTGGAGTATAATGGCGGAAAGTTAAACGAAGTAATTTTCAATTAAATTTATAAGAGCTATCGCCGCCATTATATATATAATAACCCCACCCATCACGATATATAAAAAAAAGAAAAGAAAGCAATTAATGAAATACCATTTTACAAGATATGAATACGTAGATTTAAAAAAGAACATGTATATAAAAAAAAACAACTCTAGAGTGGATTTGTAAATTACAAAGAGATTTTTATATGAATTTATGGTAACGTTACCGGTAACTCGATGGAGTGGATCAAGATGAGTTCATTAGATGTTTACCGCAAGTTCTCTCAGTTCTTCAACTTTGTTTTTCCATGTTTGAAGGCAGATATTCACGGATACAGGGCAGATACTTTAGTTCTCTGGCTGGCTTACATGATTACGACTCCAGCCTCAGGAACGGCTCAGGAGAGCGAAGGCAAAGAGATTACCCCTGCATTTTTGCAGAGCAACACATTTCTGGATTTTTATTTATATGCCGAAAGAATAGAGTGCAGCTTGAAGTAAGTACAGCAAGCAAAAGTTCGCTATATTGTCTAATTTTTCAGCAAAATTTCTTTCAACAAAATTCTTAATATTTCTCTCTGACCTTCAGCACAGGTTACCCGCAAGCATAAGACCAAGAACAAAAGAAAAGTTCTTTATTTATACCCTTTTTTCCATTATGTTTTTAATCTGCTAATTAGTAGCGAATCATGCCCGTTGTTTCAAATTTTTCCTGTTATCTATTATTTTATCTGATTCAGAAAAATGTTTTATTAATTAATTCCTTTTCCTAATGGATTCTATTTAATTAAGAAAATTTTTATGTTATCGAATTCTACCAAATATATTTTAAAAATAGTTGCAAATATAATTTTAACTTTCTATATTTTATTTTATTAAATCTTTTCTCTTTAACACAATTCCTTCTTTAATTTAAGCAACTATTTGAGAAAACGATAAATTTAGTTTGAAAAAGAAACATACATTCACTGTAGTTGGACTTAGGGTCTTAGTTAGTCCACAGTGAATGGTGAAGTGTGCATATATATATTTATATGCACAGCTTCAGTATCAATGCAAAACTAAAGGGATAAAAATTATTAAGAAAAATAGTACTAACAGTTGATATTTCTAACCTTCAAAAACACTCCAATAAATTTAAATTAGAAGTCATAAATGGTTTAAAATATTAATAGATTTTGAAGATAGTTTAGACTTGAATGAAATCAATAAGAAGATAACTACTGCATTATTAAGAAATGCAACATAGATAGATAGCTGTCATAAAAAAGCAGCAATTTACTAACAAATTTTCTAGTAAAACAAGACAATGTATGACATGCACACACAAAAAAAATGAATATAAAAATATTTAAATGACTTGTTAAGAAGAAGTGAAATCTAAAATTTTGTAAAATGGCATAAAAAAGAATAATAATATAAGAATGTATAAAAAATTATAGAAGAGAATAAAAGTCTTAAAAGTGTAAAACCACATTTTGATATTAGAAAAGTTTTCTGCAATAAGAAAATATAAATCTATTATTTTAAAAAAAGGTAACATGAAATGCTTGGAAGTTCTATAAAGAATTATATAGTAAGAAAAAATGAAAAAACAAAGTTATTTCCTACAGTTACAATATCTTCTGAATTGCCTATCATATTAAATGAAGAAGTAATATTTGAAATTAAATCTATGTAGAAGAGAAAAGCTCCAGAAACAATGGAATTATAATCGATATCTTAAAAAAAGTAGCTGAAGAAATAGAAAATTGTTGGTAAAGTTATATACCAAATGTCTAACTGATAAAGATGTACCTGAATGATTGGAAGAACACAGTAGTAATATTGATATTTAAGAAAGGTTATAAAAAAAATAATTAGAAAATACATCCTATTATAGTTTTTTTTAATAAATTTTAAAAAATCTTTATCAAAATAATTATAACTCATCTGCAATGAACTTTGGATTTTAAATTAAAATAAATATTATTTTAGCACAATAGTTTTCACTGAAGTATTGACAGAAGATATAAAAAGAACCAATGAATATGATTTGCCATTATACTTTGGATTTGTAGAAAAGCTTTTGATTCTGTAAGCATTTCTACAATAATTAAAGCATTTGATCATCAAGATATAAATATAGATATTGTCACATTCTGAAGAATATTTATTAAAATGCATCATCAATAATAGGATTATGGGGTAATACTAAGAATAGTACACTGAGCAGGGTATACAACAAGGTCATTTCATATCTTCAAAAATGCTAACAACAGTCTTATAAGAGTACTTTGTGAATTAAAATGGAAAGCTAAGGTAAGAAAAGTAAATGGAGACTTTTTAAATCCTTTAAATTTTGCAGATAATATGATTGTTTTTGCAAATAATGTTTCAAATATTCAGGAAATATTGCAAGAGTTATCAAATGAAAGTAAGAAAGTAGGATTAAAGATAAATGCTAAAAAGATTAAAATAATGTTCAATGGATTTTCTCATAAGAAAAATAAAGATTGATAATTATGAATTAGAAGAAATTAATAGATACCAATAACTTGGTCAGATTATTAATTCACATGGAAACATAAGGAGTGAAAATAGAAGTAAATTTGAATGAAGTGCTTGTGGTAAAAATTATTTAATATTAAAAGAAAACATGCCTATGTACTTGTAAAGGATGCTTTTTAGTAGATGAGATTATTGAAGAGCTTTAGGTAGAAATAACTTAATTTTAAAAGTAAATATGCCTATGTGTTTGAAAAAGGAGATTGTTAAAACGTGATTTACAGTTCTTACTTATGGATCTGAGATTTGGACACTTAACAGAAGAGCACTACAAAGACTTCAGACTACTCACTAAAATATGAAGAAATGTATGTTAGAAGTAAGAAAAAGAGATTGAAAATGGAGGAAAGAACAAACAACTATCATTGACATTGAAAGATTTAAAAACTGAAGTAAAGCTGGACTGGATATTTTAATAGTAAAATAATCATCTCAAAAAAAATTATGAAAAAAGAGATTTGTAAGCACTTATAAACATGTTTATTTTTACATTTGTTAACAAATTCTAAATTTTGAAAGTTAAATATTAAAATGACAATTTCATAGATAGTTTCATCACATTTGTCATAAAATGCTGGAAAACATGACTTACTTGAGGTAATTTTTCATTGTAAAAATTACAAAAAGAATGCGATTGGTGACTTTCATTTTTACTAGATGACCCAGATCTTGTCCTTCCATATCAGACTATCTGCTAGAAATGTTTGCTTGTCCTTCCATGCAGGGTATCTGTTAAAAATATGTTTGGTCTTTTAGTGGGGAAAAAAATAACAGTAAGAACAGTTTATGAGATATTATGCAAGTTGTAATGTATTTAAAAATATAATTAATTATTATATTATTGGGGGAGGGAGGCATCTAAAATATGTATTCTTTTCAAGTAAATAAAGTGTACTCAAAAAATAAATATCAAACAAAATTTCTCTAAGATAAAACGAATAAAAACTAAATAAGTCAATAAACATCAAAATAAATTTTTTTTATTATGAGCACTGATTATATATATGTATGTGTGCGAGATGCTCATATGGACCAACTGATGTATGAGAGTGGGTAGATGAGGTTGCTTGAAAGTCTGTGTTCAAGAGATTATTACAAAAAAAGTATATTCAAAAAATAAATGTCAAACAAAAATTTCTTTAAGATAAAATGAATAAAAACTAAATAAAATCAATAAATATTAGAATAAATAAATTTATTATGAGCACTGATTATATATGGGTGTGGGAAATGATGTACGAAAGTGGATGGCTGAGGGTCCTTGAATGTCTGTGTTCAAGAGATTATGACAAAATTGTAACAAATGAGTACAATGTTACTGTAATTATGCAATAATTGAATGATGATATAAATAAAATCATAATATATCTTTCCTATTGCACTAAATATGTAGATATAAGATTGAATCTGGATGTGTATATTTTTATATCATTGAAGTGTAAATGGCCTAAAATTTTATAGCATATTGTTTTCTACACATCTGTAATTATGTAAAAAAAATAAGTAATAAAACTAATTGAATACTCACTGATTCCTGGCTGCCCCACAACACATAAATGTTATTGTCTGATTTCAAATTTGAGTCTGGTCATGAAGAAAGTCGTAGATGTGGTTACCATGGTTGTCCTTGCAAATAAAAGACTCCAATCCTTTTTTTTTTTTGATATTGTAGCTTCCAGATCTGAACTTCACTAAAATGAACTTCTAGGGAAAAAAAGGCTCACAAACACATGCATTGGCAATTTCATATCCATATCAAAACTAAAACAAGTGGAAAGAGAAGCCAATTCAGTGGTAAAACAAATTTACGATTAGTAAATTTAAAAAAATTGAGGAGAAAAAAATTTTAAAATTGCATTTCAGAAAAAAAATTGTAAAAAATTCAAATTTCATTGTAGAAAAAAATACATACATCTTTTTAAATGTAACAAAATGGTGGAACAAAAGATCTGAGACCTTTAAGTGCATGCTTTACTGATTCTGCACAAACTTAGTTGAAATCTAAACTTCTAAAAAGGGGCATGTTGGCATTAAAGTTATAAATTATACAGTATATAAATATGTATGCTAGTTGTCAATTTTTTTTTTGCCAAGAGATATCACATTTTATTAAGTGCAGCAGTGACTTAAAATTTTTCAATTAGTGCAGTTGAAGTATTTAAATAAATATTAAAAGTATGATTCTTTTTTTAGTTTATTTATATGCAATTTTGCATACATTTTTTAAAACTGAAAATACATTTACTTTAATAGTGTTATGCTGAATAAAATTTTCCATTTTTTTTTCAGTTCTATATTTTTATATATGTACAATAATGTTACGAAATGTTTTAAAATCGAGCAAATATATTGTTATTTTATAATTAGATTTAGTAATTTTTGATCATTGAAAATTCATTATTATGAAATCATTTTTGTCTTCAAAATAACAATTACAATAACTAAATTACAATATGATGAACGTTATTTTTGCTGTAGCAAAGTATTGTTAGTAAAAAATTTAATCCATAAAAATGAGTAAATACAGCATATAATTTTTAAAAAAGTGTACACATTTTAATATTTAGTACAGTATTAATGTATTTGATTGTTATACAATTTTCTTTTTCTTCTTCCTTTCCATAATATTAATTTCTCTATTTACATATACCATTTCCATCCTTCTTATACACTTAACAATATTATTTTTTTGCACGAAAACTTTATTCTTACAGTTTCGATTGAAATGATTATTTATAATGGTCAGATTAAGATATATGTTTTGATTATGTATATAAATATGTGTATAAAATATATTAATTGTATGATTATATATTCGGATATTGTAGCTCTGATGATGACTGCAGGACAGTAGAAACTGTAAGTGTAAAATTTTGGTGTAAAAAATAGTATTGTTAAGTGTATAAGAAAGTTGGAAATGGTATTTGGTTGTAGTATGTCATTAAAATATGATTTTGGTTATTTATTATATTGAATGAAACACCTTTTTTGGGCTTTGTAATCATTGGTGATGAAAATCTTTACTTTGGAAATATCATTAATGAACTGATTGTCTTGCAAGAGCATTAGATGAAAATTAAATAAAAAACACTGTTCAGTACATTCATTAATCATATTTTAAGTTTATGATCAAAATATGCGTATTATATTGTGTATTATGAATAAACTCTGTACTGTACAGTTTCAGTATGAAAGTCATTATTTTGCTTTTGGATGATATAGCATTAATAACTATCCTACAACATCAGCAATCTTATAAAATGGGCACCAAAAAATTAAAAAAAAATTTTTTTTATGATTGTTTTAGTGGTTAATCGATTGTAAATCAAAATAAGGGGTACAAATTGATGATGATCGCTATTGTGAATCCTCACATAAATGACAAGCACTAAGTGAGGTATAGGTGTATATATTTTCTATCAGGAAAAGATAAAGTAATAGAATATTAAAACATGTGAATGAAATGTTTGTAATAAAAATATTACGTCTCTGGGAAATAAACATTAATGAAATTGAAAGTCTAATTTCTTGAAAATTTTCAGTATGGAAATGGCACTCAATGTATCAGATAGATGTCCTGCATTTGAAAGCAAATATTTCAAGTATAAAATAGAAAATGTAAAATATATGCAAAATTGTATATGACAAACCAAAAATATATTTATCAAATATGCATATATAACAATATCAAAAGCTATATTGAAGCATGTGGTTGAAATAATAAGTTAGTTAAAAATGTGTCTTCTCTCTCTCTCTCAAAGCCAATAGAAAATACAGGCTCAATCAGGTTCTCTGAACATAATTTCATGCTAAAAACATGACAATTTTGATTTTCTGTGATTCTAGCTGTTATTTATTAAACATATTTGAATTAGAATTGAAGTTGTGCATTAAACTCTCTAAAAGCAAACACGTAATATATACCATCAAAAAGCTTTTTTTTTTTGTAATAGCAAGATATGATATATACTGTGTATGAATCAGAAGGGACTATTATTATTAAAAAAAAAGTACATGGAAAAGTTATTAATAATATCTAGTAATAATTTTTAAGTCTGAAATTATTAATTTTTTAAATTCTGATATAAACTTTAATTTTATATCAGATTAAATATATCTATAAAATTAATATAGATTCAATCCATGACTTTTTAAATTACAAATTAACACATTTCTGACATAATTGTTTAGATATTACTTATTTCTTAACAATATGATTATAATTCAAACATATAATTCAAGATATTGGAAGATATAAATAATTCCGATAATGCATTTTGATTGAACCAGTCTTTTCAGGTTTTTCAAATTATTCATATACCCCAATGCCATTTATCATTATTCTTTATATATCTAAGGAATATTATATCAATTCAAATTAGAAATGTCACTTTTGCAGCATGTATATATTTAGATATTACCTTATTTAATACATTATATAATTTTAACATGAATCAATATTATACTAAGTAAACAAATATCTTCCAGAACAATATTAAAATTTACTGAATATTCATGTGAAATACATATTAAACTATTTAAATTAGTTAGATTTATTTTATCTCTTGTAATTCAACATGTTAAGAAAGGAAAGTTTGTAGTTTATCTTTTATAATTCATTTAACAAATGCCCCTCTCAGAATAACTGATTCATTTTTCCATTAAAAATTATTTGGCCAGGTTAGTACATATATATTTTAAGGTAATCTTGATCTAAGTTTATATTTTTATGAAAAATATTAAATGCACTTTATGATGTACGTTATTCATGTTTAAATTAAAAGAAATGCTGATTATGTTTAAATCAAGATTTTACAAGTAGACTTAATATACCTTCTATATACTTCATTTGAATCAGCATTAATCATTCATAAATATTTTGGAATTCTTACTAAAATTGCATTTCATAATAAAACATTTTCATTCACTACATTTTTTTTCAAAAGATAGTTGCTGGAAGTTGGAATGCATATAGACAAAAGATAAAACAACCTTAAAATAATCTTGCAGAGGAAAAGCCTCTTCAATAACCCATTATAAAAAATACACTGAGAGAGAATGCAATATTCAATATATTTGTTAATTGCCAAGTGTTGAGGGCAACTAAAATATAATGTTCTAAAAAAATAATAATAATAAAGAGTGGATTTGTTTTGGAATGTGTGATATTTATATTTTTATTTTTCAGTTTTCCTTGAAAAAGACTATATTATAAAATAGTTGAAGCATTGGTGTGTAGTTATATTTTTATAATAGTCATATAAAATCAAGTTTTAAAAAGAAGTTTGGTGTATTTATTTATATATGGTTATGCCCTAAAATATATACCCAGAAATACTATGAGAAAAATTTGGCAAAACAATATTTTTCTTAGTTGTTCATTATTTTAAAATAATATAAATTATACTTTAAAATTGAATTATTGTTTCTGTCTTCAAACACCAGTCATAATAACTATATTTTATAAGCTGTACACCTTATGTCATATAACCCCCTCCCTACATATGTTAATATTTGCACATAATTTGTAATTAATAAAGTTTATTTTATAAAAAAAAGTGTTGAGGGCTTGAATAATTGTACTTCTTTGGTTTACTTTAAAGTGAGAATAGATGGAATATTCATTTTCTGATCAATATTGTTTAATTATATTAGCTAAGAGCCAATTGTTTACAAGAAAAATCCATATATATATTCTGACCTCCATAACGGTATCGGGCCCCTAAAGTTGAGCCGCGACAATCTGCCCTCTCACTCTGTTGTGTAACTATGTACACATCGAGCCCACCATGTTACGCCACAATCTACCCTTTCACCCTACGTGTAATTACGTGTATATGTGTACTCCACTTCCCCCAAAATAAATAATATAACATAGTGAAAATCGCCTAACCGGGTTCTAGCTCTAATAATTAATGAGATATTCAATAAAATGCTTTACTAGCTCAAGTTTCTTAAAATTAACTTAGGTTCTGTTTTAAACTAACTCAAATAACTATTCTATAATTCATGAGACTAGAAGTGGAAATAAAGGGTGACAAAGTAGATTACATTGAGATAATATCCCATAGGATACCACCTCAATGGCATAAGAACACTATCCCCCTTTATACTACTATTACATATAGTAACTACATAGTATTCTTATGACTTCTGCAACTTCTAATCACTAAGACTCATTTAACAATTAAAGTATCAATCTTTTATGGATAATAACAATAATAGTAATTATCTAGCTCCAATGAAATAATCTCAGGTTCTTAAATTTATTCAAGGTTAAATTAAAATAAGGTAGCAAAATATGATAAGGGATTTTGTGTCATAATTTACTACTCTGAAATTAGATTAATAATAAAACAATAATAATAATAATCACAATCTTCATTGTTTAATCTAACTAGTACAGCTTTTCTTTTATCGCAAATTTATAACCGTAATAAATTAGTTAATAATCTAATATCCTCTTTTTTTATCTTTAAGTAATAAAATAAATTAGTAAGTGGCAGTGTTTAGATAATCTGATAAATGAAGCAAATGGCAACTAATAGCATACAATTTAGCAAATTATTATGACAATGGATTTATGACCAATAACGCAATGCAATTTTATAATTATTCAATTACAACAAAAAAAAAAAAAATCAATAAATATTTAAGATTAAGTATACTTCTCTATTTATATTTTGTGCAAACAATTATATACTTAGTTTAATGACGGTAAACATACCCTACGAATTCATGCAATGATGTAGAGAAAACAAAACTCAGACACAAGTTTTAATAAACAAATTTTAGAATTTTATTAACAACAATCAAAATTAAGATAAAACAAACAAATCTATTTACATTTATTTACAAGGGCTATCCTCATTTCTTTTAACACTACAATAGTTGAATTATACATTTTTAGATTTCTTTTATAGTTAATTTAAATTATTATACCTTTTATAAGTTATTTATTTGTTTCTCATTAGGTTTATTATATTACTTATTTTAATTATTTTATGGGTAATACTATTCTTTACCTTTTCATATTAAAGTTACCGTATTATAAATTATATATGTGGATAAACATCATTTATAAACATTATAAATTTACAATCAATATGGTTTTTCCTCTTAAAAAAAAAATTACATTTTCTTGTAACTCTATATAAGTCACTCTGCATATTGTTCAAATATTATTACTACCTATAACGTTTGTTCTCTAATGCTCGTAAACTCTAATACATTCATTCCATAAGCCATATTCATGTATAATGCCATAACACGGGCTTAATTATCTCCTGTTTCAGTTTCACATATATTATAATTATCGAATGTTATTATATTCTTTAAATATGCAATACTTATATTTTTTAAATATAATCAACAATAAGAAAAAGTGAAATCATATTTAATATTTTTGTATATTTCTATTTGGATATATTTTTATAAAATTATAGTTCATTTCTTAAAAATTAAAATAATTCTCTGATTCCTTCCTTTCTTAGGATATCTGCATCTTTCTTTTAATAATCATAATCTATTCTTCGTTAATACTTAACTATTCTTATTTCAAATAACAACATGACATACATTCTAAAATATCTATTGTTTCTTTTCAATAGACTTATCAAATAACGATGTAGTTGCAAGAAATACAGATAAAGATAGCGAAAGATGTATAGGATATTGGGAAGATAGATAGATAACTTATCAAACTATATACTTCAAAATGTATGGAACAGTGTGAATAGGTCTGATATTCATTGTCTAATAACCCTGGCGATAAGCATGATGTGGCAGCTATTTATTCAGCTTTACCAAACATCTAATACGATTCACAAGAAATATAAAAATAACACTGTCCATGACAACATGTGTAACAGTCGTAGGGCTTTGTTAACTATGCTGATTACCATCTAAAACTACTTATTATTTCATTCCCTGTAGCATCCTAGTTTTTTAATACATCCTCTTGGTTTCCGAATCTCCACGTACTACCAAGTCACTACCCAAACTATCTCTCAAGATTTTTACTGTGTCCAACATCGATAAAACTAATTACCTTTTAAAACAATAAACAAAATTCACTAATATAAAACATTTCCCTATTCCATAAGAACAATTTGTCTTGCTTTATTACACTATCGGTTCAACATCTATGTTTTGTTAAAATAGCACTTAAATATCCTAATCGGAAAAATTAACAGAAAATATGACATAACCATCGGTTATATTGAACTATATTAATAACACATAAAATGATTATTGTATGCATATTTTTAAAAAATCTAATTACATCTCAAAGTGTTTTAGAGTGTTGTTTTTAAAAATGCGTTTTACAATAATTATAACAATAAAACTTTTGCACTACATTCATTCGATTCATAGCTGATCTAAATAAATAAAACATACATTATATCATTATTAACTATAAAATGTACCAAAATAATCTTTACCTTCCTATTAGAGTTCGTAGTAGGTTTCTTTCTCCTCGAGCATCGCAAACATACAAAATTTCCACACACATACAATTTTATTTGAACATTCAAAATCACAACGTATTATTTTATATAATGTTATATTGCGAATTAATGTATTTGTTTCCCTATCGCTATCTAAAACTTAATGTTTAACTTAGATTAATAAAGAAAATAATTTAAACCATAATCACATATTTTTCTGGCGGTAAATCTTGGTTAGTCCCATAATATTTATTATTTCTTCTTTGTCCGAATGTTCTTCTTTCTGATTATTAAAGTTTTAAATAAATTAGTTCATTTAGTAAACTGTTTAGATGATCTTTAGTTTCAATGTTTAATTCAAAATTATAAAAAAAACGTTTATTTAGTTATCCCACGAAGCTTTTAATGTTCGGGCGAATATTACCTCGGCGCGTTGATGCATCTTTATTTCTAGCAGAATTACAAGTATTTAATCATTACGGTACCAATTGCGTTCTCCATGGATCCAATATTTTATATTTATTTTTCTGTAAAATATTTTTTTTTTCTTCTTTAGGCAAGTGTTTTCCTTGGTAAATTTCACTTTCATTCATTATTAATTTATATACAACATTTTCGATCTTTAACTATTTCTGGAGTATTTGCTCAAGTCATCTTAAAGAAAGCAATTCAAATTATTTCACTAATAAAAATTCTTTTGTCCATTTATTCTTATACGAATAATATTTATTTTTATTTTCCCTTATATTCATTAACTTTGCGCACAATGTCCTTTCATTAATTTTATACGCACGAAAGCAGTTTTCATAGTAATACGCTATACAAACTATATCAACGAACGACATTAACATTTTTGGAATATTATAAAATTTACAATTTGGTTTTCAGAATCTATCCATTTTTTATTGAAAATTCAGATTATATTTTGATAGAATCCACTGGCAGGTTACTGTGGAGTTAGTGAAACATTATTATGAGAACTTTTTTTAAAATTTTATTCTTAGATTCTCTTCGGAAGATTTTAAATTGTCAATGAGTTTCTTTCAAAGATATTATTAAAGTTATAATAAAATTGACTAATAAATTGAAGAAAGAAAGAAATTTTAAAGAGCTTAAAATTTTACCTCTGCTCTGGAGTCAACACATTTTTGTTCTCTCAGTTTATACAATTAATTGGCGCGATTTTTGTTGTCTGCCAAGATCTATCTTTTTATTGGTCACTCCCTTCTTTGGTTTATAAACAATTTCTAAAGCTTTAAAATCGTGACGTAATAGACTTAAATATTAACCTATTATTATTTTTAAATTAATTATTATCTATTACAATTTAATTACTTTTAAAATAATTTTGAAACAATAATTAATAAAGATGTATAATACTTATTTTTTATTATAATGTGTGACAATTCCATCCAGTTCTATAATATACTATTTAAATATTTTAATTATTTGTATTAATTTAAACTGGTGCTTATACATAAAATATTCCAGACAGTCACGTAGACATTTCCGGTGTTTAGTCTAGTTTTATCTGTATTAATAAATTTGCTACTTATATCATTTAAAATGATTATATAAAATTTTGAAAAATAATTTAGAAAAATATAGGACTAGATGCAATCCCCACCATCACAATACTTATTATTAAATATATTACATTAATCCTTTACTGTTTAACTATAGTTTATAATACTAAATACTATATAATATTAATTTTAAAATTTTTTAGTAATTGACCATTTATAACCATCATTGACCCATAGAAAAGGGCACAATATATTGCTTATAATACTTCTTTCATATACACTTCAATGCAAACAAATTTTGTTAAAAAATTTCTTTATTTTATTTTTCAGTTTCAACTGACCAGCTGTCTTCATCAGAGCTACAAAAAAAATCCTAAGCATGTTGAAAAAATATATATTATGTATATACTTCACTGTATACATATACTCATAATATGTATAAAGTAATAATCTTGAAGACAAGATGAAAATGGTTGTATTTTTATCTAATTAATTGATTACATTTATACAAAAGGCATTATTTGCAAGTTTATTAAAATAATTTCTAGAAAGTCTGATTTATAAAGGAATTGAAGATTGTTATTTCATATATATTATTATGTATTCTCATTGTTACGTAATTAATAGCTGTTATTTATTTAGAGCTATTAAAATTAATGGAATGTATATACTATACATGTATGTATGTTACATTTTCTACTTAAGAAATACTCTTTAAAGATTAAATCATAGGATAGGAAGTACATCAAGTAATAATCTTTGATGTCACTATAGTTTAACTTTCCATTTCATTTTGACTCTTAACAAAATTATTTTTACATTATTTTAAAACTAATACTGTAACTTTTAAAACTATGTTATAAAATAATGAATTCTTTACAAGTTTAAATATATACATAGAGATATATATTGTGTATGTATATATATGTTTAATTCAAATATGCATTTTGCTAAACTGGAAATCTTGCATAAATTAAATGCTCAAATTTAAAATAAATCAGCCAGTAATGTACACTTAGCATTTTGATATCAAGCTAAAATACTGGAATCATTGGCATCTGAAGAGTGATGCTGATTTTGAATTATTTTTCCAGAACTAATTAGCTGGTTTTTTAAACCTTATTTAGGTAGTTAATTTATGTATACATTGTATATACAAATTGAAAATGCAGTTTTTTTAATGTGTATTTTGGCAGTTTCATTAAATTATCTTAATGATTACTACTGCTTTGATAAATTTTTGCAATAAAATGTACTTTGCTTTTAAATTTGACTTTTTTAAAAAAAAAAATTTTTTTTAATGATTAATTGAATTCTGATTATTTGCATTTGTATAGTCAGTCAATTTCAAATAAATGTTTGAAAGTAATGAAAGAATTCTTTTTACCTTTTTTTAAAAAAAGTATATACAGTATTTTTATTTTATTAGCATAATTTTTTAATTGGTTCATCTTAATGTTTGTTTAATCAGACAAATGATAGTGGGGGAAAAAATCTGCCAAAAGACTCATTTTATTTAATATTAAATTACTTCTGAATAATTATTTGCCTTTTGTTTAGTTCTGCACTTTAATTTCCTTTCATCTATTCATTTTTGTTTTCTCTGTTCACCCATTTTTCCATTCTTTCAATTCATGTACATATATATTGTAACAGGATACACCCATATGGTGGTAATTTATATACTTTACAAAAAGGAAAAAAATGTACTGAAGAGAAGATAAGGGTATGCACATATATATTATGTTTTTAGTTTCACTTATACTTTACATTAATTAACCTTTTTCAAGTATACATTGATTCTGGATCATAATTTTGTTTTGTTAACAAAGATTCTCACTCAGACTGAATCTAGTTAGTTGGTATTCTATTGTCTAGTAATTTTTTTTATTTAAAAAATTAATCCATCTAAAGTTTTGTTTTTACTTCTAAACCAGAAATGTACCTGACCTATGGAAAGGCTGTCATTTTTGTACTTTTTTTTTTAATTAGTTGCTTTAACAAATTTCATTCATGGATGGTGTTACTGTCTTGTATTTCTCATAGGTTTTTTAATTGGTTGCTTTAACAAATTTTAATCATGCATGGCATTACGAACTATGCAGTATCAAACTACATGCTTTCAATTATACACTAACCTAAACTAAATGTAAATATGGTACTATAGCATCTAATTTTTCCCCTCACTAAATATCACATGTCAAACATAAATTTATGTACTGTAATCACATTTTCTTTGTGATTTAAATACTATACCTATTCAGTTCTGTACTGTAGTTAAAAGCACATGTATTGATTTTTTTTTTCTGAGCTTTTTTTTCTTCCATAGAAAGACCATCATATTTTGCATTAGTTTTGTTTACTTGGTTGTTTTAACAATTTTTTTTTTGCTTTGTGGAATTACTTGCTAACAAATGTACTTGGCCTATGGAAGGAAGGAATTACTTCCTTTGCATAAAATGCTTTGTAAAAAAATTGTTGTCTATGAATGGTGGAACAAATAATCGTTTTTTTCCTTGAAAAATATGTCCTCTAACAAGAAGTGTTTAACTTGAATATCATGTGACAGCATTCAGACAAACATTTAGAGATTTTATATATAAGATGATGATAGCTCAATTATTGCATATTATTTTATAGCAATTTTTTGTTTTGTTTATGAAGATAAAAAATAAATGTTTTAAATTATATTTAAAGTTGAAAAATTGACTTTGAATATAATTTTATTTCAGTAACATTTTTATTAATAAGCAAAAAATGTATTAATTCTTATATCTATTAATGTTTTTTTAAGAATGTGAAAAAAAAAAAAAATATCCCAGAAGGCTAATAAGATGTAAATATTTTTAAAATTATTTCTCATATTATTAAAATTAAAAAAATGTTTAAATATTAATTTTTTAGTAATTTTGTAATTATTTAATATAATACTTATGATAGGAAGTAATTAAATTTTACTACAATTATGATTTAAACTGAAGGCCATGTATATGATAAAATTAAATGTATATTTTTAGCTTGAATTTCATTATATTTTTTAGGTTTGCCTCTTTCTGTAAAAAATATAATTTATGATTATTACTTAAAATTTAAGATCAGATATGTTGAAGCCTATCATAACATCATGGCTTTTAAGATGTCATTAAAGGTTTTTTTATTTTTAGAAATGGCCTCAAAATATGTTATTGCACAGGATGGCAAAATTTCTAGGGCAGGACCTGAATATCACTAATGTATTTGGCCAACCATCTGCTAAATCTTTATAATTTAAACATTCGATATATTTAGATATTTGGCATATAGCTTTGCAAACAATTTCTTTGTGGTTCCTTTTTATATTTATCATAATTACATTTAAATACCAATACCTGTAGAGTTTTGATAATGTAATGAAAGATAAATGTTACAACATTCAACAACAAAATAGATTATGACTATAAAAAGAAAGATTTATTGATGCTAAGTACTTTCTATACAACCAGGTATTATAATCATAGCAGAATAAAAAAAGTTTAGAATTGTGATGCATAGGTAATGTTGAATATGAATATCAAGGGGATCTAAATGAATAAATACTGAGAAAATTTGCATGTTAATAAGAAGGAAGGGGCTATGGACACCAGTTCTTAAAGACCAGAATCCTGGATTCCTTTTTATTAATAATGATGATAGAAAGAAAAAGATTAATGAGGCTTTATCATCAGGAATGCCATTGCCATAAATAAAAAGGAATCCAGCACCCTGCTTTCTAAGAAATGTCATCTATAACTCCTCACTTCTCATTAACATGCAATTTTTCTCAATATTTATTCATTTTGATCCCCTTGATGTTCATATTCGACATTACCTATAGATCACAATTCTTCATTTTCCTTTATTCTGCTATGATTATGATATCTGGCTGTATCGAAAGTATTGAGCGTTAATAAATCTTTATTTTTATAGTCGTAACCTGTTTTGTTGTTAAATGTTGTAACATTTATTTTTCATTACATAATTACGTCTTTTACTGAAGCTTTTCTATTCTCCATATATTTAATCAGATGTCTCATTTTTGCATTTAAAATAATTGTAATTTCAAATGACATTGTGATTACAAGGACTACATTGCGTTCTTATTCATTATTATTACATATTTATAAAATTCTTCCACACTCTTTAGGATGTTGTTCATCATTCTAATTATAATAGTAATTTTCCTTTCAATTCCAATATATTATGTTCTTAATAATTTTTTTTCTTCTAGATATTTTTTTCTCCATTTCACAATATTTCCATATATCATAATTACCTCTTTTCAGAATTATTTTACAGATTATCATGTTCAATTATTCTAAATGAATATGAATTTTTAGTATTTATATATTCTTTCTTTTCTTCATGCATTATCTCAATAGGAAATTTTAAAGTAAAAATTGAATTATCACTTCATATGTTGAATTTTTTTTATTTCTATAAACACTTCTCAGAAAGCACCGATTTAGCAGATACTATATAGTAGATTATTATAAGTACATTTTGGCTAACTAACTTTCTTATTGAAGGATCATTAAAAAGGCAAATTAAACAAAACCTGGTCCTGAAAACTCTATTACTATTGCTGTTTGGTATCTACTAAATTACACGTTTATTTAAAAATAGTAAGATTGTAAAAAGAGAAAGATATCTGCTGTTAATTATCCAATAATCTGCATCTATCTTCAGGCAACAAACTTAACAAATGTATATATTATTTATAGTTAATTGTCAATAAATATGAGCAATGCCATAAATCCTGATTAAAATTTAATATTTTTTCTATCCATTTTTAGCTTTTTTTTTTTATTAAGGAAAAAAAAATACAGGTGACTGATCACCTGCTACATGAAGTTACAAAGTGTTCAATGTTACAAGGTAAAACAATTATTGACCAGGTTTACAAAATACATATGCTCGATAACAAATATATCCATAAAAGGGTTGTATAATTTTGCTTAGGGTGTATCTATACATGGACGAGCACAGATCTGCACTGCCCAAAAACAATTCATCAAGGGGGCATAGCAGCCCATCAGAGTGGAAAAGGCGCTGAAAACTTTGACCCTGTACCTTCCCAGCAGGTTTTCCGGGTAGTGGCGATAATCGTCAACAGCCCGTACCCATAAATAAACCAGACCCCCAATGACCGCCATCATCAACCCCTGTGGAAGAAATGAGGAGTGCAGACCTGTGCCCTCAAATATTGCAACAAAACTCTATTGCTGTTACAAAAATGATAATTCTAGCTGGAGTGTCTAGCATCCAGTTTGTCAAATGAATTTGTCCGTGGTTATGATCTTGATAAAAGAATTGTTCGCTTTTATTCCTTAAATTTCTCAATCCTTATTAAAAGTTATCCATTAAGTGACTTCGTTAAAACAATTGATTTTTCATCTTCCTCATCCGTTAAATCCAATATATTGTCATAAGTCTCTTGCATAACGTTATTTACCCCATACTTTGATTGTAATGCCTCTTCATATTTAAATTCTTGGTTATTAACATTAAATAATTTGTGTGACTTACTTCTCTCATTAGTTTCAAATTTAGATTTTATAGATTTGTTCTTATTAATCTGATTTGCTTTTAGATAACGTTTTCAATTTTAAACTTTTATTAATTGGTTTCGCTTTTTAGATAACATTGTTTTCAATTTTAAACTTTTCGAAGCCTTCAACGACATTCGCTTTCTCTTTGCCTTGTGATATGTTGGGTGACATATAGTCCAAATCACCTGAGGTATTTTTTTTGTTAACTGGATTCTCTTCTTCCATCAGTTGTTTATTCATATTGCTGTTTTCTTGACTCACATTTTCCTCTCTATTCTGCACTTGATTTCACTCTGCCATTTTTGTTTTCACAACGATGTCAGTTAAACCCTTGCTGCTGTTAGGAAACTAAAAGTTTTATTCATTTTGATACTAACACTTAAAGGCAATGAGTTTACCCTCAGTTTAGCTTCAAAATATTACAGTGAAGCTTTGTTATCTTTTTTTAATTCTACCTAATATAGGGGGCCTGAAACTAACACTGTATTCCTAGAGCCACTAGGTTTAATTTAAAAACTATCAAAGAAAGTATCGAGATAAATGAAAGTAGTTCACATGCTGAAAGCTAATCAAATAATCAGAATTGCTTTGGTAACTCTTTGTAATTTCAAAATATATCTGTGCTATTACAAGTAGTATTCTTATAAAGAATTATAAAGATTGCTTTTCAATACCTTTGTGATTGGCTGAGATATTAAATGAATTTATATTTGTGCAGGTGTAAATGCATTGATCATGTTTTTCGGTTGCAAACAGAAGAAGCATTTTTGTTACAAAAAAAAAAAAAAAAATTGGGGCACTCTTCAGAAGAAAAAGAAGAATGAAAATTATCTTAAAACAATAAATTACAAAACTGAACAATTATTTTTTGCCCTTCATTATTAGCAGAAAGCAATTTCACTTGAATTGGATCTCTTATCTAAAATTTTATCTAGCAAGTGCAATCTATTTGCAAATATCAATGACTACATCGATGATATACATTAGTAATCAGTGTTGAATCTAAATCATTCTAGATTCATTTAAATAACGAGAATATAATTAATTCTTTTACTAACACAAAAGGAGTGGCTAGTATCTAACCACTAATATTTTTTTTCTGTATTTGCATTATTATTCTATCAAAATAATTTTCTAAGTTGATGTTTTTTTTTCCTAGAGTCAAATCAAATTAATCTAAGTAAAATTTAAAAACAAAAGACGAGAAGGGTGTTTACTAAGTGATTTTTTTTTATTTTTAAAAGTTATTAAAAGTGATCAATTTTAATCTTCACCTTTTTTATACTACTAATAGATAATTTGAGTCACTCCAGAGAACTATGAAGAGAAGCAGGTGAAGGGCAATTGGAATTTCAGAGTTATCAACATCATGTCTTGGCAAGAGAATTGAAAGTTAGGCAAATAAGTAAAACCACTTTGTCTTTTCATCTTAATCAATAAAAAGAACAAAAAGAAAAATTAAATTAAAAAAAAACAAAACTGAACACGCTCCATTTACTTTCTTTAAATTAGTGATGATTTTAAGTGCAGAATTGTCAATTATTCAGTATATATATTTTTTCCATTGAATATATAAAATAATATATTTTAAATATAAGAATAAATAATAATAAAAAAACCTTAAGTTTAGAGAGTATTGTTGAACCATCATAATCAATTATATAATTTATTACAGTGATTGTTTTACATTATGAATGAGAGCATTTTAGTGCCCTCTATTATTAGCTCATTATTTAGATAGGATATAAATATTATTAATAGCCAAATTCTGAATTGTGATCTGTGACAATACAAATCTCATAGGATTGTTCCAAGGAAATAATCTTTTGTATTTGTTATATAAACAAAGCATCTTATTTCATATTTGTTAATGTTTTACCCAAATAAAAAGCTGGAATTATGAAAGTTTATCATGCAATAGATCACATACAAGTATTAATAAAAGTTGTAGAAAAAATCATTGAATATAAGTAGCAGTTGTACTTTGGATTTGTAGATTATGAAAAGGCATTTGATTCTATAAGCATTTCCACAGTGAATAAAACTTTGAAATAAAAAATGCAAGTGTTGATTATATTATATGATGAAACATTTACAAGGATGTATGACATAGTGATGTCAAGTTTCAAAACTTTATACAGTAGTTTTATGGCAAATATTTTGTGGATTAAAATGGGAAGCTAAAAGAATAAATGCTAAAAGTACTCAAGAAGTATTCATTGGATTTTTGAAAAAGAAGAAAATAAATATTGATCATAATGAATTGTGAATACATAGATAGATTATTAATAAAGATGTAAACATAATGGATGCAATTATTCATAGAATTAAACTTAGATGAGAATACTTTTTATAAAAGTAACTTAATATTTAAAGAAAATATGTTTAAGAATTTGAAGAGAATTTTTAGTAAACGTGTATATTAGATCTGAGACTTGGATTCTCAATAGAAAATTAATATAGAAACTTTGGTACTTGAGTATTAAAGCTGCAACATGGAGCATATATTAGATCTACTGCACCTGTTTACATTCATACAGTCTGTTAATAACTTTGTAATCTTGTGATCTGACCAAAATAATGTGTACACAGATCTTGTATATGACTTTTTTCGACCAAATAAATATAACGTGTACATGGATCTTGTACATGGGTATTTTGGCAAGAATTACAAAGTTATCAGAAGGTTGAAACAAATGTCAACAGGTGCAATAGGACTAACACATGCTCCATGTTGCAGGACTAAAAATAAGTAAAAGTAAAAAAATAGTAAAACTTATAACATTAACAAAAAGCTTTTAAGAACGACATTTAAAATAAATGCAACTTTCACAAGTATGTATGACTTTCAACATGAACAAACAACTTTTAAGAATGACTTTTAAAATAAAATTTCAACATTAACAAGTTTCCAGAAAATTTTTTTTTTAACTTTCACAAATATGTACGACTTTCAACATTAACAAAAAAAAAAGTGACTTGAAAAAAAAAGATGCGACTTTAAAAAACTAATAACTTTTAAGAATGACATTTAAAATAAAAAATTCAATGAGATATTACAATAATGACACCGTTAATCAAAATAATAGTTGGTTTAAATATACACCAAACAAACAGTAAATGATTTTGATTTTTAAGTAATTTGGATAAAAATACATTAACTATATTCCTACGACACTTACCATGTAATATATAACAGGAATTTACACATTAAAACCAAAATTTTAAATAAACTATTACCACAGAAAATGGAGATCTGCAGTAAAAATTGTCCCTCCAAAAATGAAACCACGTGATTGCAAAGTATGCTAGGGATTTTCATAAAACTGTTAATAAATGTCTTTTTTTTAAATAAAGAAATTAAATTAAAACTACAAAAAAAGAGTAAGTATTAATTATTATACTTTTATATAAAATATTCATCTGTTTCCCTACATAAGCCACCAAACATCCATGTCCCTTTGCGAATGCCGATTTTAATATTGCATCCTCGGACATTAATGAAAAATACAACAAATAGCTGAAAATTTCGAAGTATTACAAAAAAAAAAAGATCGCGTTGAAAAAAAAAATCTTGTTGATAAAAAAAAAACATGTTATCATGTATACTCACAGGGATTATTTTCTTTCAATCTGGCATCATCGCGACTTTACACATTTATTGTGGGTGCGAAAAGACCTATCTCCCCTACGTTGCAGCTTTAGTACTCAAGTATTGAAACTTTATATCACCCAGTGAAATAGGGAGAGATATATTTTAGGAATAATGAGAGGTCAAAAGCAAAATATATGGGTGAACATATAAATAGATATCATTGACCTCACTGAAAGAAAAGAATGATATGAATATGAAATAATAGAGATGACAGTAGATGAACATCTGAAATCTTAAACTGAATTCTAAGTGAATGTAAATTATGTAGAAAGAAGTCTTGTGTGAGATGTATCAATTTTGCTGGAATGTTGTGAAAAGAAAATCTCTGGATTGGAAAAATTGGATTGCTGTTGTAGAAATCTTCATCTTGCAAGGGATTACTGATTATTGAAAATGATGTTGACTGAATATAAACTGAAAATCAATCAGGCGATGAACTCAGCTGTAGGACCAGTTCACAGTAGATGGATATTAGAATGACCTTCAGAATGATACTAAACTATGAATAGTCACTAAACAGTGACGGATTTAGTGTATATCCTGCAGTTTTGATTTGATATATCAAAAACTAGTTCTTGCTTATAATACAAAAAAAAAAAAAAACCACATCTTCCATTTGTTAAATTAATGTTGGTTCATTGAAGGTTAAAGATTGATTTTGTTATGAGCAGTTTTTATATCTCATTTTTGTACTTTTATAGTTTTTTTTAAACCTTATTGTGGTCATGAAGTGTGCAATCACATTTCTGTTCTTTAATTATATACTTAGCAATTTTGACTATTTTTTTTGAGTGTAGGTATATATATATATGAATACATGAAATATGGAAAGTCCGTGATGTAGAGAAAATAGTAATGGATATTAGTTCAGCAGATGGGTCCTTAGTTGTATTTTGTTTGAGACAATTTCATCAATAACAATCTCTGAATTCAATTTAAGATGGAAAGCCCATGTTGCTAAGAAAACAGCAGTGGGTATTCATTTACAGACTGGGAGTACTTTGTTGGGATTTTGCATGAGTCAGTGACAATAATAAGTCACTTGGACGATTAATACTTGGCATATTATTGTAGACTTGGGTAGTTATATATCGCCTAATCATTCAAATATGGTGTCCTAAAAAGTAGTATAAAATAATTTATCTTGAAAATCTGATTAAGACACTCCAATGGATTGTTCA
The DNA here is from genome assembly GCA_028023455.1 of Epiperipatus broadwayi. NCBI lineage: Eukaryota > Metazoa > Onychophora > Udeonychophora > Euonychophora > Peripatidae > Epiperipatus > Epiperipatus broadwayi. Next base: position 6,163,416 of record JAQFVV010006251.1, read on the forward strand.
TTCAAGCAATAATCTATGAGAATAATGATAGTAATGCAGGTTATAATGATAATAATGAAAACCTTTTAATTTTTACTTGCCCGACTCTAAAACTTAACATCTATAGATTTCGGCCCAACTCTGCCATTTCCTTTGCTTGAACATTAATTTTTGCGCAGTAAACTACTCAATTATTAATCTTTTAATAATTTTTATTTAAATATCAGTGCATAGAAAGTGAAAACTTTGCTTATGTGGATTTCTCAGGATCAGAGTGTAGTTAAGGAGTAAACAAAATTTAAAATTGATATAATTGGTCTTAATTGAAATATTGTATTTCTTTTTTATATTTTTTTAAATTTACATAGCACTTTTTATTATTTTTGTCACTTAGAGTTTTAATTGTGTAACAGAGTTATTCAGAATTGGAATTGGTAAACATATATACATATAAAAGCATTTTACAACAATGTTTTACACATAATCAATATTTTGCACATAAGTATACAATTCTTCTATCTGTATATATAGACAATTACATAACAAAACAAAAAACTAAAACTTATATATACATTTCCATAATCTGCCATTCTAGATATTAATGTAAAATAATACTCATACAGAGTTTAAATATAAATTTTTTAATAATATTATTGTACTGAGTATACTTTCGACATTTTCATGTCATATTCATAATCAGTCAATAAACTTTAAATGTGCTAGCTGTTTCTTAATGCAACTTCCTTTAGCATCAAAGTAATTTGTCTTAAAGAAGAAAAGTGAATCGACTCTCACCTGTGGTCCAGGAATTCAGGCACTTTGAGAGGAAGTTAATTATTCCTATTTATTATGTATTATTTAGCAATATATAATTTAATATTTAATAAAATGAGTAGAAAATAGCAGACATGAATTTAAATATAAGATGATATTCTGCTGGTTTGCCATCTAGCCTAATCTAATATTGTCTAATCTTTTAACCATATAAGATCTTGAAATGCCGTCAAAAATGGATTGATTGTTTATAAATAAAATCAATTACTTTGATATTGGAGAGCATTACAATAATATATGGATAGTGCTTTAAAAAGAAAATTATTATTTATATTACTTATAGTTTTCCATTAATGTAAAGTCAAACTTTTCTGATTTTAAGTCATATTCTGGAAGATCTTTAAGAAGCTACATGTAAAAAAAAAATTTTTTATTGCTGCTATATTAGAAAGTTATAATAGAGGAAATTATTGCGATCTTGTTAAAAAACGACTTTCTATTTTCGATGAATTTTTGCAAGATAAAGCTTTTAAAATCACTTTTGGGCAATTTTAAAAATGATATTTGGTATTGTATGTTTGTGTGTGTGTATGTTCATATGTGATTAAATTTTGTTCCTGAGAACAAAACAAAATTTTGTGATGAAATTTTGGAGTCACATTTATTGTGGGCTAACTTAGATGTTTATTGCTGAGCAGCAGAGTCTATTCTTAAAATTTTTAATTTGAGACTATCTGTTTCTGAGAAGTTCTGGTTTGATGCAACTTGAAAAATAATGTAACATGCAGAAAAATTTATTTGACAAAGAATGTTCAGATTTAAAATATTTTCGTTTGAAACAATTTTTAATAAAATGCATTGTTTTCGAAAAATATCTAATACTCAGGAGAACTTATAACTTGGTATAACTTATTAGACATGCATTTTACATCGAATCAACATACTTTTTGGTAAAAGACATTATTTTCAAAATATAATGAAAGTTATTCTAATAAATATTTTCACAATAAATCATTTGATGTGCATTTTACGAAAAATTTTGTTGAACAAAATATGTTCAGAATGAAATTTTAAGCCTTTTTTACTTTAAACTTTTACATACTAAAATTAAAATATGTATATACTTGTGCATGTGGTCTGCACAAATCATGATTGTAGGTTACATATGGTTTATGGCCTGTAGTTTCCCCACCTTTGCTATAAAAAACAATCAAAACTATAAGATAATGAAAAAAACATTTTATTACATGCATCAATAATATAAAAAGAAAAAATATTTAATAAAAGTTTAAGATTTATTTATTTTAAAAAATAAAATGAGTTGAGGAAGATTATATATATGCTACAAACTTGTAAGAGAAAATTTTTATTTCTTGTTGGATGATAAAAGTCTTTTTTTAAATTCTTTAATACAAGTATTTATAGAAACAGTGAATTATGGACCAAAGTTAATGAGAATAATAATATTGGTTTAATGAATTCAAATTGTTTGCTGTTATTTGATTTTTGAACAACATATAGATTGACTAAAACAAATATTTTGTTTGGACAAAAAAAAAATATTCTGTAATATTCCATAAATTATATTATATAGTAAGCCCAGGATGTATGGATATTTGGTTCCAAGATTTTATATGGATATCTGAAACTCTAGGTAACATTTAATCATATTTAATATACAAAAGCTTATTAAAATATGCATTTTTAAAATATATATATATACACACTCATTCCTACCTATGATACAGTTTTATATAAAAATTGTACACTTATGATACCAATGAAAATAATTAACATAAAAGTAGAGTGATAATGGTATGAAAGAGAGAAAAATCATGTGACTGAGTGCACAAAATGAGAAAGTAGATAATGAGAGATGATTCATGACTCTACATACACAGAAGAGTATATATAAAGTTTTATGTACTTAAATCTATGAATTAAAAAATTATATATATATATTCAAACTGTAATTATAATGAAACTATTACAGTTAGAAGTCAGTATTAAAAGCATTTATAGCTTAAACATGCTGAGCACTTATAAATTATTCCAAAAATGATTGCGTGCTACCAGAGATTTCCACTATTCTCATCCTTATTTTCTATTTGTATTCTACTCATTATATAATGCCTAGTCTTTCAGCATTTTAAATAGTATATACATTTGAGTTCATTCGTATGTTGGTAATGCATTTAAAATTATAATGTGTGTCATTATTATTTCATTTATAGGAACAATATTAGACAATTATTTTAGGTAGATGGATTATATATTTTTTTGTAAAAATCTTCAATATTACAGATCTAACTGGATAAGTCATACTCTGACCTACCAGTGAAGTTTTTAGGCATTTTCATATGCAACTCTTTTTGTAAAACTCAATTGTTAAGTCAGTGATATAACAAAAGCTAATGTTACATGTATTATAGTCTCCAGTTTGTACAGACTTCATAGAATTGCGAAGATAAGGACTGCCGACTCAATCATCAAAGGCATCTTCCTCTAGAGTTCCTTAATCAACCTTCCTGTAATTAAAATCAATAAAATTATATATTTATAGATAAGATTTAGTTTTCTCATCTTTATACTGTTAAGATCTATTACCCACAACAAGCTTGTAATTATAGACTCTTAACTCCATTGCACAGCAAATCAGTATTAAGGCATTTTCAGGCATGCTTCGATGTTTTTATTCATTATTACAATCCCTAAAATCTATGACATTGATGTAGTCTCTTTACTTAAATAAGCTTGATCTATGATATACATTTGATTTCCTCGCAATCAACAACTTTCAGCATATCATTTACAGCATTATCTACTGGATCTTGGATATCTTATAGCATTTAGTCTTATAATAGAATATATAAAATTCAAATTTTTTTTTATCAGTTATAATATAAATTTCACATTTGTGTGCTTTAACTTTCATTAATGATCAAAGATATTAGTCATTTAACTATGTAGATAAATCAAAGGTTGGTCATTTAACTACATCGATAAACTTTGTAATACAAATGATGGTAGTTCACATAATAAATACTTCTTTTTTTTTTATCTTTTAAGAAAGAACTTATAAATCTTTCAGATAAGGAACTTTATAGCATTTAATCATCAGGTCTTACAATTGCTACTAAATAGATCAAGGTTGTTTTCTTCTTCAATTTATTTTGCATGCCAAATTGACAGTTTGTTTTGTGTATGTATATCAACTATTTCATAATGACATCCAAAAAAATAAATCTAAGAGCAATTGTGATTGTTTAATAATTAAAAACAGTAACTGCCTAAAATGTTTGTAAATAATTAGTTGTGAATAATTTTTCAATTGATTGTGGGTGTAACTCATCAAAGTATTAATTTAAACTTCACATCATGTTAGTTTAATCCCTAATCATTCACTCTTAGGAAATTTTGTACTCAAGTTTACTTTATACCTGGAATATGAATATAGAGATATTCTTCTGCATCATAAATTGATTTATTAGATCTTGGTCAAATTTGAATAATTTACAAATATATAACTTTAAAATTAATCACACTCATATGTAAACTAAGATAAATGGTAAAATTGCTTTTAAATAGTCACATTGCAGATCAAAGATTTTCAGAACAGTTTCTCACAGAGGAATAGTGAAAGACAAGATATTACTAAAACCAGGTGATGAGGATTAGTATGCTTTTCCAACCTTGTATTTTAACTAATAGCTAATAATATTTAAATACTTACTTACTGATTAATATTATTGAATGGTTGGTTGAGTTAGCTATAGGACTTACTTGAAAGAAAAATGCTAAATCATGTTGGAGCTTAAAAGTTTTTTCCAGTTTTAAAAGCAATTCAGGGGAATGCATTACCACTGTATCACAAGCCTAATATAATTTTATCCTGGGTTGAAATTATAATTATATCTAACCGTAGTTTGCTTATTTGTTTCAAATATAGGCAATTGTTTTTTATGTCTTGAATTGTAATTTATGTTATTTTATATTCTTTGATTGTAATATTATTTCCATATGTATTTTTTTAAAGCTTAAATAACTCATTTTCATTTAGAACTGTCATTTTAAATCTTTCATTATTAAATAGTCAATATTAAATACTTAATCAAATCCATTGATTAATAAGGCTATATAACAATAAATACATTTTATCCGTATATATTATGTTTTTATTTAAAATATAAATTCTTTATTTTAAATAATATGCATTACTGATTAATATGTAAATAAAGATTAAACTTTACATTTGAAACAAGTAAATCATCAATCAAATTAATTCACAGTATTTCTAAATTGTACTCTTTAATCTCTCATAAGCCGTTGAACTAGTGAAAAAAAATACCAGACTGATTTCTTTTACTTTTTTATTTCATGGAATAAATTTTTATTTTTCAAATTAGATAGGAGTTTAAATACCTGAATCTTCCAGCCAAATACTTTAGTTCAACTTTCCATACAAATACAAAGATTAGAGATTGCAATTAATGATCGCTATGAATTAATTTGTTAATTACTATATATGCTTCCAGCATAATGTTTAATCTTTACATTCAGCATATATATTTTAAATATGAGAGGTAATAATATTCTTTTGGATGTTCTAATGGGGACAGTAATCATTTCCTTCCACTGCGAGATATTTGTAATTATCACGATAAAGATTTAATATAAATATATATGTATATTTAGTGTGAATATATTCAACTTTAAAAGATTCTAGTACGCTTCAACAACATTTATAGAGAAAATCGTGTCGTATTTAGTGGGAAAATTCAGTTTTTGCTCAATTGAAGAAGGGAGATTTCGTTCATGATATATATATAATGAAAAGAGGTAGTCATAGCCTACAAGATCGTGGATTGCAACTTCATCCTGCAGTGGATTGATGATGATGATGTATATTATATACTGTGTATGACTAAATATTTTTGCGGATTTCTTCTAGTACGAAAATAAATATTTAGCGAAGAGTTGAATTTATGCTGTTTTATTATTATTTAATTTAATAAATTGATTTAGGAAAATTGCTTTTTTTATTTTCATTAATGAATAAACAAAATATAAAGAAAAAGAAGAATCCCTTAAGAGTTGAGATTGCTGTGGGAATTTATTGTTGACTGTCTCTTTATGATATTTTATCTTCATAAGAAACTCATCAGAATTGGTTATCAATTTTTGATAGCCACCTGAGAATCAAAGGATTAAACAATTAATAACGTTCATTTTGAATTATAGAAGTTTTACAATTTTATGTCTTTTCTCAGCTGAAGATCAGAAGCTAATGTTGAAGCCATGTTTTTGAGATAATATATTTTTTTTGTTACAAGTGCGGGATAAATTTAAACTTTATTCTAGAATCGTCATATCCAATTTATTTTATAGCTATCAGTGAAATTTATCATCTTACTATATTTAAGATTATCCTAAATTTATTACTATCATGTCTACAACTTTGTATCATTGAATTGGAAACTGTTTTAGAATTAAAAAAAGAAAAAGGAGATGGGGGAAGGGAATTCTTTTTTTTTTTACTTAAAAAAATTTGCGTTGAGCTAGGGAGTGTATGACAGTGTTGGAGGAATAGCCAATTAATATAATAATGAGATAGTAAAAATGAATGTGGTAATTTGTAAAAAAAAATGATTTCGAGACTACGTGATTTCAGCGAAAATTATGTGAAGTGATTAATATTTTACTTGTTTGCTGATTTTCTAAAGAAAAAATAATACTCCAATAAGTAGTTGTCAGATTGTGTTTTTTTTCTCTCTGTGACTGGTTGCCGAGAGTAAATAATAATAATTCTTGGCTTGAACGTTTGTGATAATGGTATTTTAGTAATAATAATTATACGTTAGACTATTTCCACCATCTAACATTAATTGTTAAATATTTTTAGAAAAATGCAAACTTTATTTAAACTTCAAATACATTCTACTGCTAGTAATAGCATATACGTTACTATATAAAAATATTTGTGAATGGTATTATTCTCTTCTCAAAGTGTAGTTGACATGATCAATGACAATACTAGCATTGGATTTTTAGATTCGTGAATATTGAATTTCAGATGACTCTTTAACCAACTAGGCCAGGCGTGGCCAACAGTTTTTGTCCAAGGGCCACATTAGAAAGAAAACTTTTTTCACAGACCGGATGAAATATTAAAATTTAAAAATGTTAAATACAAAAACAATTCGTTTAATTAAACAAAATTTTATTATGTAATTAAATAATTTAGTACAAAAAATTAACATAAAAACTAATGTGACGTGTTGAGACGCTTTGCTTCATTTATTATTTTTTTAATATCTGGCTCTATACTTGTAGTAGCTATTTTTAACACAGTCTCTAAATGTAAATCATTCAATCTTGATCTTCTTGTACTTTTATTTAGATTCATTAAGGAAAAAGTTTGTTCACAAATATAAGTTGAGCTGAAGATTACTAAATATTCCTTGGCAAGTTTTTTTAAATTTCCATATTTTCCATCATTCAATTGCTTATAAAAATTGCACACATTTTCTTCTTCTTATTGATATTTTTCATGTAATAATTCATCACATTGTAAATTAATTATTTCTAATTGTATATCAACAGGAACGTCATCTACATGTACAGAAAATGGATTTCGGATAATAGATACAATTTTATCAATTTTCTTGAAGCAATTGAATCGCTGCTCGAAATCTGTTATTAGTGCAAGGATATTGTTATTAAATTCTTGAACTTTTTCTCTTGAAATATTTAATGATACGGTCTCTAACGTTGGAAAATGAACAAATTGGCATTCAATCAGAAGATTTTAACCTTTGTACTAAATCATGAGCATATAAATTTTTTCCCTGTAAACATACATGAAATTCATTGAAATGTGTTAGAATATCCAAAGAAAATGCTAAATCACAAATCCAATTTGGTTCTGATAATTCAGGTAAATCCTCATTTTCTTTAAGTGTTAAAAATATTTTTATTTTCTCTTGAAGATCCCACACACATCTTAAAACTTTTCCCAACCTTAACCAACAGATTTTATTGTGATATAGTACATCTACATAACTAGTATTTAGTTCTTCAAGGAGTCCAATAAATTGCCTGTGTTTTAATCCTTTTGATTGAAGGAAATTCACTAATTGCACAACTTTGCATAATGCGTGTTGATGAATAATGCAGTGTATGGGTATAATTTTATGATTTGGATCAATTTCAGAAATTTTGTCTTCAATTCGTCTTATGAGACCAGTATTTTTTCCAATCATATTTGGTGATCCATCTGTTGTTACATTTACGAATTTTTTCCAGTCAATATTGTATTTAAAAAAACATTTTTCAACCTCTCGGAAAAGATCTTCTCGCTTTGTTGTGTCTTTCATAGGAACAATTGACAAAAGTTATTCCGAAATTTGAAAATCTTCAGTAATAACTGATAAAAATTAATAACTGAGCAGTATCCTTTACATCACAACTTTCATCAAGAGCTATTGGATAAAAATGGGCCAATTCTAAATTATTCAGTAACTGATCATTTAAATTAGCATTCATATCTTCTATTCTTCAGGCAATAGTTTGCCAAGACAGGCTTATATTTTCAATTTTATGTTTAGCTTCTGGACACATTACATCACAAACATCCAACATGCACTTTTTTAGAAATTCTCCTTTGGTAAAAGGTTTTCCACATTGAGCAATCTGTTTTGCTACTAGAAAACTTGCTTCAGTAGCAGATTCTTGTAATCGATTTTGCTGTGTAAATACATTTTGTTGCCGGGTCAATTTTACTTCGAGATCTGCAGCTTGTTTTTTTCAGCTTTCTTCATTTAAATTTTATGCGTAACCTGCATGTTTTGTTTCAAAATGTCTTCTCAAGTTGTATTCTTTTAAAACAGCTATGCTCAAATTGCAAATAAGACAAACCATCTTATTATTATACATAGTAAAAAAATATTTCCACTTCCATTCTTCATTAAATATACGGCATTCAAGATCAATTTTTCGTTTTCTGGAAGTCATCCCTAGAATGAAAAAAATTTTTAGCTTAAAATACGCGAGTTGCGTATTTTTCACCATAAAAAAATTACAATGATAAAAAAATTGACCGCAAATGTATAGGCATGTCAATTAGAAGCTACATCCAATCACGAGAGCTTTATTCGCAATAAAGCGATCGAAACTCGCTCTAGTTTAAAAGCTTCGTTGAGTTCATTACAATAACATATCTATAAAAACTACAACTGTATTACTAAAATCATTACGAGTGGTTATTTAGAAAAATAAAAATTGATTTTAAACAAGTACAACAAAGAGCTTTTAAAATCGTAATTTATTTTTCTTTTTTTAGTTAGTATAATTTATTTTTTAGATAACGTGCAATGAAAATTGTTTTTGTTTCATATTTATCTATTTAATTTAATTAAAGTTAAAATTGGAGAGAATAAAAATGACATGCAGATTACTGATCCAGATAAACAAAAAAAAAATTCATAAGGAAATCTTTTATATAAAAAATTTAAGGGACAAAAGAACTAAATCTTATTTTAGTTACTTACTGTGAATCTATGAACGGCAATGTAATGGAAAGTAACAAAAAAAAAGTGCAGTTTCTATCTTACTTACATATATCAATTTCCAATAATCAAAAATGCTTCCGGGGGCCACATACACTCATGATGCGGGCAGGATCCGGCCCGCAGGCCGTATGTTGGACATGCCTGAACTAGGCTATTCTGAAGAAACAACAGTAAATAACAAAATTATATACCCATCTATGAGAGTTCTCTTGAGTTGTTCATTTTTTTCTAAGGCCAATGAATGGCTTTCAAACAATATGAATAATTATATTAAATTAACTTGAGATTATTTGCCATTGTTATCTGAGCAACTTCTATGAATTTTCTCCTCTTTACTTTTTCCTCTCTATCCAATATTTTATCTTTTCTCAAACATCCTTTCTATCCCATATTTTTTGCCCTTTCTCAATCAAACATATATTCATTAATACAAATATGGCTTGCTACTTTAATTGTATGTAAATAATATTTATTTTTATAAAGCGCAGACAATATATAGAAAGACAAGTAATGAAGAAGGTGGAACCAGATTTTTCTTGTGAAATTCTCTGTCTCAGTGCTTGATCTGATTGGCTGGTGATAGTCATAAGCGCTTGAGAGATTTGCACTCTCTCAGTTTAATTTTAATTGTATGTGTTTTTTTCTTTTCTAATTATCAAAGTGTGCACTTTTAATCATTTTTTTAATGGAGTTTAACAATATATATCTTTCCACATTCACATGATACTTCATAGATGCAATTTTTGTTTTTCAGCATTTCAAGTTTAGGTTTTACAGATGTTAGGATGATTTTAGAAAGCTGTTCTGATCTTATATTGAATGCAGATTTTTTTAGTTTTTTAATTATCCCTGATATGTATGGATACTCTACAATACCAATAATTGTCTTTTGATGTTTCTTGTTACATGTTTAAGGTTTTTTTAATGACAATTGATGGATAACCATTCCTCATGAGAATGTATCCTTTGTAGATTTTTTTTCCAAAATCATTGGCTTCTGCATAACCTTCTTTTGCTCCGGTATATATTTTGTTTTCCTATCTTGATTGGATGTATATGCCGAATATTTTTCTGTGTGTGTGCATAGGTTTTATAAAATAGTTTTGATTTTGCCATGAGAAAGTTATTACACAAACAACTAAGAATGCTAATTTTTGTTCTTATTCTGATTCTATTGTGAATTTAATTGAATGAAATGGGTTGCTGATATATGTTCAGAATGTTTGGAATAGTGCTTTATAATATAGCCATACAACAAATGTATCAATATAGAAAAAACAGGGGTATATGGATTACTATATCAAGTTCTTCTACATAAATGTTACTAATCAAAGTCCATCTCTTCAATTTCCTGGAAAAATTCCATGTTGTAGTGAAAATATGTTATTGTGCAGGATATTAATAATTTCGTTATACTATCAATAAGAAGAATTGCTCTGGGTCTAAGCTATTATCATCATTTACTTTTGGTCTTATAATAGACAATGCTTCATTACAGTGTAAATTTGTGAATAAACTTTCCACATCAAAACTTACCAATATGTCAGTTTTTTCAATTTTCATATTCTAATTGCACAAAGTGCTTAGAAACCCTGACAAAGTACTGTGTTTTGTATGCCAAAGAATTAAGAATCTTAAACAAAAATCTTGATGTTTTTGGCAAGGTGAATATCTAGAACTAACAGTAGGTCTATATGAAACCTGGTGCTTATGGATTTTAGATAGACCATACAGATGAGGGATTTTGCTGAAATATGATAGTAATTTATCCCCCCCCCTCCATAATTGATTGTATCCATTACAATGGTAGAATGATTATGAATATGTTTAGTTTGAGAAATGTAATAGCTTTCCTCTCATCATAGGAAATGTCTGATTTCTATTTTTGATGTCTTCCAAATATTCTTTTTATTCTACAAGGTAATTCTACTTCTTCTTCCAGAGGCAACTTTTAATCATTTTCTCAATTGTTGCCATCATATCTAATAAAGGGATATTAAATGGGTATTATTGCAGAATTTAGTTCTTTTGCCAGAATATAAATTTTAGCATTTTCTAGATGTTTAGAATAAGATTTTTAATTGATGATAGATTGTTTAGCACAGAATGACATTTGGTATACTCATGTAGAGTACAAATTGCTTTTAATATTTTATTTTTTTATGCAATTTCGAATATAATTCTTTTCTTGCATAAAACAAATCCCAAATTACATGAAAAATAAATGAATGATAAAAGAAAATACTTGTAAACTTACATAAGCATATCAAATGTCATATTGTATCAAACAACCTATTGGTTTCATCAATTAAAAGTCTTAATTCTAAATATTTAAATGATGCTGAAATTTTTTTTCTGAAAAAATGATTGAACGTTGTCATCACACCATCACTCAAAAAATTGTCTCTAGAAGCAATAGAATAATGTTGGAGAATAAAAACATTTGATAGGCACCAAAGATGAGAGGAAAGCTATCAAATCTCTCAAACTAGACAAATCCAGGATCATTCTTCCTTCTGATAAAGGCAATGCTGTTGTGGTAATGGATACAACTAATTACAAAAACAAAATAAAGAAACTCCTCTTAGCAGGCTAATAAAAAGTGGCAAAAAAAATTGATATCAACTACAGAAACAAAATTATGAGCATTACTTAAAAAGTATTGCAGATATTTCACTAATTCAGGAAAAAGTAAATTAACATCATGTTTCAGCAAAGTTCTTCATCTTTATGGTCTATCTATAATCAATAAGTACAATTTATTAAGACTTATTGTTAGTTTAGAAATTCAACTTGCCAAAATTTATCAAAATGTTTGCTCAAAATTTTTAATCTTTTAGCATACAAGACACACTTTTGTCAAGGATTCTAAGCATTTTATGGAATTAATTAAGTATATTTGATGTGGAAAGTTATTCACAAATGCACTCTGTGATGAAGCATTGTCTACAATAAAAAAAATCTCAAATAACAATAATCAGAAAAATAAATTATTTATTTATTTAGTATATGTTTGTGTACGTAAGTATATAAGTAGTAATTCTTCACAAATGTAAAGAAATCTGTAAATTCCAAACAAAATATGCAATTTCCTTCTAGCTTTACCATATGGTAATTGTTTTTAATTGATTATATTGCATAAACAAGTTATAATTAACTCCTTTTCTGAAGCAGTCAAGTTCAGTGATCACAGAGGGTCCTAAATATGTTAAGATTTCAATAATATCAAATGAATATGAAATCCATCTGGATTTATTGTTATATCAGGAAGGAAAATTTTATTTACGATTTTGCAAAAAATGTTACTTTATGGTCTAATTTTTTTTTTTTTTTGTTTGTTTGAAAGATTTTTTGATTGAATATCCAAGAAAGAACTTGGGACTGCGACATTTTTTTATATGGTGAAACTTTTTTAGAAAAATAAATCTAATCTAATTAATAACTTTTTATGTATTTTATATATTACCTTCTAATGTTTTGTTGGAAAAATTGGCTTGAATGTGAAAGTAATATTTTTCATGATAACAGAATTTTAATAAATCTCCTTTCTCATAATCTATTTTGCAAATTACTTCTGATATAAATGAAAACAATGTCTTCACTGGATAATTATATCTTATCTTATGAAAAATTCCTGATTAATAGCAAGAAAGGCAAGTTTTACCATCAGAGAATATGAATTATATTTATAACCATAATTACTTTTATAATACAATTATTATTTGATGTAAAAAATTTAAGAAATTAAAACATTCATTGAAAGCATGAAGCCAAAAACAAAGATATCATCAACATACCTCAGCCATATAGACAGGTTTTTAACTACAGATATCAAAATTTTCTTTTGCAAGTTTGCCATAAAAATAGAATTTAATGCTGGAGAAATTGATGAATCCATAGCTAAACCTGATATTTGTTTATACACCTGAGCATCAAAAACAAAAATTGTATTCAATAAGCAGTGTTCAATCAAATCCACAACTGAATCAGGCAATTGAATATTTTTCAAAACTTCAATACCTTCTTTTACAGTTACATTAGTAAAAAAGTGAAACAATATCAAAACTTAGCAAAATATCATTCTTAGTTAATTTAATATCCCAGTAAGCCCAAGAAAATGATTCACATCTTTAACATAAGAGAACAGCTCTGTTAAGCTAGTGTCTGTGTTGGTAAACCAATTGCACCTGCAATTGCTCTCAATGGAATATCTGGTTTATGGATTTTTGGCAAACTGTATAACTTTGGATAAAAAATTTTTTTTTCTTTTGGCGTAAGACAGATCTTAGTTTTAAATCTCGATCAGTAGCATAGATTAATGCTTTTGTTTACTTTTCAAGATAGGTTATAGGGTCATTATAAATTCTTTTATAAATATCATTTAGTAAATTATATATATATATAATAATCACTAATATTCAAAATTATTATAGTATTACACTTATCTAGTGGAAGAATAGTAATCGATTTATCATTTTTTAATTTGAGCAAAGCCTTTCTTTCATCAACAGGTAAATTAATGTATGTTAGTTTTGCTTTATTGTACATTTATACTCTCATTATGTCTGCCTCCTCAAAAGGTATTTTTGATAACATACTTTCTAGACTTTACAACTAATATCCTTAAACGGTAATTTTGATGGTAAAATAGCAATATATATATATATATATACACATGCATGTTGAAAAATACTGGCCACTTGCAGTAAAATAAACAAAACATGTTCTATTATAATCAAAGCTTATCAACACAATATGAACTACACATGATATAGAAGTATGCATGAAGGGCTTAGATTGTGACTCCACTACAATTAAGTACAAAAGTTTATTTTGATAGATTCATCATATTTATATTGATTTTTTTAAAAAGATATTTATCTAAAAACAGTAGGGATTGTTTTTTTTTTTTTTAATAAATTTTTTTAAACTTACCCTTCAGTTTGCCTAATACAAGACAAATAATGTTCTGTATGTAATTCTTATGTAGCATAGTATTGGTTATTAAGAGTATCTTCAAATTATTGTTGTGCCATACTATAATAGTGTTTTATGGTAATAAAAAAAGTACATTATCAGTATGTAGCATTCTGCGAGAAACACACACACTTTATTGCTGGGTCAGCTAGAGGAAAAAAAAATTGTGATTTTGTAATTTTTTTAATGAAAAAGTTTTAAAAATTTATAAAATATCATAAATGTAAAAAAATGTTATTTTTTAAAAAAGAATTATTAATGAATCAGTACTTTTTTGTGTGTCTATGGAAAAACATACCACTAATACAAAGGAATTGAGAAGTTAAAAAATAATTTTATACTATCAAGCACGAAGAAGGAAATTCAAATCCACGTAGTAGCATTTATCATAAAAAAAAAAAAAAGCTTGTTTAGAGCGTTAGCATGCTGTTAAGTTTACATATTGGTAATTGCAAGCTATATATGTCATGTGATATCTGACTTTTTATCATTACTATTATTATTTTGCTGTTGGGGCTTTGGCTAAATTAAATGGCTAAGCCTATTAATATATGGAGTATCTGAATTAAGTTCAGACCCATATAATTTTTTCAGTTGGAGAGCTGACTTTAAAGACATGCAGATGTCTAAAGGTTTAGATCTTCTTCTTGAGAATTATATTTTAGATAAATGCTTAGCTTGAGTTGGTTTTTTGAATCTAATGTCCCAACTCCTCACTGAAGAGACCCGTAGGTCGAAACCGGTCTGGGGATGGGGACAATCGAAGATAAAGATGATTTGAATGCCTTCTCTTGTAGTAGCATTTATCATAATAATAATAAAAAAGCTTGTTTAGAGCGTTAGCATGCTCTTAAGTTTACATATTGGTAATTGCAAGCTATATATAAGTCATGTGATATCTGACTTTTTATTATTACTATTCAGGAAGATAATAATATGAGCTATGTCTGTGTCAGTTTTGGAAACAGATGAATAAATAATTATTAATGGCACTATTCTTTAGTATTGATTCTGATTTGAATTATTTACAACAATTTTAATCTAAGTAACAGTATATCAGATGAATTCTGATGGATGGAAGTATAGTATTATCTGCCATGACCAGAAGTATTTTATTATTTGCCATGACTATTTGAATGCCATTTTAAACAAAGTTTGGTCTGTTAAAATCAGAATCAACATCAGAGTGTGAAATAGAAACAAACACCCATACACAATTATCAGGAAAGAACTAAAAAATCACTTATAAGCAGGAAAAATGATTTTAAAAAAGTTATTTCCAAGAGCAAATATTTCAAGTTATCTAGAAAGACCTTCAATATTTAGCAATTATTTTAAAGAGAAATAGAAAGCAACAATCGTGCAGTGTTAATGAAAACTTTAGGATTAATTTAAGTGTCTGTTAATGTAGTTTGGATTACTATTTTATTCCTTGGGATAATAGGACATTCTCTGTCTAATCTGGTTTGCTTGATGCACTTCATCTTTATATTAAGAAAATTTTCATTGATTTACAATTGAAAGAAGTAATTTGTCATTGACATATCACTCATTTTAAGAAAGTTTTGTTGCTAAGATTTTAAACTGGAAATAGCTTGTTTTAATGTCTCCCACATTATTTGTGAACAATGAGATTAAAAGATGCAAAAGGAAAATGTGAAAAGTAATTGCAAATGTGTATATGTTTTTCTGTCAACCATTGCTTTGGTTATTAATTAAGGTCTTTATATATTTTTTGAAATTAATTTATACTGAATAGGTAATAGTACATGTTTCACTACTAAACTAATATAATAACTCTACAGATATATTCAGAAAACCTTAAAATATTAAAATAGTAATGTTTATATGTATATGTTATTACGTGAAATGACATTAATGTTTCCATGCACCATCCAGAGGATTTTCTAATTTTTTTAAATATTATCATATTGATTTTAAAAAAAATCAATGTCTTGGCATATTACAGATTCTGATTCCCATCCTCGCCAGAAGTCCCAGAAATGATTGACACTAATCAACATAGCAATATCATTCTAATTCAAATATTACCATACATTTGATGCTAAATTTTGAATTAAACTAGCAATCAAGATAATATTGCCTTATTTCTAACATCATAATATTAATGCCCTAAACAGAACTATTATATTTCATTTTTTTCATAAATAATTTTTTATATAAACAAATATCTAGCTATATAAATAACTAATTTAATGATGTTTTAAATATATAATTAAATGAAATGATATTAAATTTTCATATGCCATCTAGAGCATTTTCTAAACTTTTAGAACATTATTATATTGATATAAAAAATGACATAGTGATATTATTTGAATAAGAATGACATTACTGTTATTATTGGGGTGGTAGTCATTTTTGATGGGGAAAGAGCATGATACACGAGTTTTGCGTCAGACTTAGTTGATTTTTTTATCACCATGGTAATGCTCAAGAAATTCTAAAAATTCTCGTAGTAGCATATGGAGATTTAATATCACTTCATTTATTTACTATTTATAATGGTAATTATTTATTTATACAAGTATGTATATAATCCTTTTTCTTCTGCTATAAATATATATTTAAAATCTTCATCACACAAGAATATAGTTTT
Organism: Epiperipatus broadwayi; assembly: GCA_028023455.1. NCBI lineage: Eukaryota > Metazoa > Onychophora > Udeonychophora > Euonychophora > Peripatidae > Epiperipatus > Epiperipatus broadwayi. Next base: position 6,180,336 of record JAQFVV010006251.1, read on the forward strand.
GTAAGCTATTGAAAGCTGGTTTGAATATAATATATAGAATCAATTGCAAATTATTTTTGCGTTGAAAATTTTAAATTACATATATGTATATATTATTTAACATTTTTATTATGATCACAAAATCATTAATGATAGTTACAATTTTTTTTATTGTAGTCTTAACTTTAATTTCCATTTATTAATAAATAGTTGTAGATATATATTATTATGCATCAAACTCTAAATATGAATTATGGTAAGCAATAGCAAGCTAACACAGATGATGATTACTAGCTTCATCATAGTACTCTGTTCACTAGTCATTTTATTTGCTTTTGGGAAGAGATTTTGGCACAAACATATAAATATATCTTTTTAGAAATGCTTATATATAATGTACTATATATAATAAAAGAAAATGAAATATGATTAGCATCATTTATTTAATTTTTAAATTCTTTATAGAGATTATTATTGATATCTGCAGTCAGTATTTTAATTGATTGGGCAAGTAAACAAATATATTGTCAAGTCTAATTGTTGTAAGATTAGAGTGATTATATATATATGTATTTAAATATTTCAAAAAATCTTTTATCACCTTTTATTTTATTTGATACAATCTATTAATTGCAATAGTTTTTCAAAAGCGCTCAGCCATTTTAATGGACTAATTGATATTAATTATACAGCTTTATGTTCTAAGTGTGATAGCACTATTTAATATTATTATCATACATTATCATTTTCTTTCCAAGTGTTGTTTATTTTCAATATATATATATTTCTATATTCCAATCCTGTTTTATGTCATTATCAAGAGCTTGCTTTATTTACAAAAGTACCTTATTTTTATTATTATATAATAGTAATAAGGTACTTTGTAAACAAAACATATCCCTAATAATGACTTTTAAAATATGGTATATAGTAGAAAGAAAAAAATGATACATTGATTCAGGTTGAGAATAAACAAGATTTGGAAAGAAAAACATATCTTTATTATGTTTATTGTCATATATTTTATAATGAGATAAAATATTATTAAAAAAAATTATATATGTTTTTTTTTAGATTGATGAAAAGAAAACATTCAATCTGTTAAAAATTTAAATTAAATGGTTTGGGATTTGTACTATATTTGAAAGTCATAATTAAAGGTACGTTTTTTTATTTTTTTATAAATAAGTTTTATAATTTTTGATATGCAAATCATATAAAATATATACAGGCATTCAATGTTAAAAATGGCCTCCTTCTGAAAGAATAATTGCCAGTGACATGAAAGTATTAATAGAACAATATGTGATTATATGTTATTTACTTTTCAAAGAAATGATAAAATAATCAAGAAAACAGAATTATACATGTTTTCTTCTGTATTGTGAATGATCATATTTAATCCTTTCTCTTAACCCATTATTTAATTAACCAAGATATAATTTGTTATATAATAGTGAAATTTTGAATTATGAACTATGTTCTGACAATGCAAAACTCACATAAACAGTTCCAGGTGGATTCCTTTCATCAGTTGTATTGAGCTCTAACATCTTCAACTGCAAATCATTATAGACTTAAATTTTATTTATTTTAAGAAAATTTTGATTTCTTCTGTGCATATTTATTTGAAAACACAATGTGGTTGGAGTGGTAAACATCTCTGCTAGTGTTTTGGATTTGTGTAATCAATCACTCATTATCTATTAATTTGAAAATTTCATGGATATTGACTAAAGGGGAAGTATTTGATTCACTTGTTTAATCATACTAGGAAATGAAGATAGTTTATAGCAATACATTATAATTGTTGCAACATTACTATTGTGAAAAGATAACTTTATGCCCTATATATTTCTTTACTTCATATTGTTAGTAATATGTATAAAGTGACAAATTATGGTAATTAATGTCATATTGTGTGAAGAAACATGAATATAATCAACCTCATGTCAAGTGTTATCAGGTGGATAATTTATTGTTATCCATAAAGCAAACAAAATTTTGATTCATCGTTAACTATGACATGATATTATTTCTCTTTCTATTTAGCTTCACTATTCTCAAAACTAGTTTTGCATAGTCTGTCGTTCAGCACAAAAGTTGCTTAAAGATTCCTATAACTACTTTAATATTCATTTTATGAAAATACTTATGAATTCTTTGCAATAGTTATATGTAGATCTACTATTACTGTTTTAAATCCATACTATTGCCTTAAACTGGGGGATGGGATCTCTTAAGCACCTCAGTTTTTGGATATATATAGCAATGATGTTGATCTATCTGTTGCAATGTTTTATTCAATTAACATGAATTATACCTATTAGATGATTTTCATATATTCTGTTATTTATCTATTGCATTTCATATATGAGAGATTCCTAATTTGGTTGATTTACATATTCCTAAGTTTATTCTGGATGGAACCAACTCTGTTATTATTATATGTATATATTTTATATTAGTAAAAATCAATTAATAATGTTCAAAAGATTAATGGTGCATGTGATGTTTTTTTTATAGCACTAATCTTGGTTTTTTGTTTATTTTATAAGAATGACCACAAATGGATAGTAATTGGAGAGAGGATAAACTAAATATTTCTGATATATGTTTTTTTTTTTTAAGAATTTCATCTATATATGACTGACTGTATATTTGATCTTCCTAATGATAGGAGTTGATAACTTCTTTTGTTTATGTTAAAAGAGTTTTGAAACTCATTATGATAAGCTGCAAAAAGACTTAGTGGATACTCATTTTTTAAAAATTTTATAACTTTCAAGATACTGATAAATTCAAAGGAAATTTAAAAAAGTAAAAGATTGCTTTGAATTTTTATGTAGATTATTAAATCTTTGAATTTGTTTTATGTACTTGGATTAATATATATTATTGATGTTTTCAACTTGAAGTAATATATAAAAGACAGTAGTTCTAAATGTCAAATGATAAAGAACCTGCATGTCACATGGTCTATAATTTTATATTAAATCATCAAGAAGAACCTGTATGCCAGATGAACAAGAACATAATCTTAAGAAGAATATCACTAAAGTTAATCTATATTGGTCATGAATCCTAGAATTGATGAGAGACAGAAAATATATCCTACGTAAATCTCTACAAAACAATTAAATACAGATATGTAAAAAAATCCAAATATATCAACATTTTTAAAAATTTCCAGCTTTTGGTTTTTTGGGCAGCCTGATTTTAAAAATAAATGAATCTTATTTAGGATCTATTGTCAATAGTTTACATATTTACTCTTTTTCCATTTCAATTATAATGAATAATTGGAATATGATGCTTTTTTTAAAAATTCATCTACATACAGATGATTTACTATAATATATTTCAATGATATTCTTTTTTTTAAATAAGCAAATTATTTTATTGTTTAATTGCATAAAGAATTTAGTACATTAAGTTTAATACAAAATAAAAAGTTTAATTAGTA